>VMDO01001669.1:0-197093 GCA_007922755.1 Pedetes capensis | reverse complement strand
TGTCTTTGGTGTTTTAAATTTCATTAGGATAGGTATGTTCTGATAGCTTTCTCTAAATTCTGCTGAGTGCTACCAGGATGTATTTGTTTCAACATGAAAAAAAAGCCAGTTTTTTCAATTCTAAGAAATGCTTAATTAATATTTCATTTAATATAACTATACCCCTGTAAGCTTTTCTTCTGAATCTTCTAGTACATGCAGTTTGAAATGTAGTACCAACATCAAATCTTAGACCTTTCATAGTTTTCATCTCCTTCTTTTGTTCTGCATCCTATCATAATTTCTTAATTTTTTAGTACATAAATTCCCTCTTCAGATTCAGGGTCCATCTGCTCATTCTAATTCATCTATTTTACTGCAATGTGTTTGATCAATTTTTATTATCCATTTAATGTGGTTGTTTAATTTTAGGTAGCTATATTCTCTTGGAATTCTCTGTGTTAAAATATACCCTAAAAAGAAATTGCTTTCCCCTTGTTATAACAACTGTTTCTTTGGGTTTATGTTCTTTGGATTATTGCTTTTGTTGCACTGATGAATTTCTCTGCATATTTGAAGTTTTAATTATGACTTTTTAAATTTTTATTTATTTATTGTGGTACTGGGGGGTTAAACCCAGGGTCTTCTACGAGTGAGCTCCCCCCCCACAGCCCTTTTTCATTTACCTTAAGATGGGTCTCCTTAAATTACACAGACTACTTCTAGCCTTGAATTTACAATCTTCCTGCCTCTGCCTCCCAAATCACTGGGATTACAGGCATGTACCAAATTACTCCTGTTTTAAAGGGAGAGATTCTGGGTTAGAATGTTTGCTGCCATATTTCATTGTCTTCTTTTACTATACTGCACTCTGTCTTTTGCCATAACAATGAACTTTAATGCCTACTGTCCGAACAGGTAATAGAAAAAATAAGCTATATTCTATGAGTCTCATGCTGACAACTTTAGCCTTCTGGAGAATTTTGGTACATTTTTGGTCTTGGAAATTAAATAATCAATAATGAATAGAAGCCTGCAGCCATAGCACTGTGGTGTCCAATCCCGTCAGATCTCAGAAGTTAAGCAGGGTCAGGCCTGCTTAGTACTTGGATGGGAGACTGCCTGGGTGCTATAGGCTTGAGAGAAGGACCCAGCAACCCACTCCCAAGAATCAATCTGCCATTGAAAACCCTATGAATAACAGAGAAGCATGACAATAGTGTTTTGCCTGTTGTAAGTAGGTTTGCTATGAGTCGGACATCGATTCCATGGCATCTAATAACAACATAACAACAACAAATAGAAAAAAATGTTCACTCTGCCTGGAAGACATATACAAACAATTACTTGAAAGACTTTGAGTAAAATATTATCACTACCAGATTGCAGTATAAAATGGAAGCTCAAAATTCTGGCTTTAAAAGGAAAAACCATGGTTGGGATATTTTGCTTTATAATGGAGGTTTGAGAGATTGCGTTCCCCAAGACACCTCATGGGAAAGAGATTGGTAGAAGTGATGACATTCAGAATCTCAGCTTTTAGAACAGTCTTAGGTAGAAAATCAATCTCAACATGAGGTATTCTAAAATTAACTGAGATTAACTTTGTAAGAGATTATGGATCATGTCACCTAACCTCTGTGAATTCCCATAGTTTACCTAAAAACTGAGTTTGGTCATTGTCATATGTACTTTTCAGAGCTTTTGTGAGCACTAATTGGAACAATATACTTGATTTTTATTATATAAAGTCATATGAGTAATAATTTGTTACATACGATCTTCACCAACTAATGGTGTTGTTGCATATGATTAAGTGAATTTATAACATAAAATTTTGAAGTCCACTTTGCTTTTTTATTTAATTATATCTTTCTATACCACCACTATTTTATATGGAACTGAACAGTTAAATAATATTTCCTGATGTTCTTAATATCCCAATTCAAAATTTCAGATATAAATCATTCCATCCCCATTCTGCTCAAACATAAAAATCTCCTGAGTAACTTGTTACATGAATAATGTTTTCTAGGGCTTCTTGTAGTGATTCAGATCCAGTAGGGATCCATATCAATGTGTCTCAACAAGCAACCAAAATAAAATCTAGAATTGGAATTATTTGGAATGCAGTGGCTTAAACTAATAAACTATATAAGGGTTTTTAACAAAAGCCACAAATTCTTCCATGGCTATGAATAAAAGGTAAAAAAATTATAAACCAGTAATGAACAGCCCAAAATGTGTCTAACTGTTTTCATGTTCTCATTCCAGTGAATGAGTAGTAAAAATCCTTAGGCAAAAGGAAAAAAGAAAAAAGAAGAAAAAAAAAAAAAGCATGTATTCAGGTCTCTACTTTCTGTTCCACCTGTGGGCTTACCACTGTGGCATCCGTTCCCATCAGATCCCAGAAGCTAAGCAGTGTAGAGCCCCGTTAGCACTTGGATGGGAGACCACCTGGGAACACCAGGTGCTGTAGGCTCAGGAGAAGGACCCAGCAACCCACTCCCAAAAAACAATCAGCCACTGAAAACCTTGTGAATAGCAGAGAAGCACAACAATACTGTTTCACCTGTTGTATGTTGGCTTGTTATGAGTCAGATACTGACTCAATGGCACTTAACAACAACAACTTTCTGTTCCATGTACATTATTCTAGATGGAAGCAACAATATTCTATTATCTAAGACTTTCGAATAAGAAATGTTTTCCCTTCGGGATAACCTCATTGCAATATGTTTTTTTTTTTTTCCAACTGTCAAAAAACTGTCTGTTGTATCTGGTCTAAAGATTTAATACAAACAATTTGACTTTTAATAGATTAGCATTACCACTGAAATGCAAACAACTTATCTTAAATCTTAAATCTTAAGCCCATACAATATCCCTCCTTACCATCCAGAACCTTATTTCTTGCTAAGAGGGCCAAAAATTTCAAAGGGAAGCAAAGAAAAACACCTGCAACCCTACATCTACCTAAACATCTTTACAAAATGTGTTGTCAGTAATACATACACAGGGGTAGGAAAGGTATGTTCATCACGAGAAACATGATCAGCATGAATGTACCGTATTCAGACATTAAGTAAAAACAACATAGTGAGGAGGGCCTAGAAAAATTGTGCAGCTGTTTCCAAGGTGTTTTTATTTACAATTTCATGGACCATGCACTTTGCCAAAATATGTCAGTAGAAAGGATATATTCATCAGCATGATTGTCTCAAGGTCTCATCTGTAGCTATGATCACTAATGAATATGCAATATACTTTTTAAGGTTCAGCAGATTTCAGAGAGGCTAGTGAAAAACAACCTTAACTCTACTTGCGTTCAAGGCCCCATTTAGAGTTTTGGAGCCACTGACATGGTGCTAGTCTTGCTGGCTTATGAAAAAATACTCTCTTGCTTGCATTCTTGTCTGCTTGAAATGCCTATCCAGATCCTTTCTCAATAGCAGCTTCTTTAATGGATTGGCATAAACAATCTCTTCTAAGAATGTGTGTGTATATCTTATACTAATGTAAAGAGGAAAGTAGAATAACTTGTCATTAAGAATGCAGGATGGTAGGCAACAATGAAATTAAAAATATTCAGGGGCGTGCACACATGATATTTCATTGTGTGATTTTAGTTATTCCAATTTCAGTATATATGTTCACCAGAAATCTTTTATATAATTAGATATGGAAATTTATCATACCTACATTGAAATCCACAATTGTGGCCAGTATAGCTTATCAACTTTTTAAAACCAATTGGCATTATAACATAGAACACACATATGAAAAGTGTAGAACATATATCTGTACAGCTCAGTGAATTTTCACAAAGTAAAAATTACTATGTTGGGTCAACAAGGATATTAACTGATAACTCTTCACACATACACTCCACCAACACCCCTGCCCAGCTTCTCAAAGGAAACCACCCTCCTGCCTTCCAACACTACATCTTAAATAACAGAGAATCCGTACTTTTTTTTATCTTACTCCACAACATCATAATTGTGAGATTCACCTCTGTTGTTTGGTATAATGGCAGTTCCTTCATTTCCATTTTCATACACACTTCATATAGTGTGAATATAATACATTTGTTTATTATGCTCCTTGATGGGATTCATGAGAGGTGAATATGGTGAATATTTAAAATTTAAAAATTACAGTAAAGGATACATTGCTATTAACCTTCCTCAAAATACCCCTCACTGATATCAAACACACTTATCTCAACATTCTTGCCACTTTCTGAAGCAGTTCTGGAAGGTTTTTTTGGGGGGTGGGGAATATTTTCGGTTGTCCTGTTGTGATTGCCTCCATGTGCTTAATCAATTCAAAACATTTATCTTTTGTGGTCATTTTGACTTTGAGGACAAGCCAGAAGTCACACATGCCAGATCCAGTGAATAAGGTGAATCAGGACAGACCATAATGTTTTTATTTGACAGAAATTACCATACCAGAAATGATGTATAACATGGAGCATTGTCATGATGCAGTATGAAACTAAAGACGCTCACAAATAAGGACTTCCAGAACTGCTTTGGGCGTGAGGGTTTAGCTTAGTTAGCAGGGCGCTGCTCCACATTATCTGAGGACATATGCTTGATCCCCAACACTGCAAAAATTGGAGAAGGATGTGGCAGGCCACTCTCGAAACAATCCTGAAACATCAGCCCCTGAAAATTCCATGAGGGTCACTCTAAGACACAACTCCATGGCATCTGACAATGAGAACTGCTTCAGAAAGTGGCAATAATCATGGGAAAAGTATGCTCAAAGCCAGGTGCAGTATTGTGAGGAAAATTAATGGGAATGTGTCTTTTACTGTAATTTTTTAAATTTAAATATTCACTGTATTTTGTGATCACACCTCACATAATTTTCTGTTTAGGACTATTGTGAAAAGTGATACTGTATGTCTTTTGATGCAAATCTATTTTTTCCTATGGCTATAACTAGGAGTGAAATTTCTGAATTAGAGAATATGCAAAATATCAGCTTTAGATACTGCTCAGTACTTTTTCCAAAGTGGCTGCACCGATTTATACACCTACTAGAAGTAGAAGAAATTCCTATTTCTTCACATTCTTAGCAAACTCCAGTAATGTCCTTTCAAATTTTAGCCATTTAGCTGAGCGTGTTGTGGTACCTACATTTCCTTTCTCTGATCACCAGTGAGGTAGAGTTCCTTTCAATATGTTCATTTAATCATACTCTTTTGTGAACTAACTATTCATGACAATAAGGTTGAGCTCTGCTCTGCATTACTTCATGTTTTATAGAACAGTAGCTTTCAGATTCTACCTTGCCCTGAGTGACCCAATTTTATAAAGCTGCAGTTTACAACATTAGAAGTGCAAATGCAGGGCAGCATGATTTCTGCATCTTGTTTATGCAAGTAAACAACTGCTCAGCACAAAACATGAGGCATCTTGTTGTCGTTCATTGTCTGATTAAATAACTTATTTGTACAAAGAAAAAATACCTCCTATGAACTTAGCAAATTAGATCAGGGGCACATGAATATATCAAAACTATAGCATAGAAACCAGGCCCACCCACGAGCTTATCAAATTCATGAGACCAATAAATGGTGCAACCCTTTCACCTGGACGATATAAAAGAAGGGACACTTAACGGGGGTATGCTGGTACCCACCAACCACCATAAAGCCATCTTATGTATGTGTTACAGGATCATCAGGGGACAAACAGTCTGCAGGACTTCAGCTTAGCATGATCCCCTGCCTGAGGCAGCCCAGTAGACCTGCTCTCCATCCAACCCACTGAGCCTTGATCCAGCTCCGAGCCTTGAAACAACTCTGCCCATTGGCAGCCCTGCTCCAGAACAGTTCTGTAGCTGGGCTGTTGTGTTAATATTTTATCTGACTGTCTGCAGTGACTCTTTTTTGCATTTCTATGAGCTCTCTGCCCTTGCCTTCAGTAAAGCTCCTTTAGTCTTGCTGCAGCTTTAACCCTTTCTTAGTTATTCTGGAACCTATTATATCTGTGTGACGTGATCTGAGGGATATTAGTAATGGAGATTGGAATAGAATAAAAGAACCTATGTTTGCCAATGGGCATGAGTGTCAAGTGAAATCAAGAATACTGGAGCTGAACCTGGTGGCACACACCTGGAATCCTAGCACTCAGGAGGCTGAGGCAGGAAGATTGTTAGTTCCAGACCAGCCTGGACTACAAAGCTTAATGCTGTCTGAAAAAATAATGATAATAATTTGATGACTTAAAGCTTACAAAATTAACATAGTTTGTGTATTTATTGTTTTTCAATAAATTCTAACACTTTGGAAAGACAAGCATCATCCATGTTACTCAACATAGTTCATTGAGGACACTGTTCAAATATTTTGCATATTTTTCTCCTGGTTTATCTTTTCCTTACTGGTATGGGGGTTTGTCTTTTTTTGTTTAGTCTACCTATGCATTCTTTGATTGTACATGTATTTAAAATACTTTCACTCTTTGGTTTACCTTTATACTCTTAATGATGTCTTTTGAATAATGTGTTTTTAAAGGTTAATATAATCTTTCTTTCTTCTTACTTTCTTTCTTTCTTTCTTTCTTTCTTTCTATTTTTGCCATATTTGGGAGTTGAACTCAGAGCTTTGCACATTCCTTGGAAGTGCTCTACCATTGGGCTATGTCCCCAGTCCATTTTTAATTTACTTATTTTTATTTTTTGAGACAAGTTTTCACAAAGTTACTCAGGCTGCTTCTGGCCTTGTATCCACAATCCTCCTGCCTCAAACTCCCAAGTCATTGGGATTACAGGCAATATACCACTGTACCTGAATATATAATCCATTTTATAGCCTTTCCTTAAAGGTATGTGAGTCCTACATAATAAATCTTTCCCTACTCTGGGGTCATGAATTATTCTATGTTAACATTACAAACTATATTGATTTGCCTCTCAATATATGTGTATCCTGTGAGGTAGGGCTCATTTACCTTTTTTATTTTTTCCTCAATAATTAAATCCATTTGAACCAGAACTATCCATTGAAAAGATTATTCTTTCCTATTTTCTCTGTGGAATAATTCTTTCTCAAAAATCAAGTTTTCTTCCAAACATATGTGCATTTCTGGGCTCTCTATTTTTTCCTCTATGATTGTCTATCCTTGGGGGAATTCCATAGTTTTGAATTATTACAGCTTTACAGTACATTTTGATTTCTGGTAGAGCAAGTCATGCCACTTACCTTCACAAAGAATGATTTGATTATTCTAGCATTTTGTATCCCCATATAACCTGTAAAAGAAGTTTGCAAATTTAAGAAATTGCCAAAATTTTTATTGGAATTGTTCTAAATCTACCAGCTGTTAGTATGAAATTGACGATGCTAAAATATTGAGACTAAGGAGACATAAACCTGATATATCCCTATCATTATTTGTCTTTTATTTCTCCTAAAACTTAAAGTTCTCTATTTTTCTATGTATTGGTTGTGGTCATTTTAAAAATTATTCCTACATATTTGATATTTTCTAGATGCTAATTTGTGTGGTAACTGTGTTATTGTCTTATCCTCTAACTATATGTTATTTGCTTATATAAATACTATTTTTTCTACTAAACTTACATCCTAGAAGAAAGATATTTCAATCTACTCCTGAAGCAATCCCAAAACAATCAGCCTTTGAAAACCCTATGAGGGTCACTATGAGTCAGACCCACCTTGATGGCCCCTAACAACAACAAACTTACATCTATTTTTCTGTATCTTCCTCAACATCAAGAGAACAAAACTCCTTACAACTGGGTCGGTACGGAACTTCATGATGAATGGAGAAAACATTGAGATTGTCCAAGATTTTGCATTAAATAACTCTATAATCAACACCCATGGAAGCAGCAGTCAAGAAATCAAAAGACACATTGTTTTGGCAAAAGCTGTGGCAAAAGACATCTTTAAAGTGTTGAAAAATACAGACAACATATTGAAGACAAAGGTGCATCTGACTCATGGTATTTCCAGTTGCATCATATACTGATGAAAGGTGGTCAATAAATAAAGCAGATTCTGTGCATGGCACAGTATGGGTGAGTTGTTCTTTTTGTTGTACATAGGGTTGTTAAGACTTGGACCCTACTTAACAGTACCTAACAATAAGAAAATTGAATTCTAGTAATTCATATGGATTTTTGACATAAATAATTATAATATATAATGACAGTGTCATTTCATTTTTTCCAATGTTTATATTTTACTTTCATATTGTTGCCTTATTTCACAGATAAGAGTCTCCAACATAATAGCAGACATATTTTTGCTCTTATCATTTTGAAAGGAAAATTTCTCAAAATATCACTGTTAAGTTGATAGTAGGATTTTTAGAAGATATGCTGTATATAAATTGTTGGCTTGATCAAATATTTTCAGAACTGATTGAGATGATTATAAATTTTATCTTTTATATTTTTAGTATACTAAGTTATCCTTGTTCATTTTCATTAATGTATTTTAAAAGATTATTGAGATACAATGTGAATAACATAAAATTCACCATTTAAAATACAGTATAGCTCAATGGGTGAATTTTATGGCATGTGCAAAGATGTGGCAATTAAACCCCAAAAGGGAAGAACATCCTCTGTTTTTCTCAAGCTTAAGGATTTGAAGAAAAAATTCAAGCTTCAAGTGTCAATAGTGAAGGACTCTATAGGGAAAATATTAAATGATGCAGGAAATATCAAAAGAAGATAGAAGGAATACACAGATCATTATACCAAAAAGAACTGGTAGATAAGCAACAATTTCAAGAGGTTGCATATGATTAGAAACCAATGGTATTAAAGGACGAAGTGAGAGCTTCCTTGAAGAAATAGGTGAAACACAAGGCTCAAGGAATTGATGGAATACCAATAGAGATGTTTCAACAAATAGATGCAGCACTGGAGGTGCTAATGGGTTTATGTCAAGAGATTTGGAAAACAGCTACCTGGCCAACTGATAGGAAAAGATCCATATCTGTGCCTATTCCCAAGAAAGGAGATCAAACTAAATGTGGAAACTATCAAACAATACCATAAATATAATATGCAAACAAAATTTACTAAAGATCATTCAAAAGTGACTGCAGCAGTATATAGACAGGGAACTGCCAGAAAATTGAGCTAGATTCAGAAGAGGGTGTGAAACCAGTTACCTCATTGCTGATGTCGGGTGACTATTAGCTGAAATCAGACAATACCAGAAAGTGTCTACCTATGTTTTATTGACTATGCAAAGGCATTTAACCATATGGATCATAACAAATTATGGATAATGCTGCAAAGAATGGGAATACCAGAGCACCTAATTGTACCCATGAAGAATCTGTACATGGACCAGGAGGCAATCATTAGAACAGAACAAGGAAACACTGCTTAAAGTTGAGAAAGGTGTGCAGCAGGACTGTGTCCTTTCATCATACATCTTTAAATTCTATGCTAAGAAAATAATCCAAGAAGTTGGGTTTTATGAAGAACTACATGGCATCATAATTGGAGGAAGACTCATCAACAACCTGCATTATGCAGATGACCCAATTCTGCTTGGTGAAACTGAAGATGATTTGAATCATTTACTGATGAAGATCAAAGAACATAACCTTCAGTATGGATTGTGACTCAAGAAACCAAAAATCCTTCCAACTGGGTCAGTATTCAACTTCATGATAATAGGAGAAAAGATTGAGGTTGTCCAAGACTTTTATTTACTTGGTTATACAATCAACACCCACTGAAGCAGCAGTCAAGAATTCAAAAAACACAGTGTACTGGAAAAAACTGTGGCAAAAGACCTAATTAAAGTATTGAAAAGTAAGGATGTCATATTGAAGACAATGATGTGCCTGATTTATGCCATGGTATTTTTAGTTGCATCATACTGTTATGAAAGCTGGATGTTTAATAAGGGAGACAGGAGAAGAACTGATGCTTTTGAACTATGGTGCTGGAGACGTCTATTGAATTTACCATGTACTGCCAAAAGTACCAACATATCTATCCTAGAAGAAGTGTCACCAGTGTGCTCCTTGGAAGCAAGGATGGCTAGACTGCATCTTGTGTATTTTGGTCATGTATTCAGGAGGGATCTATCCCTGCAGAAGGATATCATGTTTCGGTGAGTGGAAGGTCAACAAAAAAGAGGAAAACACTCAACTAGGTGGATTGATACAATGTCTGAAACAATGGTTTAAACATAAATAAGATCATGTGCCTGGCACAGTGTCAGGGAGTGCTTCGTTCTGTTGTATATAGGGTCACTATGAGTCCAACCCGACTTGACAGCACCCAATAACAACATAGTTCAATGGTTTTAATAAATTTGTCAAATTGTGCAAACATTACCATAATATAATTTTAGATCTTTTTCTAATCTCCCCAAAAAGTAGCTTCATGTCCATTAGCATTCACTCTTCACTCTCCCCTACCAAGCCATAGTACCATCACTCTACTGTCTGTGTCCATCAAGTTTCCAATTCTGGCCCATTCACATAAATGGAATTATACAATATAAGATGTTTTGTGACTAGATTCATTAATTTATCATAATATTTCTGAGATTCACCCATGGAATAGCACATGATTTCATTCTATTTTCTCACAGAACACTACTTCATTTCAGGTTTATACCATTTTCATTCATATATATATATATATATATATATATATTCATATATACATATACACATATACACATATATATACATATATGTATGTATATCAGTAGACAGGTATTTCAGTTGTCTTCACATTTTACTATAACTGATTTTGAAAAACATTTCCATTGGGAAGTTCTACTGTATATGAGGACTATTTAATTCATATTATGTTTAAGCAAAAAAATCAAGCAATTTTTTTGTAGCTGCCTCAGTTTGAATATGAGAGATTTTGTTACCATATATTTCTGAGTTTCTTAAGTGCTTTCTTTGCTCTTCTCCTTTCATATTTCTTACTTTCTATCAGACTTAGACTACCCAAGTTTTCTTGGTCTTTCCTCTTCTCCACTCCCTGCTCTTTTCCTGTACAGATCTAGAAGTCCTATATTGTATTCCTCTGTGTGTCTAAATGGTTAACTTTAAATTTGTAAGCTATTTACTCAAATTTTTCCAATAGACTCTACATTTCTATTCTCCTTCTAAAATCAACATCATTAGGATATTTGAATTATAGATAACAGGCACATTTTATGTTAGTTGAATTTAATTTATTCCCTCTTGAATAAATTAATGAATACTCAAAAATTAGACATTACTTTCTTTATTTTACTATTAGACTGTCTTTTTCCTACATAAATCAAGACCTTTATTAACATGCTTTTCACTTTTTGCATATGTGGATATAATTCTCAATTCTGAAAAAAAAACTCAAGAAATTGTCACTTTAATTCATAGGCTCCTTCAAGTATATGTACCATGTATGAACTCAACACACAAAAAATGGTTGAAATTGAAAAGACTTCCTATATTTATCAATATTTTCAACACGCTGATGTTCTAAGAGAAATGTTTCATTGGATATTTCAAGGCATGCAATAGTAATATCAAATGCCTACATAGGACTTATTTGAGCCAGATACTATTTTTCTTACCTTAGGAAATACACATATAATATAATCTTTACAACAATACAACTGCATGAAAATGTTGCCCTTATTATTCCCATTCTATAGATGAGGGAAATAGCATAGGGATGTTAATTGTTCAAGGACATTGAGTTTTGCAAATTTTGGAGCTAGAATTGGAACATGAGCAATTTGTCTCCAAAATCCATGTTCTTAAATTACTATTTGGCACATTACCTATGAGATGGTTCAAAAATCTATGCTTGTCTATAATTAATATCAGTCATTTATAGTAACATGTCAATACAGTAACATATCAATATTGGTATTAGTATTGCTTATAATGGCTTGTAATAGCTATTTGAAACATAAAGCAAGAAGCTGAGATCAGTCCTTAAAGATTATTTTATAACCTTGCAAACTTAGAAATTTCTTTGTTTAGGTCTTTAAATGTTAAATTTAAATTTAGTACTAAATTTAATGCTATACTTAGAAATTACTCTTTTTTAGACCTTCAAATTTTATACTGCCCAAAAATACAGAGTCTGTTATCAAGAAGCCATAAAAATACATGTCCTAGATTCAGCAAGCTTAATGGTAACACACAATGATAGTAATAATAATAAATATCTAGTCCTATGTCTATCTATTCCTGCTCAGGAATCATACATATCCCACTCCAGTGTGACTACCTGAATATTCCTCAATCACAAGTAACCCCTCAGAAAATGTATAACCCATTATTTTCAGTCAAGTTTTCATATACATCAGACTGATGAAATAGGTGCACATGTAGTAAGAAAGCCAAGTAAATAGCTGTAGTAAGTAGGTGACCAGAGTATTCAAATAACCCTGGATTCATTTTGGTTTGACAATCTTACTCTTGCTGTATACTAATGTTAAATTCAACCCAGGCTCATCCACTTTTGTGGGGAGCCTACAACTACGTAATTTCTCCCAATTCTATCTGCTCCGTGGGGTCCATTCAGCATCCTGATGGCATATGTACCCTTGTAGTTTCAGATCCATGGAGGCCCAGGGAGAGCAATCACTGGCGTGTTAAAGAAGACAGGAATTTTCATAAAATACACAAGTGAGTTCCTCTAGCTGAAATAATAGAAAATAGGACAACTGAGGAAAAAGTTCACTTGTGTGGCACAATCTGAGAGATAGTGACTCCATCTGTGGGTACATCTTTCTATTCTTTAGCCTTCTAATTTAAAATAGATAGCCCCATTTTTAGCCAACACACAAAGAGAAACTAATGCATGGATTTGAAATAATTTGCATATGTATATTGTTTTAAAATATTTAAGGAGATTTATTTCCTTACAGAATAAGTCTCTTTTGTAGACGTACAATAGGACATTTCAGATACATTTTTATGTATTTGGCAATATTTTGAATACTCATGTTGTCCAGTAAGCTATTTAGTAGAGCTTCAATAAAAACACTTTTAATATCCTCTACAGTAGCATAAATCTTGCCTTTTATATGGATTTGTTAAAGTTTTATTAAATAAGGTAATTGTCCTTGAATGTGTATGTTTAGAATATATATATATATATATATATATATATATATATATATATATGCATATATATGCATATGTACATGGATTAAAGATAGTAGATTCTGATTATTTTTATTTTGATAGTGAATTATGAATCTTCTAAATTTAAGAGGAAATGTGTGTTCAAGCCCCACAGCTAGAAATCTTTTTAAACATATTGAAAATGAAGTCCTATTTCCCAGGTCCATTTCAATATATGGTATTTTGTAAAATAAATAATCCAAAACAGTTTGACTTCATAATAGTAATTGCTTTAAAATGGCCTTAAGGTTAGGCATGCCATTGCAAATTTTGTCTGGTGGCCAATTATTATGTTCCCATTAATGCTCTAAAACACTGTCTGTAATGGAAATGCCAACTTTACTATAGTCATATGAATGAAATATTGCAAATAAAGTATCTAGTTGATGTGCTGCATCTCCTATGAAATGCAATGATTGGTATTTGCCATAGCATTTTCAAAAAAAAATAAATGAGTAACAAGATTGACATGAATGTGTATGAACTGCAAATAAAACTAATGTGTAATTCCATATAATCAGTCTCTTATTGTAAGGTTGCATTTGGTGAATACTTTATTATAAATTATATCAGAAAGTAAGATAGTCTAACTCAGATATACCATACACTATAATCATTTTCAAAGGCTTTTGTATACTTACTTGTGATACATTGGTAGACATCTTAAACTCTCGAGGAAGTAGAACTTGAAACAAATGATTCATCTAAGAAGTTCAAGAGGAATGCCCAGAGTATCATGATGTCAGAAGCCTCTTCACCCACCTCAAATTCTGACCTGTAATAAGTGTGTCCCACCCCTTGCCCTAGCAGTCCCTTCTATAGAACCAAGGCAAAAGAAAGAGGAAGCATTCTGGGGGAAACACTACCCTCTGCCTCTTAAGCTTGCTCCTCCTGATATCTCTATTCTATCTGTTCCAAAAGTAGTGATCAAACTATATGTATGCAGAAGAAGAAAATAATTGAGCATCTCTAACACAAAATCTGAACATTTTCAAAATCCAAAAAATTTTTAACACCAACATGCCACAAGGAGAAATGCCACAAGTGGAACATCCCACACATGACCTTATGTGACAGGTTGCAGTCAAAATATAGGCACAGGATGCACAGTTTATTTAATATCTCCACAGGAAAAAAGACACTTCAACTGCCATGTGTCTGTTCCATATACACCTAGTGTCTCTCATGCAAGAATACCAATTATAAGTTGAGGAGCATCTATATAGTATTGCTATGTTCTAATTTACCTAAATAATAGCTTTAATCTGCATTCTAAATCTTCCCTGGAAATATTCTTTCCATAACATTGGAACATATTCTTTCCATGGAAGTGCATTATGTTTTAGATATAATATGTCTCCCCTAAACTCATGTGTTGAAAGCCTGGTCCCCAATGTAATGTTCAGAGCTTGGACTTTTAGAGAGTGATTGGATGAGGGTCCTGAACTAATCAATAGATTAATCCATTGATGGATTCATAATTGGATGGCATTTGGGGAAAGGTGAAAACTAGGACATAAGATGTAGATGGAGGAAGTCACTGGGGGCATGCCATTGAAGGGCATACTTTGTTGCCAGTTCCTTCCCCTACTCCCCTCTCTCTTTGCTTCCTGAAGGCCCAAACACACTTGTCTGCCATGATATTATGCCTTGCCACAGGCCCACAGCAAAGGAGCCAGAAGACCAAGGACTAAACCCACTGAAATTAGCTAAAATAAATCTTTTCTCCCTTAAGTTGTTTTTCTCAAATATTTTGTCACAATGAACGAAATCATATTAAAACAAAGTGTTCACAATCAAGTTGTCATTTCTTTTCCAAAAAGATGTCAATGAGGATTTAGTTAGCATCAAATATATTCTACATGCTGCACAGGTCTGAACAATAAAACAATAAAAGATAAAATATATGACCTCTCAATCTGAAGAATCACATTTGGTTGGTTACTAAAATACATACAGAGGATAGTGGGGGATGAGTATGATCAAAGCACATTGTATGCATGTATGAATACCATTGTTTTGCTTAATTAATATTAGTATATACCAATAATAAATACAAAAGAAAAAATACCCTAGACAAATTTTAAAAGACATGCAAGAATAACCACAAAACAGTTTATTAGGACACAGTGCAATATTTTCAAAATATATCTGCTATAGAAATTTAGCCAGGAATGCAGAGTTTAGTGCTAAACTGTTATTGAAGGAAGTACAGATGCTGGATTGATTGGTGAATAATCAAGGAGATATTTCATGTGGAAGGAAAACCATTTGGGAAATGGTACAGAATGGAAATGAACATCCAGGAGACAGGAGTTAACCAATGTGACTGAGGTAGACAGCTTCCTGAGTATCTTATCTTTCTGATAGTTTCTAGGTAATTTATAGTGTTAAATGTTTCTTGAGAATCTGTAGGAACAAATCACCAAAAGGACCGAAATAGGAAAATGACAAGCTGTAAGCTTTGCCTTAGAAGATTAAACTAGGGAGACAGGCTAAGATGGTGGATAAATAACACTCACCTTCAGACTTGGAGAAATAGGAGAGCTTAAATAATGGCTTAGAATTCTTATTGATCAGTCAAATACAGTAATAAGTTAGATAAGAGGCAGGAGTAAAAAAAAAAAACAGGTTAGGTAAATACCACCAACTGCAGAAAAATTTTAAAATAGGAGAAGGAATCAGTGCCACAGGTCAGAGAAAGTGCACCACCAGAAAGGGGAGATTTGTTCCAGAAGGAAGAGAAAATTATCATCTACACAGAACTAGGCTGCCAGGAAACTCACCAATAATTCCTCCAACACAATGTGGACTGCACAGATGGTGGAGAGAGTTTGGGGAACAACAAGATTGAAATCCAAGGTGAAGAAGCACTAGAGAAACCACTGTGGACAATCCCCCATCACCTGGATCACAGAGTACAGAGAACATACAGCCCAGGGAAAATTTCATGTGGGCATCTGGAGCTTGGATCCATGGAGAAGTGCAGCTCTGGCAACCTGCCAACATCCTACTGATATGACACTAGCAGCCCTTCCCACAGAGAGCAACTGGTAAGTGAGTTCCAGAGGGAGGTGCCATAGGTGCTTGTAGCTCAGCTGCCATCCACACCCCCATGCCCCACGGTCTTGCCTGCACAGTTTGCCATAGGGGAACAATGGGGCCTGAGTCCCACAAGGCAACACCAGCCTCAGATCCACTGGGAGTGGCATGATATCATCCAGTCCACTGCTATGTGAGATCAGCAAGTGAGCTTGGCAAGGGTCAGGACCAGGACTAGGGCAGCTTTGGGCACTAACTCACTACCATCTGCTGCCACCTCTTTGGCTGTACTCTCTAAGCTGAGACCTTGGAGGGCAAGCTCTGTGGGGGAGGCAGAAGTCTCCGGAGGATGGCAGGGGACATGCCACTTCTCTGCGAATCCAGCACAGGCAGAACACCCTGCAGGGTGGGTCACCAAGAGCACCCTGAAACCCAGTCCAGCCCAAGAGACCAGTGTGGACTTTCCACCATCATCCCCCACTGGAGGGACACTGTGCATAAACCCCCCTCCCCAGCCCTGTCAACTTTCAGCAAGAGAGCAGGTAGGAAAAATCACTTCCTCAGCAGTGGAACTGAGGAATCTCAAAATAAAGCTGTCATCACCGCTTAGGAAATTTTACACAAGAGAAGAATGGAAATGGGACTATAGGCACAAGCACGAGTAGAGACACAGCTAAACAATGACCCAGTATGACTTACCCTGATGGCAGTAGGCAAGAAGGAGATACTGTGGGACAATGGGCAAGGAGTCTTGCCTAAGGGAAGTGAGGTGTGGCCCTTTCAGAGGGTTGATGACTGCTACTGGTAGGAGGGAAGGTGATTGAATCTAAGGTCTCTAGTATATCCCACTTCCTCACTTTCTTTTTTCTTTTTCTTTCTTTATTCCACATCCCTTCTTCCCCCTCATCCCCCAGGAGAGAAGTAGAGATTATTGCCACCCTGGTGCCTAGTCCCATTGGAACTACAAACTGGACAGAGGGAAACTATGGGGTGGAGAATTCAGGCATGGTGAAGAGCAACATGAGTTGATGGCTCCCTGAACCTAGGAGAACTGATCTAGAACAAGGCTCATTTTGGGTCAGGTAGGGCTTACAATTTACAGTAATAGCGCCACAAACTCAACAACCTAAGACACATGATATAGGCTGTAGACCAATTGGGGGCTGGGAATGCAGGAAGCAGAAATAAACTGAGGGGGAAAGTGCTGAATGCAAAGAACCTAGACATTGGGCACTGAGGCAGCAAACTACGGGGCAGGGGAATGAGAGAAAAGTGCCAGTGACTCATCATCACCCAAACTCAAGGAACGCCAGAGGGAGAATCTCTTTACACATGGAGGAAGTGGAACCTAACTCCCAGACCAAGCAATGAACAAGCCTCACCAGAAAAACATAAAAAATGAAAGGACATGCTGGATGCAAAGATCCCATACATCAAAGCCTCTCAACATATAATTGTTGTTGTTGTTGTTAGGTGCTGTAGAATCGGTATCCAACTCATAGTGACCCTCTGTACAACAGGGGAAACACTATTGTCAGTGCTTCTCTGCTGTTCATAGGGTTTTCAATGGCAGATTGATTTTTGGGAGAGGGTTGCCAGGTCCTTCTCCCAAGCCTATAGCTTCTGGTATTGCCAGGTGGTCTCCCATCCAGGTACTAACCAGGCCCGACCCTGCTTAGCTTCCAAGATCTGACGGGATTGGATGCCACAGGGCTATGGCTACAGGCCATATAATATAAAGCAATCCCAATTTCTAGACATGTCAGAATCAGAATTCAGAATCTTACTTATAAATATGCTAAGAGACATCAGAGATAACACTGCCAGTACTCTTGAAATCTTGGAGAAGAAGGTATCTCAAGTGGAATCTGTATTCTCCAAAGAACTAGAAAATAATTTTTTTAAATCAAGCAGCAATCTTTTAGATGCAAGGCAAGCTGAATGAAATAAACATTTTGATAGAATCCTCAGCATCAAGACAAGATGAGGCTGAATAAAGAATTTTATGTACAGAGGAAGAAGTACAAAATATTAATTACTCACAAGCCAACATGGAGAGAAAGATGAAATGGTATCAACAAGATCTCCAAAAGATTCCAGACAAAATGAAAAAAATAAACCTAAGAATTCAGGGAGTCCATGAAGGAACAGGAAACTACATGAGAGAACTAAGAAATTTATCCCAAGAAATATTGAGTGAAAACTTTCTAAACCTATGGCAAGAGATGGATATCTACACAACTAAATCTTTCAGAACCCTAAACAGAGTAGACCAAAACAGATCCTCCCCATGACACATTACAATTGGAATGCTTAAAATAGAAAGCAGACAAGCTGTTGTTAAAGCAGCAAGGGAAAAGCACCAACTCACCTACAAAGGTAAAACCATTAAAATAACTGTGGACTTCTCCACATCAACATTGAAGGTAGAAAGATATAATCTAAGCTCTGAAAAAGATTAACTTCCAAGCAAGACTATATTATCCATATTTCAAAATTGATGAGGAGTATAAGACATTCCATGATATTACCCTGTTCAAATGATTTGCAACCACCAAGCCAGTGGCCAGGTAAGACAACCCCACATGGAAGATCAAAGAAATGAATAATTAGCATGAGAGGAAATCAAGAAATGCATAAGATAAATATGAATAAAAAACCAGTAACAAGCACCGACTTGATACATAATAATAAACACCTTTCAATAATTACTCTCAATGTACATGGTTTTAAATCTCCAATTAAGAGACATAGACTAGCCAATTAGATGAAAAAACATAAACCCTCAATATATGCCATTGGAGAGACTCACCTGACCCACAAAGACTGTAAAAGGTTGAGAATTAAGGAATGGAAAACAATATACCAAACAGGGGAAATACAAAGAAAAAGGAGGAGTCACAATGCTAATTTAAAAAACTAATTACAAGAGACAAAGAAGGACACTATATATTACTAAAAAGAACAATCAACCAGGAACCAATAATATTACTTAATATATAATCTCCAAATGTAGGACCCTCCAGTGTCCTTATTTGTGGAGGACATGCTACTTTACCTAAAGGACCACAAAAACTCCTCTAGAAAGCTTTTAGAGCTAATTAACTCCTTTAGCAAAGTGGCAGGATACAAAATTAACAATCAAAAATCAGTAGCATCCTTCATACCAATTGTAAGAAAGAAAAGGAAATTAAGGCTACAATCCCTTTCATGATAGCCCCCCAGAAAATGAAACACCTTGGAATCAATCTAACCAAAGATCCTGGAGATCTCTACAAGGAAACCTTCAAAACATTAAAGAAAGAAATCACAGAGGATACTGGAAGGTGGAAGGACCTTCCCTGCTCATGGATGGAGAAGCAATATTGTAAAATGGCTATACTCCCTAAAGTAATCTATAGATTTAACACAATCCCCATTAAAATTCCAGTGACAGACTTTGCAGAAATAGAAAAAGTGATCCAAAAATTCATATGGAAACACAAAAGACTACATATAGCTAAAACACTCTTAAGCTGCAAAACTGGTGAAGGTGGGATCACAATCTTTAAACTATACTACAGGGCTGTAGTAGCAAAAACAGCTTGGTAGTGGCACAAAAATAGGCCTAAATACCAGTGGAACAGAACTGAGGACCCAGAGATACACCAACACATCTATAGCCACCTGATCTTTCACAAAGGAGCCAGCAGGCAAATTGGAGAAAGGATTGCCTCTTCAACAAATGGTGTTGGGAAACTTGGATTTCCACCTGCAGAAAAATGAAAAAAGACTTGCACCTCTCAATATGCTTGAGAGTTAACTCAAAATGGATAAAAGACCCTAACATAAAACCAAAAACCTTAAAATTACTAGATGAAAAGGTAGACAACATGCTCCAACATATAGGCATAGGAAAGCATTTCCTTAATAAGATTCTAACTGCTCAAGATATTGAAACAAGAATAGATAAGTGGGATTACATGAAAGTAAAAAGCTTTTTCACAGCAAAAGAAAGCATCAACAGTGTTAAGGAGGAATCCACTGAGTGGGAGAAAATGTTCACATCCTACACATCTGACAGAGGACTAATTTCAAGAATTTACAAAGAACTCAAGAAAGTTATTCCCAAAACAACAAATAATCCAATACACAAGTGTATAAAGGAGCTGAATAGACAGGTTTCAAATGAAGAAGCTCATAAGACCATGAAACACATGAAAAATTTTCAATATTCCTAGCCATTAGGGAAATGCAAATCAAAACAACTCTGAGATTCTGCCTAACTCCAGTAAGAATGGTCAAGGTCAACAAAACAAATAATAACAAATGCTGGTGAATTTGTGGACAAAAAGGAACCCTCTAACACCATTGGTGGGACCATAAATTGGTTCAATCACTTTGGAAATCAATCTGGAGATACCTCAGAAAACTGAAAATATAACTCCCATATGACCCAGTTATACCACTACTCGAAGGGAGATGAATCATCACACCACAGAGACACCTGCATCTCCATATTCATTGCAGCACTTTTCACAATAACATGGATATGGAATCAACCAAGGTGCCCATCAACCAAAGAATGGATAAAAAAATTATGGTACATACAAACAATGGACTACAGCTCAGCAATTTAAAAAATGAAATAATGTCATTTGCAGCAAAATTAATGGAATTGGAGAACATCATCTTAATTAAACACAAAGCCAAAAAGAAACATGCCATATGTTCTCACTCATATGTTGGTATTGAATCATACTTAAAGAAAGGAAATAATCCTGTACATAAATTGAAATATAAAGATGCACAATTAATCTTAGTATGTTGCTGTTGTTAGGTGCCATTGAGTCATGTCTGACTCATAGTGACCCTCATAGGGTTTTCATCGGTTGATTGTTTTGGGAATTGTCTTGGGAAAGGATGGCCATGTCCTCTTCCCATTTTTGCAATGCTGGGAATCAAATCTGGGACATCAGAGATTGCAGTGTGGCACTCTACAAAATGAGCTAAATCCTAGCCCCAAACTTAGTGTAGAAGGGACAAAATAAGGCGTGGAAAGGAGGAGGGATGGATCTAGCAAAGGGAAGTAAAGATTGGAGGCAATGGGATGGAGAGGAGGGTCAATGAGGAAGGATGAAGGGAGAGAGGTCAATTTCAATCTAAACAGCACATCTTCATGAGTATGTTGGAAAAATAGGGGAAGATAACTCAAATAAGTATCAAGAGTTTAACTACATACTAGCCATACAGCTCCATAAACTTTGTGGGTCAATGAAAGTGTTGCTAGAAGTGATGTAAAGGATGCATAATGGAATATATATATATATATATATATATATATATATATATATATATATATATATATAGTTGTTGTTGTTGTTGTTGTTGTTAGGTGCCGTTGAGTCGGTATCCGACTCATAGCAACCTTCATGGGGTTTTCAATGGCTGACTAGGATTTTAGGATTGCCTTGGGAGTGGATTGCCAGGCCCCCCTTCTCCCATTTTGGCAGTGCTGAGAATTGAACTCAGGACCTCAGAGACTGCAGCACAGCACTCCACCAACTGAGCTAAATCCCAGCCCATATGTATATATATATGTGTGTGTGTGTGTGTGTGTGTATGCCAATGAGATAGACTCAGAAGAGGGCTTTTCAAAGAGAAAAAGAGATTTCAACCTTCCAAAAATGAACATAAAAAGCAGAGACACTGGTTTAAATGTGCAAAACAGTTATTAAAAGAAGAGAGGTTTTACCTCCTCTTGCACAAAGGTTAGAGCTGTGCTCTGTGTGGCTCCTGCACTTCTGAGCCCAGGTGCTCAAACAGCACATAGTTATGGGTGCATCTAGATTAACAAGCCACCAGTGTGTTCTGGAAATGTGGGAAGCAGGCCTCTTGGGTAAAAACAGTAAGGACATGAGAAATGAGATAAATAGTGCAGATGAGGGAGCATCGGCCTCTAAAACGTTCTTTGAACTCATTATCCAAATCTTTAGGTTCTAGAACAAAGTAAAAACAATCCAAAATATAAGGAGGATGGCAGTATTTCTTAGAGGTTGGAGAGTCAGCAAGACATGCTGGTGGCTTAAAATTAATATATATTGTTTACTTTTTATTCACCTTCTTAATATAATTTATGCTAAGAGTTCTTGTGGGGCCCTGTGCATGAAAACAAAAGAATGGTGAATGACTCAGTGTACCATCTTTGCAGTAAAACCACAAATTAAAAAAAATTTTCCTAAAGAATTTTAATACCAAACTTCAGTGGAAGTTTTGATTAATTAGCTCAGAGATTATCAAAGTATACAATGTGACAAATATGTAATGAAACTATGTTGGAAATATATGACCAAATTAGCAATCTAATAATTCTATGGCTGCTACAAATTATGGCCTGCTGGGTAAGGTACATGTAGATGGTCCCCTAAGAAGAATAACGGGCTCTCGTGACGGGCCATTTGCAAAGTTTGAACAAATCCTTATTTAAATTCCCAAATGTCATTTCCTTAAGAAGGCATCCCAGACACCCCTACAGAAAATATGTGCCCTGTACTCACTCTATCTCAGAGTTAATATATGCATCCATTTATAACATTTACTTGTTTTTATTCATCAATAATGAGACCCAAGATAGTAACTATAATGACTGTTTTAAGAGGTAGAACACCATTGTAGGTAAGAGAACAAACAGATTTGAGCTAAACACTCTGGGAACGCTGGGTGTGCCTCATACTTGGATCCCGCATAAGCTGCCTAGGTCTCCTCTTCTGTTAAACAGAGTTAATAATAGAATTAAAACATCTTAAAATATATAACACCAAAGATTTATCTAATATATATTAATTACTATGGAAGCATTAACTTTTCATATTGTTTATCACTTTCTTCAGTTCCTAGAACAGCAAATGAATGTTCAAACACATACACATATACCATGCATATCCTTCTTCCTAATGGAATGTAGAATATTCATTATCAGGTATTGCTTTTTCATTAATTAAAACTATTCAAGTACTCATAAATGTCAAGTACATATGGTACACGGGATATCACATATCATTTTCAAGGTCAGCACTGTATTTGGCACCCTAGGAACCAATGCTTCAGCCTAATTCAGTGCTTCCCAACATGTGGTCCTCATACTTACTGCCAAGCATCTTCAAACCCATAGCATACCAAGTATAGTTGATTCACTGAAAATTTTGTCTTTCATTTGACTATTTCTCAAATATGTTTAGTCATAATGAGTGAAGCACAAATGCATTTAGAACTACTGAGTTCAGTGAGACCTTTATTACATTGTAGTTCCTCAGCAATTGATTCAAAAAGTATATAACTAGAATCTTTGGGGATTCTGGGAAATTTGACATTTAAAAGGAAATCTTATACTTAGAAAGATTGAGAACCACAGATCTTGGTCATGCTATATCACTAAAATGTCACCTTCACCTCCCAGAGCTCCCTGACAAGCAGCAAAGGGCGCTTGAATCAAGAATATACAAAGACTAGAAATGTTCCTGCTAAGTCATCTACCCTAAAAGGCTCTGGGCATCATCTGTCGGAATTTGTTCATACTTACAAATTCTGTTCTAGCAAAAAAGTTAAGCCTTTGGCCAGAAACAACCATTGTGGACAAAGATTCCCTTCTTTTTTAAATATAGACAAGTGAAGATTGAGAGAAGTTGTTGTTGCTATTGTTGGGTGCCTTAGTTGACCACAAAGCTTACAGGGTTGCAATATTTCAAAATGCTGGTGCTTTCTTGCCTAAATATTGACCTTCATCCAAGGGCTCTGCTGGTAGGTTCTACAGTACAGCAGCCTCACCCGCTGATCTTCCATCATTGTTACAAAGCACATAGCAACATTTGTGCAACAAATATGTGTACCTGTGCTCTGAAGGAAACACTTGAGATAAAACAGTAGACAATGAGAGACAGAGAAGCCATTTCAGCCTTCTATTTCAAGAGGAAGGCTCTGTAACCCAGGAGTTGTGGTGTACCCCTATAATCCCAGCTCTTGTGTTGTACCCCTATAATCCCAGCTCTTGGGAGGCTAAGATAGGAGGATAACCATGAGTTTGAGGCCCACCCAGTCTACACAGAAAGTTTGGGGCTAGCCTGGGCTACAGAGCAAGACCCTGTCTCAAAAGAAAAACAAACCAAAAAACCACAACTCCAGTATCCTATTATATTTGAATTTTCTGGAAACTTCTGTATAATGGATAGGACTATCTGGAAGACATAAACTCTGTGTTATCTATCTTCTTTTTGCCTGTGAGCATAATAATATATGTTAATGTACCAGCTCCTTGGTTACCTGCATGCTAATTGGTGAAGGAGATAAGCCATAGGCAAAACAAGTGTGATGGGTTCATGGAATCAATTTTTTTTTCCCTGAAAACACAAAACTTCTCCAATTTTCAAACCGCCATTTCTGTTAGGTCAACACTGGGTGATTAGGTTGTCTTATGGAGATTGGAATGGAATTGATACTTGTAATACAGTCCTAAGAAGTTAGATATGGATATATGTTCTCTACCATTTTTCTCCTGAAACCATTTAATACCTGGTACTACATTCACATGAAAAATAAATAAAACTTTCTTATTAAGCCATTGCTATTTCATATCATAATTTGTCACCTCTCTGCAGCCATAGTACACTTGTATCCAATTCTGCCTGATCTCAGAAGCTAAGCAGGGTCAGCCTGGTTAGTCCTTGGATGGGAGACTACATGGGAACACCAGGTGCTACAGGCTAGGGAAAAGAAGCTGGCAACCTACTCCTGAAACAGTCTGCCACTGAAAACCCTATGAATAGCAGAGAAGCACTGACAATAGTTGTCAGAGAGTGTTTCATTCTGTTGTTCATAGGGTCTCTATGAGTCAGACATGACTCCACAGCACCGAACAACAACAATTTGTCACCTAACTAATATTTAGTGTGTTATAAACAGGTTATTTTTCTGAACTAAAGATTAGTCATTTTTTAAAAAATGGATTGTCTTCAGAGTTTGATAAAGGTGGTTTTAAATACCAAATTCATATTTTATGGTAGAGCTCTTCAGAAAGTTAAATAAACTTCTGAGTCTTAGTATGATTTTTCTGTATAATGTACAAAATATCATACCCTATTTTTTCCTAGAGAAGGACATCATTTTTGGGAGAATGATGGGTTAATAAAAAAACAAAGGCCTTCAACTAGGTGGGTTGACACAGTGACTGCAACAATGGGTTTAAACACAAAAGATCATATCCATGGCACAGTGTCAAGGAGCGTTTCATTTTCTTGTATACAAGGTCACTATGAGTAGGACCCAGCTCAGCATCTAATAATAACAACATCATTCATGATTATAATACAAAATAAATTGGCTAACTAGCTAAATAAATGAATGAGTGTGTGCATAAGAATGCAATCTTCATACTCCATCAGGTACATAAAACAGTTAAGTGAATTCTAATTTCTTCTGTCTCACATTATTTGCAGTAAGTTACTATTTGGCTGAGTGCCATAGTGCTTATCTATATCCCAGTGACTTGGGAGGTTGAGACAAGAGGATCATGAGTTTGAGGCCAGAGGCAGCCTACACAACTTAGTAAAACCCTGTTTCAAGATAAGAAAGAAAGAAGAAAAAAGAAAAGAAAAGAAAAAAGAAAAAAGGAAAGGAAAGGAAAGAAAAAAGAAAAGAAAAGAAAAAGTAGGACAGGGGTAACTGGGGTAGCATCTCAGTGGTAGATCACTTGCCATGCAAGGTATTAAGTTGAACCTCTCAATATTGAGAAAAAATTATTTGAACAGCCATTAATTTGATGCTTAGAATATTAGTTACATGAACAAAAGGGACCTGAAAAACACCTAATCTAGTTCCTTAGTTTATAAATGAGCAAACCGAGGTGGAGAAGTAAATGCAATTGCCTACAGTGGCATGATCTTCTACGATTTGCTGTTGAAGTAAAAGAACACACACGTGCACACACACACACATGCACACATTTTTGTGATACTAGGGAGCTGAACCCAGGATCATGTGCATACTTTGCAAGCACTCTACCACTGAGCTGCCTCCCTAACCCCTTTTTTATTTTATTTTTTTATCTTGAGACAAGGTCTCACTAAATTTCACAGGCTGCCTCCCACCTCAAACTTGCAATCCTCATGCCTTTACCTCCTGAGTTGCTGGGCTTAGGTGTGTGTCACTCCACCCAGCAAATTAATGTAAAATAATATTAGGAAATTTAATAAATTACCCCCCTTTTATATTAAATACCAAAACACAAAAGTGTGTTTGATTCATCCACAGGTTTTATTTAAAAATAGTTCCTTGGTCTTGCCCAACTGTACTGAAATTGGAGACATAGCTGTTTCAAGCAATGATCACTCATACAATGGTAGCTTTACTAGTAAATCAGTTAATTTGTGCAAGTGATGTTGTACAGAGGGTACAAGCATTGTTGTTCATCACTATAGACTTTAGTCTAAATTCCAGTTTCACTTCCTTCTAAGTCCAGGACCTTATGCATCTTTTGCTCTAGGATCCAAACACTCACTTTCCTCCTCTACAAAGTCGGAACAAGAATATTTGCTGCATAGAATTTTTCTGAACATTAAATGAGTTAGTGCTTGTAAAATCATTTAGCACAGTGTCTGACAAATAGTAAATACTCACTAATGATAATTATCATGATGTGCAGAAAATCCATTCCTCTTAGTATAATCATACAATGGAAAAATCTGGGTATAAATATTCATACCCACATATATATTATGAATGAAAACATTCTACATCTGCTAAATAATTTATCTTAGCAAATCTATAGAAATATTATTGTAATTGAATTACCACACAGAATTCCACAGTTGGGAAACATGAATGAAATGTGATATTATATAATATTAGGACTGAAGATTACAATGTTTATGAGCTATATTTTCTAAGCTATTTAATATGTTAACATAGACTTTTTGAGCAAGTATTTTACGTGTCCTCTTAACTTCAGTATTACCAAATTTCACATTTGATCAATTTCTTACAATTATGACATCATTTCTGCCTGCCATAGCTGCTTCTGATGTGGGATGTACAAAGAAGTATGGATTCAAAGACAAGCCTCAGACACTTGTATTCTATATAAAATAATGCTTAGCTTGTTTTTTCCTCATTTGCATTTTTCTTATGAAACTGAAGTGAGTAATGTTGTGCCTTCTATTCTTCAGGGTAAGGAAAGACCACTAACTTTTTGAAGAATGAATTAATAGATTGAAGGCTGAAATAATCAGCCTTGAACTGTTTTTACTGGCCCTCCAGAAAATTATCTTCTTTGCTTGTGCCTCCAGGATCTTTTGAATCGTCAGCAACATTCAAAACATTTCTTATGATTTCACAAGGGATATCATTTGTTTTCATCTCTATTGCTTCCCACACTGCCTTCTCTATGCCTGAACCAAATGAACAAACTTGACCATATAATTGTGCACTGGAGTCTAAAATTATTCTCAGCCCTGAAAAAGCTTAAGAGTATTCTGACTAGAATTGGACCTTGTTTTTGAGCTCCAAATATTATAGCTAGGCTCTAAAACAATCTCCATTTCCCAAGGAGTTGGACTCTCCCTTCTGCTAGCAATTGCTAGAATCCTGCTTTCAACCCAGATGGGCTCCCACACTCCAGAAACCCCACAATTCCCACCCACCTGTCTCTGAGTAGCACTCCTGCTGGGAAACTCCAGCTGCTGAGCCAAACCCACCTGATTTTAGTCTCAGGACTTCAATACAAGCCCAGACAGAGAACAAATTAGCTCCAACCACTTGTACCCTGATTCAAATTCCTGCCACTTTCCCTGAAAGCCAGCTTTCCAGCCGATCAAGTTTCCCCAATACTGGCACCGCTTATTCCTAACTTATTTTTGTCTTCCCGCAGTCCAAATATTGAGGGCTCAATGTGCCACGTGACCTGCCCTACCAAATTTATTAGAATAAATAATAAGTGCTTTTGGCAGCCTGATGTTCTCTTCTTTCTGGCATCTCTTATTGATACGGTGTCAATGAAAAGGATATTCAGATACAGCACCTAGTTTGCTGAGGTAACTTGGGCTCATCTCCAAGTCTTTAATGCCTCAACAGCAAAACAGCAGGGGATTGTCTACAGTTATGATATTGAGTTAAAACAAAAAAAAAGCCCATAATTTATGTTGCACATAGTCTTCTGTGGACCAAGATGGGGGTGGGGGACGGGCCCTAGGGCTCCCTCTTCTCTCCCACCACGTGTCAGAGCTTGCATCAGCACCACTCTCAGCAGCACATCCTCCTGCTTCCTCCTGCTCTATTGTTTCCGCTTTGTGAATCACTTGGCTTCTCATTTTTCATCCCGTCCTCATGCTATCATGAACACTTTTATAATTTTTCACATTGGGACAGTATCTGGAGGACTTCCAGGAACGATGGAGCATTTCTTTAATGACCAAAGAAGCAGGCTTGGTGCCATGTTAAGAAAATACTTTGTTTTCTATTCACTGTTGAAAGAGCACAGCTTTCCATAGATCCAAGCCGTATCAAGATCACTTGTGGTTATGGGAGGTATAAGGTGCTGAGAGAAGATAAGAGAAGAAGAAAAGGAACAAAAACAATGAAGAGAGACAATACAGAGAGAACTGGAAGTTTTTCAGGCAAATCAGAGGAACAGTTGGTAGGGAGGAAAAGATTTAAACTGTGCCCAAACACAACAGCAGTCAATTCCAAATTTAAAATCACCCACAGATTATAGCTGAAAATCCACAATTATTTTTTTCTAAATCTTATTTTTATGATCAGAGTCTTCTCAGGCTGATATAATTAATTTTAGGGGTTTCATCAGCATTTGGTCAAATTTCAGCATCTCTATTTCAAACAATGTATTTCTAAAAAGGAATCTAAAATTACTTATTTTTTTAATACATGGCATGTGGTTAGCTGTTGAACAACATTTTTTTCCAAAATAATGATATAATTAACCCAAGTATGTTGGATTTCCATTGCTGGATGTCCTATTATGGATTTTTTAATCAAGCTTTATACAATTATAAGCTAGCATTTGAAGTTATTATTTACTCATAATTCTAGTCTCTCACCAGATCTACACAAGGTTCCTTTTCCTACAATAGCTGTTATTCCCACTTAATTTCATCCTGCAACAGGTAGCAGATTTGTTACCAATCTACATGAAAAGAGACCTTAAGGGGGAAAATGAAAAATATCAAAGTAGGTATGCTCTGTCTTTCTTAAAAGTAGTTTGTCAGCCAGGCATGGTGGCACAGGCCTGTAATCCCAGCAACTTGGGAGACGGAGGCAGGAGGAGGCAGGAGGATCCCAAATTCGAGGCCAGAGGCAGCCTGTGTAACTTAACAAGACCCTGTCTCAACATAAAAAGTAAACAATGGGCTGGGGATGAGACTCAGTGATAGAGAGTTTGCTAAAGCATGTGTGGGGCCCTAGGTTAAATCCCCAGTAAACCATGCACAGAAAAAGTATTTTGTTTTTTGATTTCATGTTCACATAAGGAGCAAACACTGTTGTGGGAAGCATAATAAAGTCGAGTGAAAGTAGCAAACTCCTTGCTTGGTCTGAATGACTATGGTTTGTGAGGAACAGCTAGGAATACAGAAGAACAAGTGTTGCTCAGATTTTAGATTTTGAAGTTCAGTTGTATCAACCTAGTTGAGATCAGGCCCTAGCAAACTAAAAAGTCAACAAATTCTTAATAGACTGATTTATAAACCTGATGCCAATCATTATTTTATATTGCGAATCGTACTTTTAACTGAAAAGGTCATCTTGTACATTATCCAGGATTACCCTTGCCTGAAATGAAGATAGATTTTAAAAATAAGTCTTTCTGGCTGGGCAAAATGGCACACACCTGTAATCCCAGCAATTCGGGAGGCAGAGGCAGGAGGATCACAATTTCGAGACCAGAGGTAGTCTGCATACTTTAGCAAGACCCTGTCTTAAAAAGTAGAAAAGGGCTGGGAGTGCAGGTCAGTGGTACAGCACTTGCAAAGCATGCAAGCCCAAGGCCCTGGGTTCAATCCCCAGTACCACACACACAAAAAAGTGTTTCCTAAAGCATAATTATGTGATGATGGACTGACAGCAAGTGGGGAACTGCTCTGCTCATGGTATTACTTTATATACTTAACTCCAGAGCCTGCAATTATTTCTTTTCCTATAAAGCTCCATGTAGCAAATATTTTACCAATGCATGCTGTGGTCTCTGTCACAACTTTTCAACTGTGCCATTTCAGTGTGAAGCAGTAACCTTGGAAAAGGAGAGTAAAGAAATGAGCCAAGCAGTACCCTGATAAAACTCCATACACAAGAACAGGCAGCAGGCCAAGTTTGGACTTGGTCTGCACTGCAGCCATGTGCATGAACATACGTGAGATGCATCACAACTCTCCAAGGCAAGAGTTACCCATTTTACTGGTAAAGAGTCTGAGTCACTTTCTAGCAGTGATACAGGTAAATAATGGTAAAGAATTCCTCAAGGCACAACTTCCTATTTTAAGTCTCATTCTAGTACATCAGGGTTGAGAAGCTTGGAATTTATTTAATCCAGACAGTGGTAAAATCTCATTAATTCTTCCTGATTCAAAATAAAGTATTTCTCCTAATCCCTGGCGAATTTATGTCAATTGACATTGTTATTATTCACCCCTACGAGTAGAAGAGAAACACCAAAATTTTAACACTTCTAAAAATCTAAAGTTCACACTACAAGCAGAGTTTGAACATTTCCTTTTTTTCTTATTTATTTTTTATTTTTTATTTTTATTTATTTATTTATTTATTTTGCTTCCCAGGGCTTCATGCTTGCATGTTTTGCAAGTGTTGGACCACTGAGCTGCACACCCAGCCCATTTTTTTACTTTTTTGAGACAGGGTCTCACCAAATTTCATAGATTGCCTCTGGTCTCAAACTTGCAATCCTCCTTCCTCTGCCTCCAGAGCCGCTGGGGTTACAGGCGTGTGCCACCGTGCCTGGCTCTGAACATTTACTTTCAATATGACTCAGCAGCACAAGGAAAATGGCTTCTTAATGTTCTAAAACTGCATTCATTTATCTTTTTGAAAATTTCCAACTATGGTGAGTAGAGGTTTGATAGTTTTTGTTTGATGTTTTGTTTCATTTTTTCTTTTTGGCTTGCCAGTTAAAGTATTTCCACCTCCTCTGGTTTCAACCATCCTTATTCAGCCTCTTCAAAGCTATTCCTCCTAATTTGTTGTTGATTACATGCCATCGAGTAAACATACCATTTTCACATAATTGAGGGGGGTTTGTTGTTGGTGGTTGTGGTTAAGTAAATGCTTAGTCACTCGTATTTCACCTTTTGTCCTGACTTTTCTCAAGTTTGTATGGACATCTAAGGAGTTGACTCTGTTCTCACAGAAGTGGGCAAGGGAGACCTGAGGGAATTGTGATTACATTTGTTCCTCGGATATATGAGATACCCTCTAGACCTCTATTCTCTCTTGTGTGAAATGTATGCACTGATCTGCTCTCTAGACTGCTGACTGCTCATGGGCACCTGGCTCCCCCAGGCTTTAGGGATGGCATGCAGGCACCTCTGCTCAAACCCCAAACACTGCCATTTTTACCCAGTTGCAAAGTCCTCAGCTGTGGTGGCCCCAGTCCTCTGCAATGTCAACATCTGTTCATCACCTCACTAGGGTATGCAGGGAATTTTGAGATCCCAGAATGCTTTGCAGTCCATCATAAAGCAAGGACATGCATGACACTATGTGCTCTGTTGGTCTTCTATATGGGCTAGACTCCCCACTGAAGATTGAAGATTTCCAGTCTGAATGGACTCAAGCACTCCATACCCATCTGAATATTTCCAGAATCAACTCAACTTTTCAAATTAAGGTAAATAATAAAAGCTCTTATTTCTATCTACTCGTGCTTCTTTCTGTCCTCTCTGCCATCCTCTCCTCACCAACTGGCAGGAATACAAGGTCTCTCTCCCTCTCCACTCCCTCTCTCCCTATTTCTTTTCCTCACTTACCCAAATTGATGAAGACCACTTAAACACAGATCTCTGCAATCAAGTTTTATAGGCTTCACTCATGTTGTGCTCTTTGAGGAAATAAAACAATATGGAAAAACTACTCACAGAGCCTGGCTTTCAAGACTATCGTACTCTGTGGACTTCTTTTTGTAATAGGTGAAGATGAACATTAATTCATTTTCTCTTTGATTTCATTTCTAGCACTGGTGGAGTGATGCCTATGTCTAGCTAATAAATTAAGTATGGATATATACCCCACAAACACGGATACACTCATAATGCATTTTGAAAATAAAAATTATTATATATTCACTGTTATGATATCTCCCAAGATATGCACATATTTACATAATATTGAATTCCCACATTTGTAAAAAGCTTTCACTCTATACAACTGAAGCAGCATGCTTCCTCATGACCCAAAGAAATAAATATGTAAATCACTTCCAAATGGCAAACTGTGGAGAGAGAAATCCTTTTGCAATCCATAGATTATCTTAACAGTAATAATAAATGTGGTAGTTTCTATTGCTTTGACAAAACACCTAACAAAACAACCCAAAGGGAGAAAAGATGTTTTGGCTCCCAGTGTCAGGGGATTCAGCCCATGGCCCCTTGGCTCTGCTGTGTCTGGGCCCAGGGTGAGAGTAGCGTGGTGAAGAGCATGTTACAGAGCAAACCAGCTCCTCTCAGGCTCCTCTCAGGCTCTCAGGCTGTGGCAGAGAGGAAGGGGCTGGGGACAATAGATACCTGTCCAAAGCACACACCCCAGTGGCCCCCTTCCTCCACACCCTGCTTGCTACTTTCCACTACCTCCCAATAACACAAATTACAAATCCACCAATGAATTAAACATTGATTAGGTCAGAGCCCTTGTGATTTGATCACTTCCCAAAGCCCCATCTCTGAACATTACATTGGGGACCAAGCACTCAATACATAAGCCATCAGAGGACATTTCATATCCAAATGATAGCAGTAGAAAAATGCATAATTTTCCTTCTTCTATAGATTATTATTTGGTCCTAGTCCACACTAGGTAGACTTGTGTAAATAGATAAGGAAGAGGGGAAGAGTTACCTCAAATAATTATGTAAGGTCATTAAAGTAGCATAAGAAGATACACATCTGGAATCCCCAGATTAGAGTTCAGGACAGTAAACTAAAACAAACTTCTCTAAAACCTAAAAAATTAGACCAGAGGCAGTGGCACACACTTATAATTCCAACCAAGAATTTAGGAGACTGAGGAAGGAGTATCACAAATTTGAGGGCAGAGTCAGCCTGCATAATTTAGCGAGACTGTCTTCAAATGAAAAATAAAGAGCATAGCTCAATGGTAGAGAGCCTGCCTAACAAGTGCAAGGCACTGGGTTTTATTCCCACAACCAAAATACATACATACATACATACATACATACATACATACATACATACATAAATAAATAAAACCTTAAAAATCAAAATTTCTAGTCTCTCAGAGAAAAGAGATTATTTTATCTTCTTAAATTTGCTAGAGTCATGATTGAGGGCCAGGTATGGTAGCATATACCTGTAATCCCACCACTTAGGAGGCTCAGTTAGGAGTATCAGAAGTTCCAGGCCAGCCTAGGCTACATAAAAAAGGCTGGAATAACTTAATTCTACTCAAAGCATCATAGTAGCCATCTTGTGTGATCCACATCATCATTTGACTATTTTACAAGCAGGAGGTTTATTTTGTACTTTTATTTTTTAAAAGCCACTTTCTGATAGCTTATTAATTTATCCTCCTAATATGCTGTTTTGGGAGAAGGACCTGGCAACCCACTCCCCAAAATCAATCTGCCATTGAAAGCCCTATGAATAGCAGAGAAGCAGTAACAATACTGTTTCACCTGTTGTAAGTAGGGTCACTATGAGTCGGATACCCACGTGATGGCACCTAACAACAACAATAATACGTTGTTACATTACTAAATCATAACCCCCATATGTAGACGAGGAATCACACACACCACACACACATACATTTTATGGTATGTCCAGCACATAATGTAATTTTGCTGCAAAGTTCTATTTAAGGATTCATGAGAATATTATATTCAAGTCTGTGTTACCAGTCAGTGGTAATGGCAGATTTGTCCTAATTATATTTAGAACTACATATTTTTCTACAGCTCCTTTTTTTCATCATTTGATCAGTTCTTGTGATGTTTGAGCCTTTCCATCATTCCTATTCATTAGATGAACTCAATCTCATGTTTTGAGTATTTATTTTACCCGAATGTGCCTACAAATCCTTGATTTTATTTTTTCTATATGACTCCTCTCCTGATTGCTTTTGATATGATTTTCTTTGACTATTCATAAATCATGACCTCTTGCTTCACATCATGCATACTCCTGTGATTGCACCTTTCACTACATGTTAAACATGTAGCCATCATATTTATAAACTCTGGAAACAAAAGATACTAACATGGCACTTAAACTATTGACTATAAAGTTATTACTGCCATATTTCAAATTACAATACATGGAGAATTAATGTTTCAGTATACAATTGTTGAGTCTTTGTATGTGGAGTAATATAATACCATTTTTAAGACACAACAACTTCTCCTGGTTCCCACAGAAAACAAATGTTTTGTTAGCAAGTGTTTCTTACTGGATAGCTAGACTGCCTCAGTAAAAGTTGAAGAACAGTAATTTTGAGGGAGCATATACAGTTCATAGAAAGAAATCCCACTGTCTAGGGGATCCTAAATACTTTTAGAGTATTCTCTAAATATTCTAAATAGCTCTAAATACTTTTAGAGCTATTCTTAGTGAGATATGAAAAACCTGGCCCTTCCACCCTGTATTCCAGATTCCTCTTCAGAGACTAGATAGAACGGATTAGCGGAGGTAGGACCTGTCTTTCTCCCACATTCTTCTTACAATTTTTTCCACTTTCCATAGTAATGAATTCCTTTCTTCCTTGTTAATTACCTTAGACTTGTCCAGCAGATTAACCTCTTATTTTCTTAGGGAAGAATGGGTGAGCATAGACTGCATTCTCATGAATATCTTTATTTGTTTTTTCTAAGAAAGCAGAGACAGTTTGTTTTATTCACCACTAAATTACCAGTGCCTAGCACAGTGTCTGGCTGTGTGATGTCCAAACACAGGTCTATTAAATGCTATTTACACACAAAAGAGCTCATAGAATATTTAAAAGATTGCTTTTGTTCATATATACATAGACATGTGCTATTTTTTTATTTAATAAAATAAGATTTTCTTATTCATAACCTTCTCCACATTCTCATTTTGAAACCTCTCCAAACTTTCCCTTGGCAATATGATTTTAGGAGCAGTTAGGAAGGGCTTTTCTGCTTTTCACATTTGTTTGCTGATGTAAACTCCCACAGTTTCAGTTTTCTCACCAACAAAATGGTGAGCAAAATAAGAAAACCTCTCCTTCACAGTACTGTTATGAGGATTAAATGCAGGAATATATTCAAGAGTGGATGTCCTCAAAAAATGCCTTCTGGGCATTCCCAATACTCAGTAAATATCAGTTGCATTCTTCCTTCTTCTTGTATTCTAGCTATGAAAGGAAATGCCATCTATTTTTCAACTATCTTATTAAAGAAAGATGAGATGCTCCATTTAGACCAGACCCTTCTCTACTTTAGAAAGTAACCAGACTTACAGGATTGTGCTAAACACAATCACCAGTTGTACAGGTGATGGGGAGCTGTAGTCAGTCCAATAAATATTGAAACAATATGAGTTTAACAAAGATGAGTTTAATTGGAACCTGTAGTACCTTCATCTGCTCCAACATCTTTTATTGAGTCCTGATTATTATTGCCTGAGGTAGATAAGCTTTAGACTAATCTGAATGAAGTGAGGTAACATTGTTACATTTGAACTCTTACTCTATTAGAAATTGTGCAACTAGGCACATGCCTTGTAATAGAATACAAGTCTTCTTTTATTTTTTTCTATTTTGGGGATAGTATTCCATCTAGGTTGTATTGAATTTTTATTAAAACTAAATTTTGTACAGGATATGTTCCCAGGGACTTTGTTTCATTTGAGAGAAAGGGATGCAGACACACCAACCTAGGAAAAAACTATCCAATTAGCATCTGTCTTCCCAAGTGCCAGGCCAAGTCAGCCTGCAAGTAAATTATAGACCTGGAATTATTGTTTTAGTCTGGGGAAAGTATATTGTAGCATGAAAATATTTCTATATCTGGAAGAACAGATCTCCAGGGAAAAAAAGCAAATTCAAAGGAAAGAGAAAATACAGCAACATTTAGGGTAAGAGTCCAGGCACAAAACTCTACCATAAGTAAAACTATTATTCATATTTACCAGAAAAATAAGCTCATGGATGTTACACAGCTAGCAAGTGAATGAGTCGAGATTCAAAATCAGCTGGTTTTTGTTTTGTTTTCCTTTCAAATGTATTCTATTCTATTTGCCCCTGTTTTGTTAGTGATAGAGAATTCTTCCTAGGATAAAATTAATTATAGAAGAAATTGTTCAGGTGGTTGAAGGATGGTGATATCTAGTAGGCATATGGACAAAGTCTAGTCCAGTTTGTCCACCAATAAAATTGAGTGATATTCTGAGAACTCTTAGAAAGCTAAAATTCTATGATGTATTTTAATTCCACTTATGCTTATTTATAGGAACAAATAAGCAGAGTCACATGCCTTGAGAGCCTCTTTCTTCTTTTCCTAACTTTCTGCCTCTCTGGTCTTCCCCTTGCTTCTATCACATATTCTCATATACATACTTAAAGAGACTAATGTCCTTAAAACAAATTTCCAAGAAAACCCAAAGAAAAGTTGAAAAAGGAACTGTTTAAAGTGCTCAGGAAAGAAAGAAACTGTCTCGTAGCTTATGGAAGCATCTCAGAATTCTTTCAGAATTACAGTAATATCATCATTTATTTGAGTTTAAGATGGCAGTTTGAGGCAACCTCTGTGAGATGTGGTAGGAGTTAGAATAGGAAGGAATGGAGTCTTTTCCACAGAAAGAAGGTCTGGAGAAGCACAGAAACCACAAAGGATACTGTTGGTTGGTCCCACATAGCAGAACTGAGCCGAACAGCAAGAACAACTGATTAGGACACATCTCCAGGAGCAGCTTCTAGTGGGGGAGGGGAAACACAGCCCTCATCCAAAGAAGTGAGCCAGACAGCCCTGGCTGTAAGACGATCAGTCCCACAGCATAAGCCCACAGTCCTTGAACTCTTCCAGGGACTTGCTGAGACAATGACCATCTCTGAGAGGTCCAACATTGGGTAAGTGACTCTCTTCCCAATACTCCAATAAAGAGGGCTTTTAACCAGCTCCATCTTGAGAGAGAACCTATTGTGTGAGACTGAGATACTCAGGGGGCCTGAGAACAAAGAACAATCACCCCGTGGAGAGCCTGGGGGTGATCTGCCAGGCCCCAGTGCCCTACACACTTGCAGCAGGCAGTTGGAGTTAGTGGAGAGGTAGATGCTGACATGCTGAGGAGTTCAAGCAGCAAGAGGCTTGGGAAAGTTGCTCAGAAGCCAGCCCCAACCACAGGGGAGAGATGCAATCATCTCCTCAGGGGAACTACCTAGACTGACAACTCTGAATCATGGTCAGATAAAAAGACTTCATCCTTAACTGACCACCACCTCCCCCTAACAGATTCCATAATTGGAGGCCACAGAAAGAAGCTCTTTCAGTATTTTTACTTATTCTTTTTTTCTTTGTGTGTGTGTTTTTGTTTTTATTTTTTAATATTTTTTCCTTCCTGCTGTCCTAGGATAATTGTAATGTCATGGTGTAGTATCCCTAGGCTTTTTCTTGTTTGATTGGAGACAGGATTCACATTCAATTGCACAGGTTGCTTCTGGCCTGAGGCTCAAGATTCCCCTTTTTCAGCTCCCAGAGACACTGGAGTTTTAAGGGAGCAACTTGGTGTCCACCTGTTTTTTTGTTGTTGTCATTCTGTTGTGTTTTGTATTTACCATCTTTTCATTATTAATTTTCATTTCCTCAATTCCCTTTTTTCTAATGTAATTTATATCATGTTTTTTCTATCTTTTTAAGCTTTTTTCTATATCTATTATTATTCTTTAAATATTTTAGGCTCACTGCTTCTTATCGCTCTGCTTGGGTTTACTCAGTTCTTTTTATATATAATTTCCTTTATTGGTCAATCATTTCTTTTTATCTTTAGCTCCTTTTCCTCACTCTTTATAGCATTCATTTACTTTCTAGACTGGATTTTTCCTTTCTTTTACTTCACATTTGAGGTATCCTTCTGTCTCCCTTTTTTCTGCCTCACATTCATGCTTCAGAAAAATACTATTTAGAACTTCAATCTAAGTATTTCATTACTTCATAGATTATTCAATATAACCATTGTTATTCTTTGCTACATGGGTACTTGTGGTGTAGCAGATGGCATAAGGTGATTTTAAATTTGTCTCTGTATCTGGTTTGGCCAGGTATTGTAAGTGTTATAGTAGTTTGTTATCTTCTCTGAGACTGGCACTAAAGAGTGTGATCTCAAGAAAAACACATTAAGATGACCCCTAAATAAAGCAGGAATTGATATCCACCCCTACATATGCACAAATAAAAAATCAGAAACACAAGAAACATGAAAAAACAAGGCAACACATCTCCTCCAAGAGACCCTGATTCTTTAGCCACTGAATCCAAAGACACTGAAAGAGTGGAAATGTCAGACAAATAACTTAAAATTTTACTTGTAAAAATGGTCAATGACTTCAAACAGGATGCAAACAAGCAAATGAATGAAGTAAGAAAATCAATAAGGACTTAGGTCAGAAGGCAACAATGTAGAAGACAAGGTCAGCAAAATGGATGAGAAATTCAACAAGGAAATTGAGGGGGTTTTTTTAATAAAAAACAAACAAATGTTGAAAATGAAGAACTCAATAAACCCAATTAAAAACAAGTGGTAAGCATCATCAGTAGATTAAATGAAGCAGAAGATAGAATATCAGGAATGGAAGATAAGGTTGAGGAAACACTACATTCAGATATCAACAAAAAAAATTAAAAGAACATGACCCCAATTTTCAGGAATTTTGGGACATGATCAGGAGACAAAACATAAGAATCCACTGGGTAGAAGAAAGAACTAATAAAAACAAAGTCAGAGAAAACTTATTTGGTGAAATCATAGCAGAAATTTTCCCAAGTATGGGGAAAGAAATGGACATCCAACAAGAGGCGTTTTCAATAGCAGACATGATTCAAAAAGAATCCCACCATGACACATACTAATTAAAATACCAAGATTACAGAATAAAGAAACAATATTAAAAGCTGCAAGAGAAAGACACCAACTCACTTACAAAGGAAAACCCATCAGAATTACATCAGACCATTCAGTGCAAGCCCTAAATTCTAAGAAAGGAAGAAAAGATTTACTTCAAGCCCAGAAAAGAAGTAATTGCCAACCAAGATTATATCCAGCAAAGTTGTAATTTAAAATAGATAGAGAAATAAAGACATTCCATGACCAGCACACACTAATGCAATACATGACCACGTAGAACTGCAGAAGATACTCAAAGGAATCCTATACACACAGGAGGAACACACTCTTGACTACAAGAGCAAAGGAAAGAATAAACTTCATGGGAAGAGCAGACAAACAAAAGACAGTTAGGAAAGAATTGTCGTGTCTAACTCAAGAATCCAGTAAACTCAGAATATAAATAAGGGAGGAAGACAAGAACAGTTTATGAACTAACTAAGGAAACACACAACCCAACAACCAGCAAACTTTTCTCAATAATAACCCTAAATATAAATGGTTATAACTCTCCAATTAAAAGACACAGATTGACTGGATTAACAAATAAGATCCAACAACTTGTTGTCTGCAAGAAACACATCTCACTGGCAAGAATACGCACAGACTAAAAGTGAGAGGATAGAAGTTGATATACGAAGCAACTGGCAGCCAAAATAAAGGAGAATTAGCCATGCTTATGTCAGACAAAGTAGACTGCAAGTTAAAACTTACCCAAAGAGACAAAAAATGTCACTTCATTTTAACAAAGGAAACACTGACCAAGAAGGTATAACAACTGTAAGTATATAATGCCCCAAATATCAGTGCACCCAACTTCATTACAAAAACACTACTGGACTTGAAGGGACAGATAGGTACAGATACAACAATAATGGGTGACTTCAACACCCCACTCTCATCAATAGATAGAACACCCAGACAAAAAAAGAAAAAAGAAAAGCCAAAGAAACTTCAGAGTTAAACACTACAATAAATCACATTGACTTAATAGACATATACAGAGTATTCCACCCAAAAGCTACAGAATACACATTCTTTTCTGCAACACATGGAACTTTTTCTAAAATAGATCACATTTTAAGCCATAAATTAAGTTTTTTCAAATACAGAAAAATCTAAATAATTTTATATAGCTGGTTTTTGTTGGTGTTAGGTGCTGTTAAGTCCAATCTGACTCATAGCAACCCTATGTACAATAGAACAGAATACTCCCCGATTCTGTGCCAAGCACACAATATTACTTATGTTTAAGCCCATTGCTGCAGACACTGTGTCAGTCTATCTAGTTGAGGGTTTTCCTTTTTTTAGTTGACCTGTAACTCTCCCAAACATGATGTCCTTCTCTATGGATTGGTCCCTCCTGACAACATGTCCAAACTACATAAGACACAGTCTAGCTATCCTTGCTTCCAAGCAGCACTTTGGCTACATTTCTTCTAGGACAGATCTGTTGTTTCTTTTGGTAATGCATGATATATTCAACATTTCTCTCCAGTACCATAAATCAAAAGCATCAGTTCTTCTCCTTTCTCCCTTATTCAATGGCCAGCTTTCACAACCATTTGATGTGACTGAAAATACCATGGCAGGAGTCAGGTGTGCTTTAGTTTTCAATGTACAGTGCATATTTCTTGGCTGCTGCTTCCACAGGTGTTGATTGTAGAACCAAGTAAAGCAAAATCTTAGACAACTCCAATCTTTTCTCCATTTAGCATGAAGTTGCTTACTGACCTAGTTGTGAGGATTTTTGTTTTTTTGATGTTGAGGCACAATTCCTACTGAAGGCTCTGTTCTTTGATCTTCATCAGTAAATGTTTCAAATCCTCTTCCCTTTCAGCAAGCAGAGTTGTGTTATCTGCATAATGTAGGTTGTTAAGAAGTCTTCCTAGAATCGTGCTGCCACATTCTTCTTCATAAAGTCCAGCGTTTTGGAATATTTGTTCTGCATAGAAATTGAAGAGGTTGTGAAAGGATACAGCCCTGGCACACACCTTCCTTGACTTTAAACCAAGCAGTGTTTCCTTATTGTGTTCAAACAACTGCCTCCCGGCCTATGTACAGATTCTTCATGAGTACAATTAGGTGCTCTGATATTCCCATTCTTCTTAGTGTTATCTATAATATGTTAGGATTCACACAAATGCCTTTCTATAGTTGATAAAACATCATAGACATCTTTCTAATATTCTTTACTTTTGGTTAATATCCATCTGACATCAGCAGTGATGCCCCTGATTCCATGCCTTCTTCTGAATCCAGCTTGATCTTCCAGTTGTTCCCTGTCCATACACTGCTTTAGTCACTCTTGAATGATCTTTATTAAAATTTTACTTGCATGTGGTGTTATTGATATCATTTGATACTTTCCACATTTATTTGGATCGCCTTTCTTGGGAATAAGCACAAACATGGATCTCTTTTAGACAGTTGGCCAGGTAGCTGTTTCCGAAATCTCTTGGCATAGCCATGTAGGCACCTCCAGTGCTGCATCTGTTGATTGAAACATACAGATTGACATTCCATCAATTCCTAGAGCTTTGTGTTTCACCAGTTCCTTCAAAGTGGCTTCCATTCATCCTGCAGTATCATTGGTTCCTGATCATATGCAACCTCTTGAAATAGTTGGTCCTCCATCAATTTTTTTTTGCATAATGACTGTGTATTCCTTCCATATTCTTTTGATGTTTTCTTTATAATTTAATATTTTCCCTGTAGAATCCCTCACTATTGCCACTAGAGGCTTGAATTTGTTCTTTAATTTCTTAAGTTTGAGAAAAACAAAACATATTCTTCTCTTTTGTTTTTCTGTCTCCAGCTTTTTTAATATGTCGTTTAAATATATGACTTTGTATTTTCAAGCTATCCTTTGAAATCTATTTGGTTCCTTAAGTTCCTCATGTCTTCCATTTACTTTAGCTGTTCAAAGTTCAAGGGCAATTTCATAATCTTTTTTGACATGTAATCTGGTCTTTTCTTTTTTTCCCTGTTTTTTTTTAATAACTTTTTGCTCTCCTAATGAATGATGTCTTTGACATCATGCCACAACTCATCTGGTAGTCTATCACTAGTGTCTAATGCATTAAATCTGTTCTTTGGGTTGTCTCTGAACTCAGTTGGGATACACTCAAAGTCATACTTTGCTCTCTTACACTTGTTCTAATTTTCTTCAGTTTCTGTTTGAACCTGCATGTGAGCAGCTTATGGTCTGATCTACAATCAGTACCTGGTCTTGTTCTGATATTTGATATTTAACTTTCCAATTGTCTATTTCTACAAATGCAGTCAATTTGGTTCCTGCATGTGCTATCTGGTGACTTTCATGTGTACATTCACTGTTTATGTTGGTGAAAAATGTATTTCAGTGAAAAGTCATTGGTCTGACAAAATTCTATCATGAAACCTGCAGCATTATTTCTGCCACCAAGATCATATTTTCCAACTATTGAGCCTTCTTCTTTGTTTCCTACTTTTGCGTTCCAGTTACCAGTAATGATCAGCACATCTTGATTTCATATTTGATCTATTTCAGATTACAGAAGCTGGTAAAAATCTTTCTTATCTTCATTTGTAGCCTTAGTTCTGGGTGTGTATATTTGAACAATAGTCATATTAACTAGCCTTCCTTTTAGGCATATGGATATTATTCTATTGTTGTCAGCATTATACTTTAGGACAGATCTTGAGATGTCTTTTTTGATGATGAGTGCAACCCTATTTTCTCTAATTTGTCATTCCCAGCACAGTAGATCATATGCTTATCTGATTCAAAATGGCCCATACCAGTCCATCTTAGCTCACTGATTCCTAGAATGCTAATGTTTCTGCACTTCATTTACATGTTCATGATTTCTAATTTTCCTAGGTTCGTACTACATACATTTCACATTCCACTCATTAGTGGATGTTTACAGTTGTTCCTTCTCATTTTGAGTGGTGCCACATCAGCAAATGGAGGTCCCTGTGCTGGACTCCATTTCTGTCATTAATGTCAACTCTACTTTGAGGAGGCAATTCTTTCCCAGTCATTTTTTCAATGCCTTCCAACCTGGTGGGCTCATTTTCCAGCACTATACTTACAGTGTTTCTCTCCTATTTATAGTGTTTTCAATGGCAAGTTATTTTGGGAGTGGGCTGCCAGGTCTTACCTCTTAGTCTGCCTTAGTCTGGAAATTCAGCTAAAACCTGTCCACCATGTGTGAGCCTGCTAATATCTGTAATACTGGTAGCATGTCTTTCAACATCACAGCAATACACAAGCCCCCACAGTATTGCAACTAAACAGGCATGTGGGGGTTGTGTACCTTATCAGCCCATAATAGAATAAAACTAGAAGTGAACAGCAAGAAAAATTACAGATACTATACAAATATATGGAAAATGAGCTATACACTCTTAAATGACTAATGGGTACAGGAAGAAATCAGAGAGGAAATTTTTAAAATTCCTAGCATCAAGCGAAAATGAAAACCAGAGCCTTTGAGATATGGCAAAGACAGTTCTAAGAAGGAAATTTATAGTGATTAGTGACTACATTAAAAAATTAGAGCAAGCTCAAACAAATAATGATGCACCTCAAACTTTTATGAAAATTAACAATCAAAACCCCAAACCAGTAGATGGAAAGAAATAATAAAGATCAGAGTAGAAATTAATGAAATGGAGACTAAATGAACAATAAAAAGAATTGCTGAAACACAGAGCTGTTTCTTTGAAGAGATAAATAGGATTAACAAACCCTTAGCAAAATTCATGAAAGTAAAGAGAGAAAAGATTCAAGTCAAGAAATTTAGAGATGAAATAAGGAATGTTACAACAGATTCCAATGAAATCCAAAGAATCATTGGAGAATACTTTGAAAAATTATATTCCAAAGAACTAGAAAACTTAAATGAGATGGATAAATTCCTAGACATATATGTCCTGTCAAAACTAAGACATGAGGATATAAACAATTTAAACAGACCTATAGTGAGCAGCAATATTAAAGCAGTAAGAGTCCCCCAGTAAAGAAAAGCCCAGAACAGATGGATTCACTGCTGAATTCCATAAAACCTTTTATAAGAATTAACACCAATGATCCTCAAATTACTCCACAAAATACAAATGAAAGGAACTTTATCCTATTCATTCTATGAAGCCAGTATGACTCTGATAGCAAAACCATAGAAGGATATATCAAAAAAGCAATACCACAGACCAATAGCCCTAATGAACTTAGATGCAAAAATCCTTAATAAAATACTTACAAATCTATTCCAACAACACATTAAAAAGATTATACATTATGATCAAGTTGGTTTCATTCCAGGGATGTGAGGGTGGTTCAACATACACAAGACAATAAATGTAATACAGCATATAAATAGAAACTGAAACTCCATAATCCTATCAATAGATGCAGAAAAGGACTTTGACAAAGTTCAACATCTTTTTCTGATAAAAGCCTTGAAGAAACTGGGAATTGAAGGAACATATCCCAACATAATGAAAGTAATATATGAAAAACCCACCACCAACATCATACTAAATTGAGAAAAGCTTAAAGCATTTCCCCTAAACTCAGGAACAAGGCAAGGGCTTCCACTATCTCCATTGCTATTCAAAGTATTAATTGAACTATTAGCCACAGCAATAAGAGAAAGCAATAAAAGGGATCCAAATAGGAAAGGAAGAAATCAAATTATCTTTATTTGCAGATGACATGATCTTATATTTAAAAGACACAAAGACTCCACCAGAAAACCCTTAGAGCTGATAAACACTTTCTGCAAAGTAGCAAGATACAAAACTAACATACAAAAATCAGTAGCTTTTCTTTATACCAATAATGACCAGGCAAAGAAACAAACTAGGAAAACAATCCCATTCACAATAGCTTTGAAATAAAGAAAATACCTAGGAATAAACCTAGCAAAGGAAGTGAAAGATTTCTACAATAAAAACTTTAAAACACTAAAGACTGAAGAAGACATTAGAACTTGGAAAGATCTCCCATGCTCATGAGTTGGAAGAATTGATATTGTGAAAATGGCTATTTTAGCAAAAGCAAGATATAGATTTAATACAATTCCCATCAAAATCCCAATGATATTCTTTACAGAAATAGAGGAAATAATGCCAAAATTTATATGAAAGCACAAAAGACCCCAAATAATAAAAGTGATCCTGAGCAGAAAGAACAATGCAGGGGCATCACAATTCCTGATTTCAAATTATACTACAAAGCTATAATAACAAAAACTGCATGGTGATGGCAGACAGACAGACATGTAGACTAACGGAACAGAATGGAGGATTCAGAAATAAACCCATGTAGCTACAGTGACCTGATATTTAATAAAGGTGCCAGAAATATAAGTTGGAGAAAAGACACCCTTTTAAACAAATAGTGCTGGGAAAACTGAATATCCTCATGCAGAAAATTGATATTAGATCCTTCTCTCTCACCTTGTAGAAAAATTAGTTCAAAATGGATCAAAGACCTTAATTTAACACCTGAAACTTTGAAACTGCTAGGGGAAAACATAGGGGGAACACTTCAAGACATAGGCATAAGGCAGAGACTTTCTGAATAACACCCCAAAAGCATAGAACTAACAAATGGGATTGCATGAAATTAAAATGCTTTTGCACAGCAAAGGACACGATTATCCGAGTAAAGAGACAACCTACAGAATGGAAGAAAATCTTGGCCAGCTATACATCAGACAGGGGATTAATATCTACAACATATGAAGAGCTCAAGAAATTAAACACCAAAAAGCAAAGTATCCAATTAAATAATGGGCAAAAGAACTGAGCAGAGACTTCTCAAAAGAAGGTATATAAATGGCCAACAATCAGATGAAAAAATGTTCAACATCCTTAGCCATCAGGGAAATACAAACCAAAAGTACCCCGAGATACCATCTTACTGCAGTGAGTATAGCTACTATCAACAAAACAAACAACACATGCTGATGAGAATGCAGACAGAAAGGAACCCCTATACACTGATTATAAGAATGTAGGCTGGTGCAGCCATTATGGAAATCAGTATGGTTGTGGTTGCTGTTAGTTGTTGTCAAGTGGAGTCCGATTCATAGAAGCCCTCAAATGATTTTCAATGGCTGATTGTTTCAGGATTATTTTTTGGAGTGGACTGCCAAATCCTTCTTCCTTTTGTGTGGTACTGGGAATTGAATCCAGGTCCTCAGAAAGTGTAGAGCAGTGCTATACCAATTGAGCTAAACCCCAGTTCAAAAAAATATAGTGTTCCACTTTGGAGTTGTTGTTAGGTACTGTAAGGCTGCCAGTCACCATGTCAGTGCTTCACAGAACTACCATATGACCTGGCTATCCTACTCCTGGGTATATATCCGAAGGAATATAAGTCAATATGCCACAGAGATACCTGCTCATCCATATTTGTTGCAGCATTATTCACAATAGTCAAGATATAGAATCAACCTAGGTGTCCATAAACAGATGAGTGGATATGGAAATTGTGTTATATATACAGCATGGAGTTTTATTCAGCCATAAAGAAGGACAAAATTATGGCACTCAATGGAAAATGGATGGAACTAGAGATCATTTTAAGTGAATTAAGCCACACCCAGAAAGATAAATACTGCAGGTTTTTTCTCAATGTGGATGTTGTTGTTAGGTGTTGCCGAGTGGTCCATCTTATAGTGACCCTATATACAATGCAACGAAACACTCCATAACGCTGTGCCATGACCAGCACTATGTCAGTTCTTCTCCGCTATTCATAGAGTTTTCAATGGTGGGTTGTTTCAGGAGTGGATTGCCAAAACAAAAACATAGATCATGAAGGCAGACAGGACCTAAGTAGGGAAAGATAGTGGACTAAAGAAAGGTGAGAAGGGGCGTGAAGAAAGGGCAATGGGAGAAAAGAAGGAAAAAAAAACATATTTTGCCCTTTTGGCAAGATCAGGATGTAAGCAGATATACTCAAAAAAAGACATGTGGAGAGGAGGGAGTGGGAGCAGAGGGTCATGAGAGGGTAAAGGGGAAGTTAACATGCACAATGTACACATGAAATGAATGTGTGAGAATGTCATAATGAGGCCCATTAAGTTGTACATTAAAATTAACTTAAAAAGTTAAAAACTTCATAAATATTTATAGTTGAAAGAGAATACACACACACACACACACACACACACACACGCACGCACACACGATGACTAATGGACAGTGAATTCCTTTAGAAAAGATTTTTCTTGTATCCCTGCTGAGATAACTGAAGCAATTATGAATTCAAAAGCAGATTAGAAGTTCTAGATTTTGGAAAAGGAAACAAAAAAATTTTTAAATTCTAATTAAGAACCCAGTATGTTGAGGATAAAGCAGAAAATTATGGTATCAATTAAGGCAAGGGGAAATTTTATTTTTGGAAGAACATATGAAGTGTCAAATCCTACAATGAGGTTCAACAAGATATATAAGCAAAAGTGTCCAGTGCATTAAGCAACAAGGAGGACATTGTTACCTTTATCAAAATTAATAAAATGATTCATATTTTAATATTAATATAGTTTCATGTATTGAAATAATATATAAAATGTTTAAGTTATTGGGTATCTGATTTACATGGAAAACCAACTGGCTACAATGAATGCATTTATCTACCCAATTAATACAAAGTAAGCATTCACTAGCATGATGCTGCATACTGGGGATAAAAAAAAAGATAAACATTGTGGATGTTCAGAATACCAAACACTTAATTTACCACTCTTTTCAAATTTTATTGCAAATCACAATCACTTTGAGGAGGTTTTGGAAAACATATAAACTATGGGGCTCCCCCTAAAGCTGAATTTAAATCCTTTACCATAGGGCCAAGGTATTCATATTTTTAGAGACTCCAAAGATAACTCTAATCCAAATAAATACACTCAAACTACTAAAATGTTATCCCTCTAATTGCCATAATATGAAAACAAATCTGTGGTTTCCATTCATATTTCATCAAGTTGAAGAACTTAATTAACCTAAAAATTATCAGACTCAAATGCCAAGAAGCTCTAGGCAGAAGGCAAAATAATTATGTTTCTGAAGAAAATGGAAAAGGATGAAAAAAACCTTCATTTTTGTGGCTGCAGGCAAAACATAGACCAAAGAGAAGATATATTTTTGTGTGACTAAAGAAGAATGGATCCTGCAATGAAGCGTTGGTAAACTGACATCTCCACACCTGAAGGCAGGTTCATGGTTTAAGTATAGCAGACCAAGGAGAAGAGATAATGACGAAAATATTTTATAGGGAATAGGAAAAGTCAGTCAAGTCTTAAATAACACTACATGGCAGATTTTAGAACAGCAAAGGCCCAGGCACAAAAGCAAATTGCTGTTCTGATAATTCTCTCCAACAACATCTCCAATATTTTGCAGAAAACCTCAGTGAAGGAGTTACTATGCTCTCTCAAGATGACTGGATTTTGAATCCAGTTATCACTGATGGAACCAATGATTAAACAATATATTGAAAAGTGTAGATAATCTATTCCCAATTCAAATATTTATATGATAAAAAAGAAATGAACTCAATCTAATTAAAGCTATCACTTGCCTGATCTGAACAGCATATATAAAGGACTGTAAATGACCTCATCTGAATTAGCTAACAGAGGAAAAGGATTCCATTCTTCAGACTACAGAATGAGCAATGTCATGTTTAGATCTTCACTCTTACATACTCAATACCTGGTATAAAATTATCTGAAAATGAAAGGCAGTAAATTTGTATCTAAACAAAGATACGGTGACTCAAGTAGAAATCAACTTGTAAGATAATAAAATGATAAACTAAAACCAAAATCTACTACTATCTATGTTAAATTTAAAGGGGAAAAATTCCATTCACTTGTCAGACATTATCAGTTTGGGTTAAAAATTCAAGAACCAACTGATTACTATTGATGTGAGACATTCTTTAAGTTTACAGATGCCTACAAATTAAAAGGAAGGGGAAAAGCCTGGGTGCAGCACAACTCTAATTGCAGTGGCTTGGGAGGTGGAAGCACAAGGATCACAATTTCAAGACCAGAGTCAGCCTGCATAACTTAGTGAGACACTGACTCAAAAATAAATAAATAAATAAATAAAAATTTAAACAGCGGCTAGGGTAGAGCATTTGCAAAGTATGTGTTTGGTCCTGGGTTCAACCTCTAAGAAGGAAGGAAGAAGGAAGGAAGGAAGGAAGGAAGGAAGGAAGGAAAGGAGGAAGGGAAAGAAAAGAAAAGAAAAGAAAAAAGGAAAGGAGGGAAAGAAGGAAGGAAGGAGAAAAGAGTAGAGAAAAAGAAAAGAAGGCAGGAAAACTATATCAAGGCAAACAATAATCATCAGGGAGCTAAAGTAGCCACATTAAATACAAAATAGACTTTAAGAAGTGCTATGGTATAAAAATTGATAATTTCATAGTAACAAAATATATATTTCAATAAGAATAACAATTCTAAAGATATATATACCAAGTAACACAATTTCAAAATTTATGATTTATCAATCAACAGTATGGGAGCACATTCTTGTTAGTGGACAAAGTAAGTTTTCCATTTTACTATAATTATAGCTGCTGCAGGGCAATTTGGATTCTGCGTCCAGAAATTAGAAGGCAACAAAAAGAGTTATCACACTGTTCAGAGTAATTAACTATGACTAATAGGAGGTATAAAAATGATTGGCATAGTCGGGGGGTGGGGAGGAAGAATACATGTGGAAAACAACACATCTGCATGTCAACTGGTACTCTGTCATTTCACTGTAACTATAATTAGACATTTGTAGGAAACTTGGATTAAAAATGATTATCAAATTTCAGACCCCCTCTGACAGGAATATTTGGGTCACATTATAAGGTAAGGAACTAAGATTTAGCAAGATAATAACTGAGGACAAGAAGGAGTTGAAAAAGACAGTAAAAATTGAAAAGGATGTATGGCAGTTTTAGCCCTAATCTTTAATTGTGGCTATTAGGGCTGTAGTTTATTTCCTAACCTTCTAAATTTCCCCTCAGGATGACAGGAGTCATGGAGAAGCTGATCCCTTAACTTGTGTAGGAAGTAGATATGTGTGATGCATAGGACAGACTTGTGACAACTATGAAAATGCATCTCTCAAATTTCCTGCTGCAGTAATTGTAACTGATTGAGATACCCAGCTGTTATGCTCTGAATATAGCACTGCATCCTGGCCTAAAGTGGGCTTCCTCCAAGCTGCTCCATAATGACCCAGCAATAGCGATACTACAGCTGGCTTATTCACGTGGGATTTGAGGCTCCTATGACAGAATAAGCCTGCAGCGGTAGCCCTGTGGCATCCGATCCTGTCAGATCTTGGAAGCTAAGCAGGGTCGGGCCTGGTTAGTGCCTGGATGGGAGACCACCTGGGAACACCAGAAGCTGTAGGCTTGGGAGAAAGACCTGACAACCCCCTGCCAAAAATCAATCTGCCATTGAAAACCCTATGAACAGCAGAGAAGCACTGACAATAGTGTTTCCCCCGTTGTACAGAGGGTCCCTATGAGTCGGATACCGACTCAACAGCACCTAACAACAACAACAATAACAGAACAGTTTGGCATGAAGCTTCTTCATTTGCCTTACCAAAAAATTCATAAAAATGGCCTGGAGTCTAAAACCTTATGTTTTCCCTCTTTCTTTCCTCCCTTCCCTCTCTCCTTCACCAGGTCAACATATAGCACAATCAGATTTTTCTTCTAGCTTCATACAGTTCCCTGTTCATTTTTCCTCACATAAGGATTCCTCAGTAAATTTTTATATGGCAAATCCTATCTTGTCATCAGTTTCTCAGAAGATTTAGACTAATGTTTAATGTTTAGAATAATGTTTATAACATTTTGTTCAACTAAATTGAATCATAATTTTGAAAATAAAATTTGACCAATAGTAAGTATGATTTCCCATGTGTTAGCTTACCCATAATTTTTCAAGCTCTTTAGGCACCAGAACTTAAACTAATATACTGAGTTAATATATGCATACTTATTAGATACTTAGATGATTTCTAATAAAGATCAATTAATAGAAGATTGATTGCCGAGCATAATTTTAAATTTATATGCATTTCCTTGTTATGATTGTTATTATTATATGTTATTTAGCAGTCTTATCTTTTGGTCCACTTATTAAGTATGTTCAACTTTAACACCTAAAGCAGGTACAATGGGCTGAACATTTCTGACCGGAAAAAATTGATGTGTGAAAATCCTAACCCAATTCTGATGGTATTAGAAGTGAGGCCTTTAGGAAGTTATGAGGTTGTGGGAGTGGAGCCTTCATGAGTGGGATCAATGCCCTGATATAAAGAAGACCACAGATAACTTTCTCTCCTATTTCTACCATGTGAGGAAACGTCGGCAGGCTGCAATCTGGTATAAGGCCCTCAGCAGAAGTCCACCATGGTGGACTCTCATCTCATACTTACAACATCCAAAACTGAGAAATAAATTTCTGTTGTTTATAAACCACTCACTCTGTTATAATTTGTTATGGCAGGACTAACCAACTAAGACTGAAAAAGTAAAGAAATAAGTAAAAGGTAGAAAGTTGCTTTAGTTTTATTCATGACCTTTGGTGCTTTTAAAATTCTTCCATATAACCTATAGTTCTCATTTAGCTATGTTCTAGTTTCCTCTGAGAAATAGTATCAAAAACATTAAATAGATAAACAAAGATTAAAAGATGTGCCAGATACTTCTACTGAAACTCCAAGCAGTGCTGAAAATATTTTAAATAAAACAAATGAATAGGCAACTATACCATGTTCATGGATCAGATTTGTAGGTGCAATTTTCCTCAAATTGATCTATAAAAATTTAACAAGAAATTTCACTTGTTACCATTCTGATATTTTTTTGGTTACTGTGATAAGTAAAATCAACACTGTAGTCATTTTTATCTTTAGGTCATTTCTGTCTTACTCTAAAAATGGCCTGATGGCAAAACTGCAAGCTAAAGTCCAGAATTTGCATCTTTTTCAAGGAAGAATGTTTTCAGAGCCTCATGGGGAAGTCTATACTAGATCCTCTGAACTATTGATTCTTCAGAGTATAGAGCCTAAATTCAGATTTAAAATCTGATACTATTCCACTTACATTTAGATAATAACAATGGGTTGATTCAGAGTGTTAAGAAGATTCTTTTTCAGTCAAGAAGGATATTGACCCCAACTCCAGTGAAACAAGAATTTTATAGAAATGAATAAGTTGAAAACTAAAATTTAAATATAATTACTTTTAATGTTTTGGGTAATATTTTCAATTTTATTTTTATGGATATGTGAGAATATTTTTCTTTTCTTTCTTAAGATATGTCTGTCCTTCAGTTGTTTTTTTGTAAACTGAAATATTTTCAAATGAATTTTGAATCTCACCAACCCAAGATAATGCAGGCACTTTTTCTGAATGTTCTTGTAATTCATGGAATTATCCATTATTTGCATAAGTTCAATAACAACATCCTTTTCAGCAGGAAATAGATAGATCAATTATGCTAATAAGGTCAAATTTACCATTATTCACTTCTAATTACAAATGGCAAACACAATAGTAAGTAAGAAGGACTGACTTTATATGCAGAATTAACACCTGCAAAGCCTTCTCAAGAAAATTGGCCTGGTCCTTAGGTTCAAAAGGTCTAAGTGCCTGGGTGATCAAAAAAAAAACCACCACTTGGAAGATGAAGAACCATAGAGAAAATGATTCCTTCAGTCTATACATACTGCAGGTACAATCTGATGGAGAAAGCTCCTTCAGCTTGGCTTCCTTGCATGAAGATAGAATAGCAATATTTTTGTTCCTTTGGGCTGCTATAAATTTAGACATATTTTACCCACTCCCTAGCAATCCCTAGACACTTATTAAGAAAAAGAAAAAACATATGCCCAAGAAATTACATGTATATAAATTTATAAAATAAATTTGTATCAGCTCAAACTAAGAAGGGGCTGCTGATGTCTAGCTCAATAGAGTGCTGCTCTGCAGTCTCTGAGGACCTAGGTTCAATCCCCAGCACCACAAAAATGGGAGAAGAACCGAGCAGCCCACTCCCAAAATAATCTCAAAACAATCAGCCATCAAAAACCCTATGAATAGCAGAGAAGCACTGGAATAGTGCAGGGCATGGCACAGTGTTGGGGAGTGTTTTTTATGTTGTACAGTGGGTTGCTATGAGTCAGACCCGACTAGACGGCACCTAACAACAAACTAAAAAGAGCATAAATGCCCATTTAAAGAATGATGAAAAAAACAACTTGTGCTTATGTTATATTTGTACTGCCTGGCTTATTAACCATAAAACAGAAATGAAAAACAAAAATCTATTGAGACATTAACCACCATAAATAAATTCCTCAGACATTTTAAGTGAAAGAAGATACAAAAAAGTAGTCACTTTTATTCTATTAATGTGATGTTCAAGGATAGCACAAAATAATCTGTGATGCTACTTTTTTTTTTTTTTTTTTTTTTTGCCATACTGGGGATTGAAGCCCAGGCCTCGCACTTGCATGCTTTGCAAGTGCTGGACCACTGAGCTGCACCCCAAGCCCATTTTTTAACTTTTTGAGACAGGGTCTCACTAAGTTGCGCAGACTGCCTCTGCCTCCTGAGCCGCTGGGATTACAGCCATGCACCACTGCACCTGGCTTGGTCCTACAATGTCTAACAATTGTTTCTGAGGAAGAAGGAGAATTGAGTGGAAAGCAGCAAGGTGAAACTTTCTGGCACAACATTTCTTATTTGGATCACAGATCGGGGCCTAGATGGCATGAATGTATATATTTATCAAAAATTTTTAAAGTTATGTTTTATCCTCGTACCAGTTCCATGTTGCCTTAATCATTGTATCTGTGGACTGAACACTGCTGTCTAGCAACGTAAGTCCTCCAACAATTTTTCTCATTTTTTGATTGACATAATATTTTCACATATTTATGAACTATAATGTCATGTTTTGATTCACTTATACATTGATCAGTCAAATCTCAAATACCACTTCCAAATGTTCTTATTCCCCTTGAATGACAACCATGCCTCTGCCATTTCTCGACTGTCCTGTTGCATGGTGGTGCTAGCGTTCATCTCATTAATGCCATCTTTTGAGTGAATGTCATGCTACACATTGCTACCATAATTCAATTCAACTTTGAAAAGTGATACATAGATAACTTCTCTTACGTGGTATGTAGTTTTTTGGCACCATGGGTATATACAAGATCATGTTATCTATAGATAATGACAATTTGACTTCTTTTCCAATAGGGATGCTTTCTTTCTTTTGCCTAATTCCTCTGGCTAGAACTTCTAGCACTATGTTGAATGAAGATATTGAAAGTAGGCATCTTAGATTGTTCTGTTTTGGACCTTAGAGGAAGTATCTTCCATTTTTCCCCATTTAGTATATTAGCTGTGTGTTTGTCATGTTGTTGTTGTTAGGCGCTGTTAAGTCAGGTCCGACTCATAAAAACCCTCATAGGCTTTCCAATGGCTGTTTCAGGATTGTCTCAAGAGTGGGTTGCCAGGTCCTTCTCCCATTTTTGATGTGCTAGGGATAAAACTCAGGGCCTCAGAGAAAGCAGCACAGCACCATACCAACTGAACTATGGCCTTTATTGTGAGAGGTACATTGTTTCTATACCAATTTTTTCAGTGATTTTTGTAAAGGGATGTTGAATTTTATCAAAAATTTTCCTGCATCTATTCAAATGATACATTTGTGCTTTACTCAGTTAATGCAGAGTATTTCACTTAAGGATTTGCATATGTTGAAACATTTTTGCTTCCCAGGGATGAATCCCACTTAATCACGAAAATGATCTTTTCAATGTGCTGTTGAATTTTTTTTGCTAGTACTTTAAGATTTTTGTATGTATGTTCATCAGGGATGTAAGCCTGTAGTTTTCATTTTTGTTTTGTTGTCTACTTCTCTGGTCTCATAGGATTAGTTTGTTTTATATAATTAGATGCTCAAATATTGAGCATATCTATTTATAATTCTTATATCTTCTTGCTCTATGGGTCCTTTTGTTATTACACAAGAGCCTTGTTTGCCCCTTTCTACATTTTTTTACTTGAATTCTATTTTATCTCAAAGAAGTATTTCCATTCCTGCTGGTTTTGGTCTTTATTTGCATGAGATATCTTTTCTATCCATTTACTTTAGGTCTATGTATGTCCTGGTAAACAGGACATAGTTTGATGTTTTTTCGTTTTTTAAGCATTCTGTCATTCTTTCCTATTTTGTTGGAGAATTTAATCCATTTACATTCAAGGTAATTATTGAAAGGTAGGAACTTATACCATTTTTGCTTGATTTTTAGTTTGTTTCTAAATTCTTTGTTCCTTTCTTCTTCCTTTACTGTCTTTTGTGTAAAAAAAATGGAAGATTCAAAATCAGAAATGAAAGAAGACACATTGTAATAGATGCCTCAGGATAAAAAGGATTATAAAATAGTACAATGAACAACTATATACTGATAATTTGCACAATCTAGAATAAATGGATAAATTCTTAGAAAAATAGAACCTACCAAGACTGAACCATAAAGAAGGAAAAACTCTGACTGGATTTATAACTACTTGGATATTGAGTTAGTATGTAAAAATGTCAATAATCCTGGTGCCATAACACATGCCTGTAATCCTAGCAACTCAGAAGGCTGAGGGAGGACCATGAGTCTAAGGCCAGAAGCAGCCTATTATACTTAGCATGACCCTATCTCAAAATTTAAAAAAAAAAATTTAAAGGGATCGTGGGTGCAACTCAGGGTTGGGCTAGTTGCCTAGCATGTGCAATCCCTGGGTTCAACACACCCCACTGATGCAGAAAAGCAAAAACTAAAACCTCCCCCAAAAAATAAATTGGTGAAAGAAAAGTTTATTTAGTTTCACCAAGCTAAGAAAACAAAACAGTCTTAAAATTTCTCTTTGGCTTCAGGTAGCAGCATTTCATCTTTATAGAAGAGCTAACATAAAAGTTGAAACAAAGGCCAGAAAAATATACAGATTTAGCTGCTAGCTGTGTTATCTTGAACTATCAGAGTCTTTTGGGAGGAACACCCAGTGCCACAGGCTTTCAGAATGGCATCCCTACAGAACCTGTATTCCCCTGTGGTCTGTTTCTATTTCAGCATGAGATCAGCTTTGTTGTTATTGTTGTTGTTAGGTGCCATAGAGTTGGTGTCTGACTCATAGCAACCCTCATAGGGTTTTCAATGGCTGACTGTTTCTTGGGATTGCCTTGGGAGTGGATCGCCACATCCTTCTCCTGTTTTTGCAGTGCTGGGAATTGAACTCGGGACCTCAGAGACTGCAGCGCGGCGCTCTACCCACTGAGCTAAATCCCAGTGCCTGAGATCAGCTTTACTGTTACAATATTGTTACATTTGTATGTTATAATTCTAATCTAGTTCATAAAATGGTCCTTAATCTGATACCAGAGCCAGGAAAGATATCCCATATAAGAAAACAAGTCAGTATCTCTGATGAATATAGGTACAAATATCCTCAAACAAAATAACTAGCAAACCAAACTGAACAGCTCTTTAAAAAGATCACACATCATGACTTTGTTAATCTGTTTTCAGTTGCTAATAACACGATACCACAGGCTGGATAAGTTTTAAGGAAAAGAAGTTTATTGTGGCTTATGGTTCTGGAGGTCCAAGGAATACAGTAACCACATCTGGTGATGGCCTCCTGGCTGAGAGCATGTGAACAAACAGCAAGAGACAGAGCACACATCTACTTGCCTCTTTTCTGGTCTCTCCCCCTCTTCTTATAAGGCCACAAGGATTCAATCATAGGAGTTCCACCCTAATAATTTATCTAATCCTAATCATCTCTCCAAGTCCCCACCTCTAAACACTGTAGTTGGATTGAATTTCTACCTCTTTAATATTTTCAACACAGAGAGTTTCCATTAAATCGATGCTTTGTAAAACCATGGGGGCAGGGCTACTCCAGAGATCACAGGAATGTAGAACCATCAGCATATAACCAGAGCTGGGAGATCCCCAGACACCTGACTTCAACCTGTGAAAGTCACTGCATGGGCTGCACCCAGCAAAGACATCAGTTTGGGGACCCAACCTTCATCCCAATTGTCTAGAAGGTGGGTTATAGAGTCAAAGAAGGTTATTCTGAAGCCATAAGATTTAATGGCATTTTCCCTGTTATATTTTGGACTTACTGGGGACCTGTTGCCCCTTTCTTCTTCTTCTTCTTTTTTTTTTTCTTTTTGGAACTGGAATATCTATCCTATTCCTGTACCATCATTGTATTTTAGAAACACATAACTTGTTTGATTTCACAGTTTCATAGCTGGAGGGGAACTGGCCTCAGGATGAATCATACATTACATCTCTCTCATATCTGATGCACGTGATTTTTAGATGAGACTTTGGATTTAGACTTTAAAGTTGATGCTGGGATAAGTTAAAACTTTGGGGAGATATTAGAAGGAAATGAATGTATTTTGTATGTGAGGACATGAAATTTGGAGAGATCAGCATGGAATGCTACAGTCTGAATGATGATGTACCCTCAAAAATTCATGTTGACACTTAATATCCAATGCAATGGTGAAGAAGGATGGCTTCTGGGATTAGTGCCTTTATAAAAGTGCTCAGGGTTCCCTTTCTGCCTTCAACCATGTCAAAACACAACAGCAAGGTGCCATCTTGGCCCTCCCTGGCTCCAGCATCGACATCTTGAACTTGCTCTTTCCAGCCCCCAAAACTGTAAGAAACTAATTTCTGTTCTTTGTAAATTACTCACCTAAAGTATAAACTATCCACTGTAAAGTATTTTATTATAGCAGCACAAGCAGACAAAGACAGTGAATCCAGCTAAAGATTTTTCAACTTTGTTAACATTTTCAACAGACCAACTCTTAGTCTCATTGATTTTTCTATTGTTTTCCTATTGTCTATTTTTCAGCTCTAATCTTATTTGCATCTGCAGCCATAGCACCCCGGCATCCAAGTCTGCCTGATCTCTGAAGCTAAGCAGGGTTGGCCTGGTTAGTCCTTGGATGGGAGACCACCTGAGAATACCAGATGCTACAGGATAGGGAGAAGGACGTGGCAATCCACTTCCAAAAAAAATCCCACCATTGAAAACCCTATGAATATTAGAATAGCACTGACAATAGTGCCAGGCATGGAACAGCATTGAGGAGTGTTTTGTTCTGTTATACATAGGTCACCTGCTATCAGACTCAGCTTGATGGCACCTGACAACCACCACCTTATTTGTTTCAATTCTTCTACTAACTTTGGGATTATTTTGTTGTTATTTAGTTCCTTGAAGTATGTGTGTGTAAGTTTACCATCACTATAACAAACACCTATGATAAATCAGTTAATAAAGAGAAAAGGTTTATTTTGGCTCACAGTGTTAGATGTTCAGTCTGTTATCAAATGGCTCTGTTGTTTTAGGCCTATGGTGAAGTACCCCATAATGGTGGAAGAACATGGGAAAGCTTAACGCATCACCTCATAGCTGGGGAGTGAAAGAGAGAAGAAAGGCTGGAGTCCCACTATCCCCTTCGGAGTCACACCCTCAATGACCTAACGACCTCCCATTAAACCCCACCTCTTAAAGGTTCCATCACCTCCCAATAGTGCCACACACAGGACAAAGCCTTTATCACATGGACTTTTGGGAGGCACTTTTGACCCAATCCATAGCAAAGTGTAAATTTATGCTGCTCATTTAATATCTTTCTTCTGTTTTAATATAGGCATTTATTACTGTAAATTTCCTTTTTTAATACTACTGTGGTATCTCATAAAACTTGACATGTTGTGTCTTCATTTTTGTTTATCTCAAGGTATTTTCTAATTTCCTTTTTGGGTTCTTTCTTTGACCTATTGCTTATTCAAGATTATGCAGTTTAATTTTCACATAGTTATAATTTTGTTCAGTTTTCCTTCTGCCATTAGTTTCTAGTTTCATTCCATGGTATGATTTCAATCTTCTTAAGTTAGTCAGACTTATTTTGGGGCATAAGTATTGAGAAGATTGTATTCTGTTGCTAATAGGTAGAATGTCTTGCATATATATCTTAGGTCCATTTGATCTATATTGCTGTTTTTAGGTGCTGTTGAGTATTGTTAAATCCTTTGTATCCTTGATCTTCTGTGTGTATGTTCTATCCATTATTGAAAATGGAGTAAAAATCTCCAATTATTATTATGGGGGCTAGGATTTAGCACAGTTGGTGGAGTACTGCTCCACACTCTGAGGACCCAGGTTCAGTCCACAGCATGGCAAAAACAGGAAAAGGATGTGGCAACTATTCCCAGAGCAATCTCAGAAAAACAAAAATCAGCTATTGAAAACTCTGAGGGTCACTATGAGTCGGACATGACACAACATCACCTAACAACATTTCTATTATATTACAATTTATTACTTCAGTTCTGTCAATGTTTACTTTATAAATTTGAGTGGTCTGAAAATGGATGCATATATATTTATAACTTTTCCATCTCCTTGGTTAATTGACCATTTTATCATTATATAATGTCACTCTTTGATTCTTGAGTTTTTGACTTAAATTCAATTTTATCTGATATAAATGTGACCATCCCTGCTCTCTTTTCGTTATTACTTGCATTTAATAGGTTTTCCATAATTTCAGTCTATGTCTTTAAATGTAAAGTCTCTTGTAGACAGAATATAGTTGAACTTGGGGTTTTCTTTTTTGTATCCACTCAGCCACTTTATGTCTTTTGATTGGCAGTTTTAATCCACTTGCATTTAAAGTCAGTACTGATAAAGACTTACTATTGTCATTTTTTAAATTATGTTTTCTTGTAGCTTTTTTCCTTCTTTTCTTCTGTTGCTATCTTTTTATATTTTGTTTTTGTTTTTATAGTGACAAGTTTTGATTATTTTCTTTCTTTCATTTGTTAACTTCTACATGTATTTTTGAGTGTGTGGTGATAAGGCATACATAAAACTTATGCTCATAGTGATCTATTTTAAGTAGACCAACAATTATATTTTTTGCACATTTAATAGTGAGGGTAAAATAAGGCAATGAAAAATAAAGAACACCATGTTAAATGAGAGGGGTAATAGGAATTCAAGCTCTCAAAACTGTGCATATTGTTCTAGAGAAGGATAGAAATATTGATCAAACTAGCTTGTCAACTTAAGTATACACACCTTTATAATGATCCAAATACATTTGTCAGGTTGTAATCCTAATAAAAATCTTATCTGTACATTCCTTTCCTGCTTTTCCTTATTTCAGGAGTTTAAGAAAGGAGTAAGATACTAATAGCTCTTATATACCTATCATAACAGACAAATCTAAAAACAAAGCTATTTCAATGATTAGCTCTCTCTCCAGAGGGCTCTGAATAACTTCCATATTCTTTCTAACAGAAGTTAAATGTTTCTTCCTCAACCATTCCCACCTCTTCTTTTAAGCTTAATTTAAAATTTATTCTCTTTATTTCAAACAAAGTAACATAGCATAGTTACTGATGTACCTCTGAATTACCTGGAGAAGGCTTTGCCAACTTATATATACTGGATTCTATATTCACATTCTCAGGTGTACTTACTTATACAACAAGACAGAGATAACTCCCAAGCAGCATTGTTTTTCAAATTTCTTTCGTTACAAGTCATTCTAATGCACAGGCCATGAAAAGCAAATGAGATCTACTTGTATTTTCCAGGATACCATGCAGTGAGATATTTATAATAAGGCTCTATCAAACACCTAATTTACCCTAAAAACTAACTTCCTATTGTAAAATCACAATGTTGTTGTTGTTGTTAGGTGCTGTTGAGTCCAACTCTTAGCAACTCTATCTTTAACAGAACAAAACACCTCCAACACTGTTCCATGTCGAGCAATATTGTCAGTGCTTCTCTGTTATTCATAGGGTTTTCAATGGCAGATTATTTCAGGAGTAGATTGCCAGGTCCTTCTCCCTAGCCTGCAGCACCTGATATTCCCAGGCAGTTTCCCATCCAAGAACTAACCAGGCCCACCCTGCTTAGCTTCCAAGATTAGGCAGGATTGGATGCTAGGGTGCTATGGCTGCATTCAATAGATCACAATCTATAAAGTGGTACTTTTTAGAAATTTTTTTTATACACCAATACATGCTGCAGGAGAAAATGTAAAAGGTATATAATTGTTCTTTTCTTTTCATTTTCATTTTTATTCTAATGAATAGGTTTGTGGGCACACTTTTTGATAAAAATTAATTTCATATTTATATACCAGTTTGTTCTTATCTTCTCCATTAAATGTTATAATGTATCCATTCTCCAATGCCTTTATAAAAATCTTCCAACACATTATTTCTTTGTCTCATATTTCATCATTGAGAGGTACTATGACTTATTTACACAGTCTACATTGTTGGATAAAAGAGTTCTCTGCTTTTTATTAAAACAGTGATGTGACATTTTTTAGGAAAGACCTTTGCACTCATCTTTGATGATTTCCTTAAGAGTCTCAGGAATAGAGTAGATGTGAACATTTTTAAGGCACTTCATTCCAGATATATTATTTTAAGGATCTTTAGTTTACATATAGGAGATGGACCTGGCAGCCCACTCACAAAAAAATTAGTCACTAAAAACCCTATCAATAACAGAGAAGCAGTAACAGTAGCGCCAGTCATTGCAGTGTTGGAGAGTGTTTCATCTGTTGTACCTAGGGTTGATATGAGTTGGCCCCAACTTGATAGCACCTAACAACAACAACTTACATATATATTGCTTTGTGGAGTGTCATGCTACTTTAGAAAATCTCTACACTTTTTTCAGACCATTACAAAGTACATGGACTAAGGAAAGAAGATGTTAATTTTCATAGAGTAGACTAGGTTGCAGAGAAGTGACCTCCACCTCTCTTCTCTTCATTAAAACTCACTTGCTAAAGGTTCTACAGAGTAAGGAACAATAAGAAGGTGGCACTCACATTCTCTTTGAAGATTGGACCATGCACTATAAAATTCAAGCAGATGAAACAAGATATAGAACGAAGAGTTAAATTTAATGCACAAGAGCAAACAAGTAAACATGTTGCTTCAGGGTTGATAGGGCAGAGAAGTACATTTATAATATCTGTAGGTGTTTCCAGAAACTGAAACACCTTGTTGTTTTTCATAAACAGGCATGTTCTTTCCTTTTAAACTCCTAAACTTTTCACTTCATCAAAGCAAATTCACTGTAGGAAGTAACTTATGTTCCATAATTATTTTTATACAATTTTTATTTTTATAGGTTATTTCCTTTTTCCTATTCCCTTCTCAAATGCTCATTTAAATTTAATACTAGAAATGGTTTAATTATTTTTAAAGTTTCAGCAATAGAACATCTGACATGATGCTGCTTTGGTATAAGCAGAGAGCAGCCTATTCAAAATGAAACATCTGCTGCAGCTTTAGATCTTATAGAAAGTTTTGGTAATTTATTTAAAAAAGCATCCTTTCTACAAATGTTTATGAACATTTTGTGTCCAGCACTGCATTAGACAATAAAGATTCAGAGAACAATAAGACAGAGATCTGTCAAAGAGTTCACAGCATGGAGAGAAAGATAAACATGTATACAAATAATTATAGTACCATGGATAAGCACTACTAGACCTAAGGAAACATCTTGTTAGGTATGGTCGTCAGGTCAGACTCATAGCAACACTATGCACGAGAAAACGAAACACTCTTTGACCCTGTGCCATCCCCAGCACTATATCAGTGCTTCTGTGCTATTCAATGGATTTTTAATGGCTGCTTATTTGGGGATTATTTCAGGAATGGTCTGCCAGGTCCTTCTCCCATTTTTTGCAGTGGTAGAGATCAAACCCAGGGCCTCAGAGTGCACAGAGCAAGTGTTCTACCAACAGTGCTAAAGCCCAACCCCAATGAAACATGTAGGGTGGATTAAATACTGACAAATGTGGTTAGGTCTGGAAAAATCTGTCAGAGAAGCCAACTTTTGAATAGGAGGAGGAGGTGGGGGCATTTACAGCATGGCAAGGAAAAACACACTGAAAACAAAGGGAATAGCATTAAATGTTGCATTCAATAAACACAGACTATGAGTGGTCAGAAAAGGACCCATGTGGAAGAATACTAAACCACATTCTGTAACTGCTTGCCATCAGGTATCCTTTCTCTTTTTGCTGTAGTCCTTGAGAGGCTGTGAGAAATTATTTTATTTGGTGCTTCTGTACAGGTATTTTGTATAACTCTCCCCATATTAACCCTGGTTTTTAAATGAAAAATAAAGAAAACATGAAAAAAACTTATTCAGTGATTGTGATAAGACCAGAAGGGCCATAAGCCTTCAGGATTTGAGATGTTCGCCCTAGCAATCAATAACTGAGCATAACTTCAAGAAGCTGATGGTACATAAAAGAGACAATTTCTCCATAGTTCACATGCACTGCCAGGAGCAGCATTTCCAAAAGAGCTGAGCAGAGTACAGATGAGTTTGGAACTCTTCCCAGGTCTCTATGAGTTTCTGATCAGGAATTTGATCTCTTAGGAGTGAGGCATGGTGCAAATACAGAGTATTTATTACTAACTTTTCACAGAAAAATTATCTTATAGCAAAATTTAAGAGCTGAACATTAAAACTTCAACCTAGCCAAATAACATTCTTCATTTTACGACTAACAGCCTGCTAAATTAAAAAAGAAAAATTAAAATGTTATGAGCAATTAGCATCTCTCATACTTTTACGGTGTTTCTGTATAAATGTCTATTAAATATTAAGGTGGACAGTGGCTGGTGGCATTCCAGGGCTCTGCCAAGCACACAGCCCATGATTCGCTACCATTTGTCTGCATCAGCCGAGGCTGCAATTCCGAGATAATCAAGTTCCTCTCCCTTCTCAATTTGCACTATTTTTTCTTTTATTTTTTCTTTTTATCCTTCTCTCCATTGAAAATCTAATTTAGCAATGTAAAATTTACCTTTAAAAATTACATGTAAAAAGAGATAAATTACATTAGATTTATTATGAGAAAATGCAATGCTGGAAAGGTTCACTGTTTCCCGTCTTATTTCCTGCAACAAAGCAACATCAAAAAGAGGGAGGAGGTACTTTATTACCTGCTCAGCCGAAGCTAAAGAGAAGACTAGCTTGCCAGACATGGAAACACATAGCACACGGTGGAAGGCTGAAGGAAGGAGCATATTCTAGCAGCTTTTGTCGTTAGATGTGGCTGGGTCGGGTCTGACTCATAGTGGCCCTATATACAGCAGAAGGAAACAGTCCCAGATTCTGTGCCAGGCACACAATCTTATCTTTGTTTAAAACCATTGTTGCAGATACTGTGTCAATCCATCTAGTGGAAGGTTTTCCTTTTTTCTCATTAACCTACCACTCTCCAGGCTGGGATTTAGCTCAGTGGGTAGAGTGCTGAACTGCAGTCTTTGAGGCCCCGAGTTCAATTCCCAACACCGCAAAAATGGGAGAAGGGCCTGGCAATCCACTCCCAAGGCAATCCCTAAGCACTCAGCCATTGAAAACCCTATGAGGGTCACTATGAGTCAGATACCGACTTGATGGCACCTAACAACAACAACAACCACTCTCCCAAAAAATTATGTTCTTCTCCAGGGATTGGTCCTTCCTGACTACATGCCCAAAATAAGTAAGATGCAGTCTAGCCATCCTTGCTTCCAAGGAGCACATCCAGCATCAATCCATCCATACTTTCCTAGAGCACCTTCTTCCTAGATGCAGGAGCAACTTGCAATTCTCAGATCCAGAAATTCTAACACTTAACAGGAGATAGCCAGGGCTTTTATGCATAAAGACAGCACATTTATTCCTCACAATGATATTCAAAAGAAGAAACATCATACCTACTTTTGCAAATAAGGAAAGATTATCAGAGAAATTAAGTAAAATATATTGCTCATAACAGATTAAATTTCTACAGAATGCAAAGCATATAATATTTACTTGTACTGCATCACTTGAGTTTCTCCAGTCTCAGCCATACCACCCACCCTTTCTACCACCTAAAGCTGCAACCCACTACATAGAAATTATTGATATCTGCTCCATAAATAAGCAAAAGTCTAGCTAATAGGCTCTTACTCTCTTCATCTAGTCATAGCAAGGTCCCACATGACTTGGATTTTCAATTTAGGTATTAATCAAACTTCACTTCAAGTGAAGAGACAGACTTTCTCATAGGCTGCTACAACCCCGAGGGCCATCAGAAATAAGTTCAAGGACCTGTGTATACAGCAGCCCAATCCTCTCTCCATATCAGGTATTGCATTGAACTCTACTCATTTCAGCTTAATGCAATTCCATCCTAACTATATTTTTACAACTGGAAAGGAAAGTGAAGAAGAGAAGTAAGTTTATATGGGTTTAGTTGTTGTCAGTATCATAAAGAATCATAAGCCAAAAAACTGGATTTTTTGTTATAATACTAAAAATAGGTATCACTTACTGAGGCTTTATGTACCAGAAATTGCTCTAACTATTTTATAGGAAGATATTCAACTTAATTCTCATCCCAATCCTATAATCCTATCCACAATTATGCATGTGAAGAGAAGGATGCAAAAATGTATTCAGTTGTCTAAGGACACAATAACTATCAGCATTTTGATCCTAGGAAATCAAGTTTTAAATGTCAGGCTTTTGACCTTGCACTTGATTGTTATTGTTATTAGGTGCCCTAGAGTGGGTGTCCTACTCATAGCCCCACTACATACAATAGGCAAAACACGATTGTCAGTGCTTCTGTGCTATTCATTGGGTTTTCAATGGCTGATTGTTTTTTGGGAGAGGGTTGCCAGGTCCTTCTCCTAAGCCTACAGCACCTGGTGTTCCCAGGCAATCTCCCATCTAAGTACCAATCCAGACCTACCCCGCTTAGCTTCTGAGATCTGACAGGACTGGATACCACAGTGGTACAGCTGCTGGCAACTTGGTAGCCTTCACTAAATGGACTCCTTGTAAGGAACTGTGGATCAAAATTCAGTTCTTGCAAATTCAATCTTGGACCTCTATCGTCTCTTTCTGAGTACTCTTTAAGGGCATCAGTAGATATGCTCATGCATATCCTTGGAATCATTTTAATGTAAATATTTAAAGGCACACTGTTAGCTTCAAAGTACTTACGATAATCACTCCAGAAGAAAATAGAAGTTATTTAATTCAACAAATACTTGTACAAAATGCTGCAGTGAATGCTCTGTGCCTCAAGAAATATTTCCCATTTAGAATGTCTTTTATGCTTTCATAGTCATCTTGCACTTACCTCTACTGTTATGCTAATTACACCATCTTTGATTTATTCACTGACTTGTCTTTCTTGCCATCCTGACATAGAACTTGTCCTTATATCCTTGTATCTCTTCTATATACAGACTTGGCAAGATCAGATGCCCATCAAGTGTTTAAGTGACTAAACAATGGCCCATTCTCCAAAGGAGTTTATGTTGCAGGATTGAAAATATCATAGGCATTTCTAATTTGAATTAAATCCCATTACAATGTAATTAAACACCCGATGCTTCAAGACCCACACTAAGGGTTTTCTGAACCCACGTCAGAATTTGTAATTTTGATAATGACAACAATTCATAGTCCAAGATTTTTAACTTAAATGGTTTTATTGCAACATCTTATAGAAGGGAAAAATAATTCTATTCATCATTTGAATTCTGCAAATTTGGAAAATAACTTTTTAAAGAATTAAGGTAAATTGCGAGTTTCTTTGAATTTACAAAACCTATTATTATGGCCAAATATATATTTGATTATAAACAACACACATTTGATTATAAACAAACCTATCATATTTTTCTATGACATTTTAGAAATCTCCTCTTAAAACTTAGCTCGATGCTCAAGGTATCTGTCTGAGAAAATCATGCCAAAGGATTCAGGCTACAAATACTGCACTCAAAATGAGCTCCGTCTGTGCACTGGATAGCCATTCCAATGATTTCTTACAACTCTTCAATATCTAAGAAATCAAGATTAAATCAGTAGGAATTGATACACATGCATACCACAACCATATACCAGAAACTGGCACTGTTGTTTTAATGGATACTTTATTCAGAAGAGCTGTCTCTTTCTACTGATTTCTGGCATCTGATAGAGAATTTGATTATACACAATACTCAGTGTCTCAATGCTGTCTTTTGATTTCTCAGCTCCAGTAGCGTTGCAAGCAGCAGGATTTTTTTTTCCTGCTCTCTTGAGAAGAATTGTAACTTTAAAGTAATATAAAAACAATTCAAGGACTGGTAGAAACAATTGTAAAAGTAATGGACTGAGATTTTAATGGAACAGGTAACTTCTACTGTCTAGCTAGGACCTAGCTGTGTGCACTTTAGCTAATGTTGCACCTCTCTGTGTTCATAGTTCATTTCTCCACAAACACAGACTTCTAGGATTCACTCCTCATTCATTCTGGGTAGTTTTTGTACACTAACCATATGCAAGACATTATGCTAAACTTTATAGATAATGCAAGTATCCTTCAAGTCACTAACTACTGCAGTTCTTTTAGGAATGGAGTTAGAAGTAATTCAAGTGAGACAGGTATTACTTCCAGAAACTCAGAAATTCCTAATTCTTTCCTATCAACCACTAATTCTTTCCAAGGCAGTCCCAAGGGAATTATGTATTCAAAGAGCAACAAACAAGAACCGAAGTATAGTTTTGCTAATAAATCATCAGTGGTAATTACTAAAAGTTTGATTACCTATCATGTCAGGGTTCATTCTAAACATTTAACATACATTAGCTTATTTGATCCTCAAAGTGAAAGTATTCTATTACTTTTCATAAGAGAACACTATTGAAAAGAGTTAAAAAGAAACTGAGTGAAACAGCCAATAAAGAGTGTATCTCAGATTGAAACCTGGGGTATGAATACAGGGCCTGTGTTCTTAAAATTCTTCCATACTGCCTCTTAAAACAGCCTAAAGGTCCAATAATTTGATCCATAAGTTAATGTAAGAGCTGAACCAAAGAAAGTAGCATAGCCCTTAATGTCCAACCTAAGAAACTGAACCTTGGATCTAGATAAGGGATACCACTTGTGAAATTGACCCTGCCCAAGCAAACACTGTTACCTCTGGGTTGGCTAAGGCAACAGGACAGGTATATCCAGACCAGTAATAGTACTGTTACCCTGGAACTCTCAAGCTGTTAAAATGACAACATCCCTATTCTCTGCCATCAGCCTACACCATGCATTCATATTGTTAGAATGGTGATAGAGTGCTCTGCTCTCATCTTTAGTAAATCCTTCCCTTTTCCTCTTTTTCCACATTATAATAGAGAAGATCAAAGCAGACCAGTGATCTATGCATCTTTATGAGTGTGGGTTTTCTATGAAAAGTCATACTCATATGAGGAGAAATAAATTTCTCCAAATATTCCTCCAATAACTCAACTGTTTCTAGTTTACTTAATTAGAATTGACATGAATCTATGTGCTTCATAAAACAAAATGGAATTTATACCATCAACTGGGTTTATAGAATGAACCCTGACTCAATTACCATTTCCCCTATGCTCACATGTTGTTGTTGTTGTTGTTGTTGTTAGGTGCCATCGAGTCGGTATCCGATTCATAGCGACCCTCATAGGGTTTTCAATGGCAGATTGTTTTGGGATTGCTTTAGGAGTGGATTGCCAGGTCCTTCTCCCATTTTTTGTGGTGCTGGGATTGAACTCAGGACCTCAGAGACTGCAGCGCAGCTCTCTACCAACTGAGCTAAATCCCAGGTGATAAAAATGAAAAAGAACATACAAGACTGGAAATAGCAAGAACTGACCTATGTCCATCATTCTACTCAGCTATTAAGAAAACAGAGAATGACTACCTGATTTTAATGCATTTGCCCACCTGGTTGTCAAACGTGACTCAGTGAATATTCATCCCTGATAAGATTAAATACAAGAAAAAAGAAACAGAAATGGAAGAGAATGGAAGTGTTCCTTTCCCACATATATGGATAAAATACTCTTAGAGATTTGTTGTTTTCATTTCCTGTTATCCTCATAATACTAGCATAAAAATAGGTGAGAAAATACTATCCTCATTTCCACAGAACACAATTATGGGAGGTACTTCCAAATACCTTAGTTCAGGACATACATACCTATAACATTAGCCAGGACATTTTGCCCACAATTCCTGAGATTGGGTTGATACTAATTAACATGTTATATAGTTAATTAAACTAATGGACATTTATGAAGAACCTATTTCCATTTTGATTCTTCTCTTTGATACATTCAACACAACTCCTGTCAGCAAATAAAATACATAAATCTGAATGTATTTGCCTCTTCATTTTGTACTTGAGGATATTCTTCCAGAGTGTCACATGAATTTGGAACATAATTGATTCAATTCAAGGTAAAAATTTTCTTTGTGATTTGGAGACTGTCTTTTATCAATACTACAATAGGACAGATTTCCATTGAAGAAAGTGGGGCATAAGAATGTCCACTCCTATTTCATTTTATATTATTACTCTGAAATGGATCCTCGTCCCAAACTGTTGTTAGTGCCATCCAGCAGGGTCCAACTCATGGCAACCCTATGTACAACAGAAGGAAACATTCTCTGACACTGTGCTAAGCCTGGCACTATTGTCAGTGCATCTCTGCTATTCATAGAGTTTCCCATGGTGGATTGTTACAGAAGTGGATTTCCAAGTCCCTTTCCCTAGCCTGCAGCACCTGGTATTCCCAGGCCATCTCCCACCCAAGGACTAACTAGGCCAACCCTGCTTAGCTTCTAAGATCAGGTGGGATCAGATGCCAAGGTGCTATGGCTGCAGACAAGGCTCTAAACCAAATTGAACTCTAGATCTCCTGCAGATTAATCCTTCTCAATCAGCCTCTTTAGAACAACTTATGACTGATCCAAATGTGTGCTATCACCCAAACTATCAGACTGCTGCTTTGGAATTATCTTATACAAAAGCTTTGCAGTATAGTAGCTAGACATTTTCTGAATATACCAATGACTGTAAATATGGCTGCATTGTCAGTAGATATACAACACAGTGCTCAATTAAGGAGTATCCAATACTTCAAAAATATTTTTTTAAAAAACTTAGCTCAGACTTGGTTGGACACATATCTCAGGTCTAGGCAAGCATCATATTTTCCTTTATAAGTTAGAAAACATGTAAAACATTTCAGAGATATGTTTCCACTGTCTCTGAAAGAATACAGACTATTTTTTTGTCAAGCACATAGAACATTTACACAAGAGACCAAGCTAAAACCTAAATGACTCACATCCAACTACTTACCACTCTCTCTACCACACACAAGCACACACCCTTGAATCCTCATTGACATTACAACTCACTCCCACATCACCTTCAATTATATTAAAAATAGTTTATTGACTACTTCACCATACTATGCCAAATAACATGCTAGTAATTGAGTACATACAAAAAAACAGGAAATGAAAAAAGGTAGATATCCAAGGGTAGGTGTGAATAAAGATGTAAAATCAATTTCATATTGTGTCAAATAGTCTAGAAACTTAAAAGAAATAAAGGCCAATTTTCCCTGAGGGAGCCAGATATAGATGTGTGGTTTTGAAGACCTTATTTGACAAATAGATAGGAAGCACAGAAGCATATGTTAAAGAAAGGGAATAAGATGCGCAAAGTGATGAGATGCTAAAGACCAAGGCATGTTGAGAGACAGTCAAGTAACTCAACATCCCTGGAACAAGAGTACATAGGCTCTTTAGCAGTCTATCTACCAGCAATTTCTTCTTATTCTTTCCCTCTTTCACATAACCACCATTTATTTTTCTAAAATGCATGCCTGGTTTTGTGATGTGACATTTAAAATAATTATATACTAGTATTGTCTGTGGCATAACACAAAAACTCTGTATCAAGTATCCACGGCCCACACTTTCAGTAGGACATGAGGCCCAGCCCATCGGCAATGGTGGTAATTTCAAATCTGCTCTTTTTACATGATTATTTGAACATTTCCACAACAAAATTGTCACTTCAAAATAAGATCACTTTTACTTAGTTAAACTAGTCTTTTTCAAGTGCTTATTATGGACCAGAAACTTACAGATGATTGGAAAACACCAATGACCAAAATAGATGAAAAGATCCCTGCCTTGTGGAGGTTAAATTCTAATGAAATCTAAAAGACAATGAAAATGAACTAATACAGAAGTAAATTAATGTTATAAGAATAGTGAAAAAGAAATGGAAGAGTAAGGAAAATCAAGTATGTGAGATTTAGGAAATGGGGCAATTTAAAAATTTTAATATGGTTATTGGTATAGGCCTCATTGGGAAAGTAACATATGAGCAAAGACTTAAATTTGGTGAGGGAATTAGCATGGAATTATCAGGACAATGGTGTTTCCAGCAAAACATAGTCACAGTCCAGTCTCTATGGGAAGAAGGCGGATGCCATTTTCAAGTAATAGCAATGAGACCAGTACAGCTGGAATAAATTGATAATGGCCTATAATGAAGATAGAGAGTATAAGATGAGGGTAAAGATTTGTGGGGGCCTTGGAGCATATTGGAAGGGTATGGGTTTTTATTCTGAGTGAAATAGGAAACTATTGCAAGGCTCTGAGCAGACTGACATAATCTGATTTACATTTTCAGTCATTCTAGCTACAATCTTGAGAATTCATTAAAAGGGGAAAGGGAAGAAACAAGGAGAAAATGTAGGTGGCTATTGCATTAAACTAAGCAAAAGTTGATGGCTCAGAACAAGGTGGCATCAGTGAAAATGAGAAATAGTCAAATTCTGAATATAGTTTTAAGATTGAATTAACTGAAGGTCCCAACCAGGTGGATGGAGATTATAAGAGAAAGGTAATAGTCAATTGCAATTCAAGGTTCTTTTGTGTTTTAATTTTTGTTGCTGTTGGCTTGAATATAAAATAATGTTGTCATTAAATGTAATGGAAGACTACAGGTATAGCAAACTATGAGAGTGGATTGCACATTAAATGTAAATGATCTAAACAATCTTTAAAAAGCATATATTGTCAGACTGGATAAGAAAGCAGGATCCAAACACAGTATACCAACAAGAAACCCACCTTAAATGAAGACACAAATAATTTTTAAATTAAATGATGAGCCAGATACAATGGTGCATGCCTGTAATCCTACTCATTTTGAGGCAGGGTTTAGCTAAATTGCAGGTCTGAGACCAAGGGCAGCCTGTGCAATTTAGCTAAACCCTGTCTCAAAATGAAAAAAAAAAAAAAAAAATTAAGGTCTGGGAATGTACCTCAGTGGTAGAGCGCTTACATAGTATAAGGCCCTGGGATCAATCCCCAGTACCATAAAAACCAATAAACAAACAAACAGATGGATAGATGGATGGAAAAGTCATTCCATGCTAACATTAATCAAAAGAAAGAGGTGGCTCTATTGATACTACAAAAAGTAGATCAAAGCACAAAATATTGCCTGAGATAAAGAGGGTCATTTTGTGATAAGAAGTGGGTCAAATTATCAAGAAGACTTAAAAATTCTAGACTTTTACATTGCTAATAACAAAGCTTTGAAATGCATAAAGAACATCCTTAAACTTCAAGGGGAAATAGACCTAACTAAAATCATTGTCAGAGATGATGACAGTCAGTGAAAATGTAGTAAACTTGAATAACACTCTCAATCACCTTGACTTAATTTACATTTAGAGAACCCCTCTACTGTATGATAGCAGAATACATTCTTCTGAAGTGTATATGGTCTATTTACCAGAGAAGGCACTATTCTAGGCTACAAATTAAGTTTCAATAGGCTTAAAAGACTACTATGTATACAAGTTTGCTTCCTGATTGCAATGGAATTAAATTAGAAATCAGTAACAAAAACATATCTGAAAATTTCCCAAATGCTTGGAAATAGAGTATCACAGTTCTAAATAACTTAAGGATCAAAGAATAAATCAAAAGAGAAACTAGAAATTATTCTCAATAAAAGCACAGCATATCAGCTGGTGTGGTGGCACCTACCTGTAACAAATTAGCAAACAAATATCTCAAATCAGCATCTATTGAAGAATAAAGAAAATGATTGCAACACAACTGGAAGAAAGGAAATAATAAAGTTCAGAGAATAAATCAATAAAATAGGAGACAGAAAAACCGTAGAGATTATCCTCATTCCTTAAGATCAATAAAATTCATTTCTTAAGATCAATAAACTTAATAGAAGGGAAAAGAGAAGACAAAAGTTACAAATATAAATAATGAGGGAGGTAGCATACAACAATTTTTACTGTTACTAAGAACATAATGGGGCTGAGGTTTAGTTCAGTTGGTAGAGTGTTACTCCACACTCTCTGAGGACTTGGATTTGATCCCTAGCACTGCACAAACAGGAGAAAAATGCATCAACCCACTCCTGAAGGAATATCAAAAAAATCAGCTGTTGAAAACCCTATGAGGGTCGCTATGAGTCTGACCTGACTCAATGGCACTAAGAGCATAACAGGGGAATAACTTTATAACAGTGAACTCAACAGCTTAGATTAAATTAAAGTACCTTGGAGACAAACTACTAGATCTCACTTAATGGAAAAAAGATATTCTGAGTAGTACTATATCTATTAAAGAAACTGAAATCTGTTGATGAAAATCTCTCCACAAAGAATACTCACAAACAAGGTAGTCTCTGGCTAAAATTTCTACCTAATAGTTTAAAAAGAAATACTACTACTTTTACATGAATAATACATGAAATTCAAAGGAAGCCAATATTTCTCAATTCATTCTATGAGATCAGGTTTACACTGGCACCAAAACCAAACACATTATGACAGAAGAATATCAGGTCAATGTCCTTCATGAACACAGATACAGTGATTCTTAACACAATGTTAATAAATTAAATCCAACAGTATATGGGTATATCATAATCAAGTTTTTCATAGGTATGCAAGACTGAGTTAATTGTTCAAAAGTTAAGTGATATAATTCACCATAGCAACAAACTAAAAAGAGAAAATCCATGTGTTAATCCCAACAGAAACATAAAAAGTTTTGAAAAATACAATATACATTCTTGATACAAAATCTCACCAAACTAGAAACAGAAGAGATTTTCTCAGTTTGAGAAATAACAGCTAATCTCAGGCTAAATGGTAAAAGACTGCTTGCATAGGAGGAAAACCCTAAGAGTAAGAAACAGATAAAGATATCTGTTGTCATCTCTTCTACTCAACACTATACTGGAGGTTCTATCCATTGCAACAAAGAAAAAAAGGACAACATCTGTATTTGAAAGAAAGAACAAAAGTATTATTAGTCATAGATGATATAATTATCTCTATAGAAAATCTGGTGAAATCTATAATAAAAGATACTAAAATAATTGAGTTTTTAAAAAGATTGCAGGATTTGAAATTAATATCTAAAAAATCAGCCCTATCTCTATCTGCTAGCAATGAATAATTGATAAGTGAACAAAAATAACCCAACATATATAAAATTCTTAGGAATGAATCTAACAAAAAATGTCTAGTACCTATACACTGAAAACTGCAAAGCAGTGCTGAGGGAAATTAAAGAAAACCTACATAAGTGGAGAGATAAAAAGTATTCATGGACCATAAAATTCAATGTTTTTAAGATATTGACTTCCTTGGAACAAATCAATATCCTCAATGCAATCCCAATTAAAACTATCATTTTTTGGAAGAAATTCAGAAGATGAAGAGATAAACAAATTTTGGTATAGCCACATCATTGCAATGTTACTTAGAAATATAAGGAAATGAACTACTGATATACACAAAAACATTGATGAACATGTTGAACTTAAAAAGCCAAATAATAGTTGCCTAGAAATAGGTGAGTGGGGAAGGACGGAAGAGGGCAGGATTTTAGTGTCACAAGAGGAAACTTGAGAGTGGGGGATAAGTTCATCATCTTAAATAATGGCAAAGATTTCAAGAGGGGTAATATTCCCATAATACCATCCTTGCTACTGGCTTCTATACACACCACACTTATCAGCTTGTACATTTCAAACATCTGCAGTTTATTGAATATAATTTATGCATCAGTATAACTTTTTTAAGAGTGTAGACAATTACTAATGCACTATCTTTAGATGTTATGTTGAAGGATAATCAAGGAGTGAAGAAAGAATGGAATCTGGTATATAAATGGAATGACTGGATTTAGGTAGAAGTCCAGACACAAGCACAAAGGCAAAAAATGTGAGGGCAGGGGATGATAGATGGATTCATGCCACTGTGAATCCTCAGTAGTTCTCTTAGGTTTTTCCATGTTCTCAGTGAAAAAAGAAGCAGTGTCATTAGCTAAGATTGCAGTTGGAAGACAAGGTTGGGTAGGTTTGAGGGAGAAGGAAAGAATGCATAATAGCAATGTCAGATAGTCCATCTTAGTCCTAAAAAATTCAGTAAGATTTCCAAGTAGCAATAAAAACCCATTAGACATTCATGGCCATTGAATTTAGAAAGTGTGGCCAGTCTGTACGTTTGGATACTTTTTCCTAGTGAGTAGACAGGTACAAGCACGGAGTAGGCAAAGAAGTCTTTGAACTAGGGTTGTGGTTTTTCTAAGTCAATTCAATAAAGCAAAAGAGGAACAAAATAATTGAGCATGTATGCAAGAAGCATGTATATGATTGCCCACAGAATTCAATCCTAGTCAGAGGATGAAATACATGAAAGAGGAGCTGTAATTATTTGTGAAGATGTGGTCTGGAGTAATATGTCAGTAAAAGCTGAAACAGGGTAAAGAACAAGATCATTGTGGGACAGAATGTTAAAAGACTCATCAAACTGAAGTTGAACTCAAGTGGAAATAAGTCAGGACTGATGTTGTTAAAAGTATTAGGTAGTCAGCTGCTAAAATCTTTGAGAATGGAAGGGAACAACCCAGAGGTTTAGATATCAAAATGATAGAAAGAGAGGGATATAAACAGATGACATAAAATTCCTCTCCAATTCCCCGAGTATGAGATATGTGAGAGAAAAACTATGAATAGCTGAGAAAACTAAGGAGAACTAGCATGTTAAGGACCTGGGATGTAGTTGCTGTTGTTAGATGCTGTCGAGTCAGTGTCCAACTCGTAGCAGTCTTACATACAATAGGCAAAACACTATTGTCAGTGCTTCTCTGCTATTCAAAGGGTTTTCCATGGCTGACTGTTTTTTGGGAGTGGGTTGCTGGGTCCTTCTCCCAAGACTATAGCACATGGTGTTCCCAGGCGGTTTCCCATCCAAGTACTAACCAGGCCTGACCCTACTTAGCTTCCGAGATCTGACGGGATCAGACACCACAGTGGTAAAGCTGCAGGCTGGTATGTAGAGGCATAGACAAATAGGCTTCTGTCAGAAGAAAAAGGTATTGAACTATTTCAGTAACAGAGCCAGGGGTGTAGTTTGGTAGTAGTTCACTTGCTTAGCATGCACAGAGCCCTGGGTTGGATCCCCAGCACTGCTTTAAAATAAAAATTGAATAACAGTAGTCACAAGTAGTCACATACAGAATATTTGCTGACACTGGGCTATGGGTTTTAGAAAGCATAGTGAAAAGTTTCAGGAGTTAAATTCAGGCAGTCTGGGGCTTCTCTTAATGTCTGACAAATCAGGGATTGATGACATAAGATTTGGCATAGATAGTGTCAGCAAGCCTGCAGTGGTAGCCCTGTGGCATCCGATCCCGTCAGATCTCAGAAGCTAAGCAGGGTCGGGCCTGGTTAGTACCCGGATGGGAGACCTCTGGGAACATCAGGTGCTATAGGCTTTGGAGAAGGACCTGGCAACCCCCTCCCAAAAATCAATCTGCCATTGAAAACCCTATGAACAGCAGAGAAGCACTGACAATAGTGTTTCCCCTGTTGTACAGAGGGTCACTATGAGTCGGATACCGACTTGACAGCACCTAACAACAACAACAACAAGTGTCAGCAATGATCTATGTTTAGATGTAAGGAGTAAGTCTCTGGAACTTTCTCTTGACTCTTCTCCATGGAGTCAAGAAAATATCTATATTAGCCCAGGGCTAAATATGGAAAAGTCCTTGGTGAGGCATGGTTTTAGTTATAGTCCATGGGTTAAATTGAGCCCTATTACAATAAGGGATGAATTTAGGGAAATTGGGCTGGCTCATTCTTTACTATTTATGTAGTTCAATGTGCCTAGAGAAGCCACAAATATGGAAACAATGGTCCTTAAATTTTGTCCAATCTTGATTTCCATCCCCTCTCTCATACCATTCTATAAGCCTGAGCTTCATCCTATCACTGGCTAATATAGAGAAGGTGTGAGTCAGTGTCAGAAATGGAGTAAGAGTGTCTTTATGAACATTAGTGGACAACTTCTAAAACTAATTTGAAGTAAAAAAAAAAAGAAGAAATTTTAAGCATATTATAGCCTGCATCAAAACAATATGTGGCTATGTGGCATTTTATATCCTAATCCCCTGCCACTCTTCTTACTTTTACCAGGGACCATTTAACTGGACTCTCAATCTTTCCAATTTCACATTATACTTTCATTGGTCTGTGCCTGTCTTTATGCTATTCTATTGGCCTAGAGTTTCATCTCCTATCCTTCATCTGTCCAACATAGTTGGACACTTAATTAAATAGTCCACATCTCCTGAATAGGCTTCCCCTGATATTTCATACCAGATGCTCCATTCTTAGTAGGCCCCCTACTTCACACACAGGACTCCCTCAGAACTTGTTAGGTGCCTTCAAGTTGGTGTCCAACTCATAGCGACCCTATGTACAACAGGTGGAGTGGTATTGTTAGTGCTTCTCTGCTTCTCATAGGGTTTTCAAAGGCTGATTGTTTTATGGGGGAGTGGGTTGCTGGGTCCTTCTCCCAAGCCTACAGCACTTGGTGTTCCCAGGAGTCTCCCACCCAAGTACTAACCAGGCATGACCCTGCTTAGCTTCAGAGATCTGATGGGATGGGATGCCACAGTGGTACGGCTACAGGCCTCAGAACCTGAATAATATGCTAAATACTTATGCCCTTGTCTTCAATGCTAGGTAATAAGTTTCTCAAATCAGGAAAGACTGTTCAAATTTCTACTATGAGGGCCTCAAATGCCTAGGTTCTTATTGAAGTAAACTGAATAAGAGAGACTCATTAAATAGTTCAAAATAGGTGGTGTTCAAAGCTAGATTCATATGAAGCTCATCCATATTTGCAAAATTGGACTCACATACACTTTTATTAAGAAATAGCTCATCTTTGAGCCAGGTCTGGTGGCACATGTCTGTAATCCCAACGACTCGAGAGGCAGAGGCAGGAGGATCACAAGTTCAAGACCATAGGCAGTCTGCATAATTTAGCAAGACCCTGTCTCAAAAAGTAAAAAAAAAATGGGCTGAGGGTGCAGCTCAGTGGTATAGCACTTGCAAAGCATGCAAGCATGAGACCCTGGTTTCAACCCCCAGTACTGCGGAAAAAAAAAAAAAAAAGACATAGCTCATCTTCATTTCTAGAAGTATTATAAGAGAATAAAGGCTAAGAATTTTGTAAATAGAATCATCTATTTATTTTACAATGGTTAGTCATTTCAACAATATAACTATTAAACTGAATTAATAACTATAGGTGATTTCAGGGAAGAACTAAGAGATAAAAACTACACCATTATCAAGGTACAACAATACTACGCACTTAAAAATCAGAGGAAGCAAAAGGTTGATTGGGATTAAATCAAATCCCATTTTAGTAGACTAAGTTTTTAATCAAAAGGTGGAATTCAGCACTAAACATTGTAGTAATATGTGTTACCATCTGAGATCTTAGCTTGTAAAAGTATGATAAATCAAGTCAACTTTACTAGAATAGAAACAATTTTGCTGCATATAGGAACACACCTAGCCACAGCACAGAAACAATATGGTAAAGTGCAGTTTATGACATCATTGGAAACTTACTAGTCATGGAGTAAAATGTAAGTCATAAGCAATTTATCCAGCAGGATTCTTAACACAACATTAGTCTAAGCCAATACAAATATGTAGAATAACTGAAATCCGATACAAAACTTGATACAGTCAAATGGTCATTGAATGACAATAAACAGGTCTGTCTAAGGTTCTGTTTTTAAGCAGGAGGTTTTATTTGAAATTTTTCATTCAATCATTTGTTTTGTTGTTGTATTACCATGAAAGTTAATGCATAATAATATCCATAATTTGTTTGAAAGTCAGTAAAAAGAATTGCAAGCTGTCAACAATTTCAAGAGCTTATGCCAGTCATACTGACAGAAGCAATTCACAACCTCTTTTGCTGGACTCTCACAGAATGTCCAAAATTGACATGCAAGGAAATTCTATTTTCTCTAAACTTATAGTTTATCCCAGAAAATTGGTATGTCATGTCACTGGATAACCAAAAGCTGCAACTCCTCTACACCTATTTCTCACCTGAAGCAAATGACATACATGGTATCCTCATCCTAAGTAAGTCTTCGGGAACAAAAAGGGGACATTAATTTCCTTTCTGAGCCAAAGAGAAACAAGTTCATTTTTTTCCTTTCAGAAAAGATCAGCCTCCTAAGTAAGTACTTCACCAACTCTATATTTCCCACAAATACAAAATTCTTTATATTCTTTCAATCCATCTGTAAAGATAAAACTTCTCAATAAGCTGATAAGCATTAGCATTAACTGACATGTATGAAGTCCTAGATTTGCATAACTACGTGTTGAAAATTTATAATTAAAATCTAAAGGCAGTCCTCTCCAGAATTATATTTACATATTTTTTAATTATGGGAGAAATCATAGAGATAATAATTGTATAATTATCTGCACACTTGGTATAATCACTCATAAGAGCAACAGCTATGAGTACATACAGTGTGACCAAAATATCCAGAATTTAGTACCAGTAGTATTATGCAAAATAGTGAGAACACATTATCTGCTTCCTATTTGCCTATGATTTATAAAAGAATGTGTTAACCAAAGGAGACTGAGTTTAAGAAGCTCAGAACATGTTAGACTAAAGCTCGGAAGAAACTGGGTTCTTGAATCTGAAGCCTAGGCCTTCACTTCTTTCCTTTGGGTTCAGTGTAGTAGTAACATTACTTCCTACTGATGATTTATATCCAAAGCCACATGTGATTCTATGGCATTAACAATTCCAACAAGTGTCTGTTTTTTCTTCAATTCTGCCTTAGGAAGCTAAAAACACACATGCAACATAGGTAATTTCCCTTTTTTCTATAGTATAAACAGCCAAGTCAGAGCAAGATATCCTGTCAAGAAATGTATTAATGTCATCAGATGCAAAGATTTCAATCAATAATATCTCCTGACATTTTAGAAGAGCAGCTCTGCCACATTCCGGCCAGGATGGTCAGGTTCTGAGCCTGACATTGCCACCAATGAGATGGACAGAGCAGAATTCACAGGCCAATAAGCAGCACTGGTAGTAGACCTGCCATGTAAATTGGGAGGGGACTGGCACTTTGTACCGCTGCTTGCAATTAATAAAGGAAGAAGTATGGAAAATGGAAGAGGATCCAGGTGTGGTGGTACACACCTGCATCCCAGCACTTGGAAGGCTGAGGTAGGAGGATTTCGAGTTCAAGGTCAGCTTGGGCTATACATTGAGACCCTATCAGAGTGAGAGAACAAGAGCAAGACAGAGAGAGAGAGAGGGAGAGGGAGAGGGAAATAAAAATACATTTTTAAAAGAATTTTTAAAATGCAACAGTAAATATTTCTCACCCTTTGTAGTTTGTTAAATCTTGGCAGATACTTTGGCTTCCCAATTCTGTGTCTGAGAATTCCTAAGTTCTGGGTAATGTAATTTTTCTTTGACTGTGATCTTCACTTGGAAAGAAAAAATCTTACAGATTTGAGTTCTCCTGCTAATTGAATGTGATTTAAATTGTTATTAAATGTATTATGACAGAAAGGTTTAGGACATATAGAATATATTTCCAATTGTTTTAATTTGCCACAAGGATATGCTGAAAAATTTAAATTATTCATGCAGAAACTTCATAGCAATGGAAAGTTTTCCAGGAGCAAAATAAGTATCTACCTGACTATGCTATACATAAGTTACAAAAGAAAGACCCTTTTTGCTAAATTTAGGAATAGATGTAAATTCAGTTATCCTAGCAGTAAACATGCTCCTTTAATTGCCTTCTTAAAAGTCTTATTAACATTTTGCTGTAACAAAGGTTGAACCTCATTTCTATGAATATTTCATGATGAAAACTATGACTCATATAACTTCCTTTTTCTATCTTGTACTAATTGGTAAATTGAGTTCAACATCTTCAGCTCTCTATCAGTTATTCTGCTGCTGTATATCATGTAGACAATGGCAGAGTAAAGTAGAAGTAGCACTGGGAAGTTGAATAATGAATAGATCTCCTTTGGGGAGTACCTGAATCACCACTAGCCTCCAAATTTACCATTAAAAAAAGTCCCTCCAAAGAGTAATGATGTAAATGAAGCTCAAGAACCCATTCATAAGCTAATAACCAGAACTGAATAAGTAATCTAGTTTAATTCAAAATTCAAACCAAAACATCTCTAAAACCATTATGAACAAGGCAGTTGGGTCACAAGAGGAGAGGCTATGTCTTAATAAAATACCACCAATAACTAGAATTCCAGGTGAGTTCAGTGGGAGAGGAAGTATTAAAAAGTGGGAGGTCATATTTTACAGAAAAATAAGTGCTATGGACAATTTGATATTAGGAATAAAATTTGACATAAAGGCCTTTTTTCTAAATATTTGTTTAGCTGGCCATCTATCTCCCAAAATTAAATACAAAGGAGTAATCGACATCAATAAAGTAAGTGTCTTATAGTCTATATAATCTTTTGGTCAAGGGGCAGGTAGAATCATTTAATTCTTATGTTTGATCTCCTTCCTCCTATATCTTGTTTGAATTTGCTTCATACAATTTTCATTTTTTAGTCTAGCTAGATATAGTTGAATGCCTAAATATAGTTTGACATATTTATATAAAGAATACTAGATAGTAATTTAAAAATAGTAGATTGGCATGTAATTAGATGAATAAATTTCCAGAACATATGTGTGTGTGTGTGTGTGTGTGTAAATGAAAAGTCAGTTGTAAGATGCTACATACAGTATATTATGTATGCTAAAAATACTAAGAAGAAACAAACTATATAATTCTATTTCTTTAAATTCTAAGCCCCTAATACTCAAGGAACTTGAGCTTTGGGGTAAGAACTTTGAAAATTTGGTATTGACCAACCCAAGGGAGACATTTTCCAAGTGTTCATAATTGAATTCAATGCAAAGAATAATATAATTCTAAAAGCCAGTCAACAATTGTATAGGGAGGCAAAGACTTCTTCATGGTGTGGGTGTTCACTCTATCCCAACACAGTATCTGGGAGCAGCTGAAAGACAGAGGGTGTTCTCCATAATTGGTATTCAGCTCATCTACTAGCAGGAATGTTAAAGGACATTAGCAATGCTCATAAAGAATTCTAGGAGACTCTGAACTACCTGTCATGAATCTTTCTCTATTTCATTCCCTCAATTTGCAAATATGCTGGCAATTATGAGTCCAAACAATGTTTTAGTAAATAAAACCCAATACAGGTGTGGTGGTGCATGCTTGAAATCCTAGCACTCAGGAAGCAGGAGGATCATGAGTGTGAGGCCAGTCTGGGTTAATATAGTGATACCTTGTCGTAAATAAATAAATAAATCTATCTATCTATCTTTAGATAAAGGTATATCATGGAGAAAAAAGTATTGAAAATTTTGCTCAAATCTAGGATCCAGAAGGTCACACATCTGTGTAAAATAACAAACAGAACATAAAACTCAGATTAGGAGAGGTTTAGAGAGACTCTTTAAATTTTTCAGATGAATTTAGCAGGGACTTCTTTCCATCCTTCTCTTGTATCAATTGGTGATCCCAGCTGATCAAGTCCTATTTTTCAGGGGCAGAGACCCACATGTATATGGTTCAAAATTTGTTATGATATATTTACTTGGCTCTAATAATAAATTATTTTCTTACTTGATTTTTATGAGTGTATATATGTGTGGTAATGATGGATGAGGGTAGATTTAAATATTTGCCAAGCTCCACATATAGAAAACTCCCCTCATTCAACCAGGAGAAACTTTACAAAGATGTTCTGGAAATTATGATTGGTGCATCAAACTGGTTTTTCTAAGCTAACCTCAAAAGTCCCACCAACACTGAGATATTACAAGTCCAGTTTTCATATTTAAAAATTAGTACCTAAAACTGGTGATGGGCTGGGGTTTAACTCAGTTGATAGAACGCCTGCTCTGCACTCTGAGGACCTGAGTTCCATCCCCAGCCCCACAAACATGGGAAAAGGATGTGACCATCCACTCCTGACAATAATCCCGAAGCAACTGGCCACTGAAAACCCTATGAAGGTTGCTATGAGTCAGACTCAATACAAAGCCACCTAAAAACAAACAAACAAACAAAAATTGGTGATACCTTGAGATCCAGGAGAAGTCTCCGCCAGGATGCCCTTGAGACACAAAGATACTGAAAGATCTATTCACATAAATGCTGAGATGGTGAAAGTGCTGCTGTGAATATAGGTGAACTGAGTTGCTTCATTGTCTAATTCCAAAATGCTAATAGAAATTATACTTTTCAAAATTACCTAGGGATTCAGTTGAGTTGAGAAAAATTAAGATTGAAAATCAGTATGAAAGGATAAGCCATTCATAGCAAGTCACGTCCTGTTATTGTCACCTATTGGCTCAGGAAGTGGAGAGGTCTGGAACTTATGACCACAAAATCTCAAAACATAACTTTGTTTTCTTAAACTCAGGATAGTTTTACCCTGTTGATTATAAAGTTTTCTTTCATATAATTTATCAGAAAAGGACGTGCTAAGCAAATGGAATCATATACATGATTATAATGTTTATCCTTCTTAAGTCAAACTCTTCAAGTATATAAAATCATTTGCATATAAGTAATTAATATGCTCAATACAAGAGATGCTTATGTATTCATTAGAGTAATTCCTGTGGGATAAGTATTACTTGGCAGGGCTTTGGGTATGATTAAACATAAATTATGTTATATATAAATGATTGAATATAAGCAGCAAACATTTTAGAAAAGTTGCTTATTAACCAGTTAATACCTGATTGTTTCATTTCTAACTTCTTCATATGTAGATGCAGATTTAATAGTCATTAGATCAAATACAACAGGTTCCATACATTTGAGAAAAATAAATTTTAATTTTCTCTAAATATCTCTGAATTCAAACTTCCAGAAATTCTTACCAACCTTTTCCTACTCATTTTGAACTAGTCTGGCAATGAACACAACCACCAGTGAGGTCTGAGAAAAAGCAGGCCTTGCAGAAGCAGCCTGCAGTGGAATAAGATGTTCACCCAACACCACATTCAACCAGTCAGTGATGAGTCTAATGGTCCAAATGGGCATCACTGGCAATGGGAAGACAAAACAAATATGGGTCCATGGAAAGTGTCCTCTACCTTTTTTCAAACCCTGTCTTAAAAAACATTGGATGCTTAGTATAATATAAACTTTAATGACTAATCCTCAAACTATTCTAAATACAGTAAAGAAATCACAGCCATGAAGAGACATGGCTAAGGTTAAAAAAAAATCACAGAGGCTCTAGAAAGAAAAGAAGAAAGTGGCAGCTATTTCTATAGTGATATACATTTTGACAAATTAAGTGATATACCAATTCCAAAGAACCTGACAAAATGTCTGACATATTTAGTTGTTCAAAACCATTTTTTCTCTTCTTAGGCATTAGCTCAAAGTGAGCTTTCTGGAAAATGAAACCCTGAGTGTTTATAGTTTCCTTCCTTCCTTCCCTCCTTCCTTCTTTCCTTCCTTCTTCCTTCTTCCTTCCCTCTCTCCCTCCTTCAAAGATATATGTCACCATGAAATAGAAATTTTGCTAAGTCTGTAAGACATATCATGACAAAGCCCAAGAAAGATGAAATTTTATCTCAGAAAAGGGAAAAGACTCAATGAAGTATGTGTCAAAAATAGAGACTGTGGGAATAACCTGCAAGTTATAAAGGCAAACATTATTATTCTCATCCAGAGGGCATTCAATAAATGTCTGTTGATAAAGAATTCCTAAGTGATCACAAAACCTTTAATGTTTTTCATGTCACTTATCACTAAAAGATTCCATGGGCATTTTACATAATATTTAAGATAGTCAATGCCAACAAGATATTAATTAAACCTAAGCTGCCTGCAGGCTGACTTCTTCCCTAGATAATGAGGGCACCGTGTTCTCTTCAGACCAAGCATACCACTGTGTTGATTAAGCAATTCTCCAAAGTCATGGGTAAGTCGATAGCATTCACAATTGCCTCAGAATACCAACTGGATCTTCCCAGAGTCATAGACCAACTCCCACAGAGCTTCCCAGCACTTCTACTTCCCCCAAAGCATACAGGAATGGTAATGACAATACTAGATTTTTAAGGAGAAAAAAAATATCTTATTGTAGAATTATAACCAATAACTACATATAGATAATATTCAGGGTAAGTGATAATATCTACATTCTTAGTCAGAATGTTTGCTACATAAATAACAAAAAAATTGAGGGTATTATGGAACACAAGTATTCTAGTGTGGTATGAATCATCACTGCTAGCTTGCAAGATCCTCAGCTAATATTGTTTAGCACTTGACATTTACAAAACACCTTCATATTATTCTCATGTTTGATATCAAAATAAACATTCAAAGTTGTATTTTACTATTGTTGCCAATTTGTACACAAGGAAATGGAAACTGAATGAGGATATAGGACTTGTTCAAGCTTGTGAAGACAAGAAGAGGCAGAACTGGGCTCAAATCCAGCTCCCCTTCCTGTGTAGCCTCTGCTCTCCCCATCCAAGTTGTCTCTGTGCATTTCGATAGAACTGGAGAAGCTGTATTATAATTTCATGCTTTGTGCAATTCAGTACTCTCAGAATTCCAGGTTAAGAATTTTAAGCAGGCCTATTCAGCATATGAATATCAGTGGTAATACCTTCCCTATGAACTGGACTCCTCTACATGGGATTTTAAGAAATCAGTCTTATCTAGAACCCATAAAACTTACTGCCTATATTTAAAATCAAATGTGTTCTGCTCCTCCATGCCAGACCCAAGTGTTAAACCTGAACCAATGCAGGCTCTTAGGCCCCACTTTAAGCCCACTAATTTATGACCTGCATTTCCACAGGTTCCTAGGAGATCTATGTATACATTAAAGTTTGAGATGCCTCCTTATGGCCTAAATCTCAACAGAATTCGTATTTTAGTGGAGTCTGTATTGTGCCACCATCAGAAGTTTACAACTATGGACAAAAGGTCATCTGCCAGTGCTCCTCTAGATTCAGCTTATTATTCTTATACTCACATACATCAGTATGTTTCCCTCTCAAAGGAATAAGGAGAATACTGCAGTCAGCTGGAGCAAATAAAACAAGAGCAGAGACAAGTATCGGTGATGTGACATTTTCTGCAATAGAATGTTGAAGAGAGATTTAGATAACTGGCAAAGTGTTCTAACATACTGAAATCATCTTTGTCCAGAAACAAATTTATTAATTCCCTCAGGACCAAAGGAATGAAGTACTACATGTTGGTTCCAGTTTTATTTAGCCCTAAGATTACCCTGGACTAATCTATAAGCACCAATAAAACATACTACTCGAGTCATCTGGATGTGTCTATATATGCTGATAATTCTTCTCCTGAAACTTACTTTACAGTTACTATACGTCTACCTATGATATATTTTTAGATGGTACATGTTATTCTGAAATAATAACCTGCCTAAGGAAAATAAATATAAGAAACCTGCATCAGGTTTCAGACATTTCTAACAATAATAGATAACTAGAAGTTGGAGATTTGTTTTCTGAATCATATGATGATGGAGTTGGAAGTGAAATAGATATCTCATGTAGCAAGGAAACTGAATAGCCAGACAGAGTATCAAGTCCAGATCAGCATGTCTTTGGAAATTGATAAAATCTTGTGTCAACATTAAATTGAACACCAACAAGCTGGAAGGTCAGAAAGGATTGGTGTTACAGTTAACTTCTGATGGCTGTGACAACCAGACCCCTACTCAATGTAATCTGGCAACTCAGCCCATTTGATTAGCAACAACTGTCATCCATTCTAACTATAAAGGGTCACTATGTAAATACTATGGCTTCTGTCAAACAAAATCTTTCTTAAATTATAAGAAAAAAATCCCTTTTAAAAAAACTAAGCAGATCTGAAAAGTACCAGGAAGAAGTCTTAACTGATAACAGGCAATTAATAAATGCTCACTTAAAGACACTGAGTGAAGGATCAGTGAATCAATGGAAACAGTAATTATCACTACTCCCAGCCTGGTTTCCATGTAGCGTCCTCTTCTGTATTCAAATGTTGAGAGTATTTTGCTTTGCTGTGATTCCCTTTCACAGCAACAGTGAGATTCAACAAAGTCAATAACATGGAAAAATTGTTATCTTACAAGCATTTCTGGTGGAATGGATGGCATACACAGAATGTATGACATAAAAAATGAAATAAAATTGCAGCAAGTTTCAGCAAACTGAAGTAGAATCTGTAATGCAAAAAATTGAAAGGTAAATTTATAATTGTCATGAAAATTCCAACAGTGCAACAAAGCATGTGCCCTTGAGAGAGAGAAGCAAAGCCTTTTCCATAATTGAAGAAAGAACGGCAAGCCAGGGCACAAAATAGATCCTTATGCAGCAGGGAAAGGAATGTTGATGGAATTATAATCTTATCAGGCCACATCCACACACAATTATCAAATTTGCCAGTTCCAATGTCACCTTAGGAAATATGAGATCCATATCTACATATACATGTACATTTCAAAACTCTGTATATGTCTTTCAAAAGCCAGCATAAAAGTCAAGATTAAAAAGCTGTTAATACCAAGAAACATTTACAGAGAATCTGCTAAGGATAAAGTACTCAGGAATATCTGTGGTGGAAGTACATCTCTGCATTAGCTATAAAAGCAACCATATTCATGAGTACTTCTTTATCTTCCATTTAAATCACTTTTGAAATTACATTTTGTGGGAGAAAATGATCTCCTTACTACCTCTTACACCTTTTCACATGAATCTAGCTATACCTGTCACAGTATATTCTTTGTTAAATAAAGAATAATTAGTTCCTTTTCTAAAATAGGTGTGATAATTTAAAAAGATAGTAGCCATCATCTCTTGGGGGGGGGAATGAGGAAAAGTAAAATCCTTCAGTTACAACATTCAACATGTGATATGAAGGTGATGGTCTTCGGCAAGAGGTTAAAGTTGAAATGGGAGGCAAAGTTGACCTGAATTTACAAGAAGGAAGAAATCAGAGCAGTGTTTCCATATTTCAAAGCAAAACAATTATGAAGGCAATAAATTATGATAGAACGTGTAGCTCCAGGGCAAGCACATAAAAGCATGAAGAATTACCAAATTAGGGCAAGTTTATGATTTATCTAGGACAGTATTCAGACTGTGAGCATGGTAACTACTAAGTGTATATTAATAAAGCCAAAAAAGAAAGTAAATCTCTAAGTTGTGCATTGTGTGTTTACCTCAAGAAACGGATATGATCTTAGGCTAAATTTAATCCCCAATGCAGGGTCTTGTGTCACAGCAGACTTTTTAAAAAGAAAATTGTAAATCTACTGATCAAAAGTACAGAAAATATAAAATCCAACAACTAAAGAGATAAAATGTACTTTTTTTTCCTGTTACAGGTATGTTGTAAAAGCATGGAAAAGTAGCAAAGAAAAGTGGGGAAACACAAAGGAAAAAGGAAGAGAAAACTGGAAGTACGCATGAGCCTTCTAGTGTTCCCTGATTTCTAAATTAAATTCAAAAATAAAAGTTTTAAAAATCAGGAAATGGCAGCAAAATGATCTGTTAACAAAAGTGGAATTGTCCCTATTATATCATCTATTATTATTTCTAAGTTTAATTCCACTGCCCAGAAGTGTACCTGCAGAAAACAAACTTGAAATGAAAATAAAGCATTTATGAGAAGTGTAAAGGTGAAGCACATTACAGCAAGAGGAGAGGGCATTGCTGAGAGGAGTAATTTTGAAGTGATAAGGAAAAATGAACAGAGGAGGAGACGAAAAGAATTGGAAGAAATGGAGCAGGAAGAACATTATTTTGTGTAAATTAAAATTAAATGTAAAAGGATGGCAGTGGCTCTGATCTTGTCAGGGGGAGGTATTTTGGTAGCAGACAGAAATATGAGAATTATAAGCAATTTATAAACCACAGGTCTGCAAGCATACATATTTCTTCTCTCTTATGTTGGCTAATTGGGTTTTGTCTTGGAGAAAAACAAATTCCAAAATATCAGTCTCATGAATCCTTGCCAAAATCAAGAGCAGTTTGGTTCTTGCTAATGAAAGACAGTTCCCTGTAAGCCAAAGGCAAAATTACATAATAACTGCTCTGTTATGATGATCCTCCTCCCCTACACATTGTTGTTATTAGGTCCCCTTAAGTCGGTGTCCCACTCATGGTAACCCTACATACAACAGGTGAAACACTATTGTCAGTGTTTCTCTGCTATTCATTAGGTTTTCAATAGCTGATTGGTTTTTGGGAGTGGGTTGCTGGGTCTGTCTCCCAAGCCTACAGCACCTGGTGTTCCCAGGTGGTCTCCCATCCAAGCACTAACCAGGCCTGACCCTGCTTAGCTTCTGAGATCTGACAGGATTGGATGCCACAGTGGTACAGCTACAGGCCCCACACACATACATACACTTTATTCCTAGAGTCCTTCTTTCACACAGAATGCAGATCACTCATTTTTCTAGGTTGTCTGATGCAGCTTCTGTTCCCTGTCTCCTCCCCTGCTTGGATACAGCCCTGGGTCTCTACCTCCCCTGCACCAGTCTTCCTGAGCGAGGGCATGTATTGCTGCTGCCATAGCCCATGGACTCCAAATTCTTCAGCCTTTCAATGTAGACTCATACCAGTGACTCTGCAGAAGTTCCCAGGCTTCAGCAACAGACTGGGACTCCATCAGTGGTCTCTCCTTCTCTGAGCCTTCCAGCTTCGTGGACTAAACAACTACCAGGTTCTCTGACTTTCCAGCATGCAGATGGCCATTGCTGGACTACTCTGCTTCCATTTCTGTAAGCCAATCCAATAAATACTCATCCATATATATATATACACACATATATATATATATATATATATGTATATATATATATATATATATATATATATATATATATATATATATATATATATACACACACACACATATATAGATGTGTGCATATATATATATATATATATATATATATATATGTATATATAGATTTGGGTGTGTATATATATATATAGGAATATATATATTGGATTTAGCTGAGTTGGTAAAGTGTTACTCTCTGTGTGCTGAGGCCCTGATTCCACCCTGCAAAAGTGAGAGAAGTACCAGAAAGCCCACTCCCAAAACAATTCTGAAACAGTAAGCCACTGAAAACCCTATGAATAGCAAAGAAGCACTGACATACTGTTGGGCATGGCACAATGTCAGGGAGTGTTTCATTCTATGAGTCAGACCTGACTGGACAGCACCTAACAACAACATATATAATTTTCTGTTCCTCTAGAGAAGAATCCTGACTAATACACTAAGGTAACCCATAAATTATTATAATTAAAGTCTGTGTTTTGCCTTTCAGCAGAAAAATAGATTAATGTTTTGTTTTGTTTTTATTTTTTTGTTTCAGTACTAGGGATATTGAATCCAAGGCCTTGCACATGCTAGGCGAGTGCTCTACCACTGAGCTGCAACCCCAGCCTCTTTTAAATTTTTTATTTTGAGACAGGATCTTGCAAAATTGCATAGACTGCCTCTGGCCTCAAACTTGATATTCTCCTGCCTCAGCCTCCTGAATCACTGGGATTGTAGACATGCTCCACAGTGCCTGGCTGAATTGATGAGTTTTGAAAGCTACCTATATTTCTTTAAACACTTAAGCAAACTTACTTGCAACCTTGCACTAACTATAACATTAATATTCCATTGGGCTTTATCCCATAATCCCCTTCATAAATTTTACAAAGACTCTGCAAGCCACTCCACATGGGCTCATTAATGACTCTGCCATTGCTGCATGGCTTATTCAAGGACTACTGCTGCTTCCATTGACTGGGCTAGACCCTGTCACCAGAGACCTCAGGATGAGGCTAATTGGACTTTGATATCTTAGAGGGATTGAGTCTAGTAGGTTTTCATCATGTGCTCTCAGATTCTCCCCTCTGCCAAACACATCCCCATCTGCCATAGGATTCAGACAGGTATCTTTGGAGTCATGCTGAGAGACAAGAGTGAGAAACAGATAGTATGCTCCTCTACTCTAACAGTGAAATCCTCAAAGTCAGATTGCCTCAAGAATAAACTCTCCCACAAAGACAACTCTGGTATCCCCAGAAAGAAAACTCTAGCAGCCCATCAGCATAGGAGTAATGCTCATGCTTTGACACAAGCTAGGACCCTCACCTACCTAAATAAATGGCATATATCTTAGAAATTTTCAGCCAGGTAGGAAGCAGATGAGCACCTGGCTAATTCATTCAAAACAGAATTTTGGTGCAAACTGGTTCTGATGGTGATCCATCATAGAGTTTTATGCAAGTGTCACCAAAGTCACTATGAAGGCAACCTTTGCCATTAATGGCATGCACACACTTCCTCATCTATTAACTCTTACATAACCAGATGAGATCTGTGCCTAGTTTATCCTCTCCTACCTCCTTTTCTTCTTTCTTTTGTCTCTATCTCTCTAGGGAAGGATGTAGGTGATAGCTTGACTATTATTTCTGTATTCATTCATGAAAAGCATATTTATGGAGAACACATTAAGCACCAAACTCCAATTCTAGGTTGCTGGTAAAATATCAAAACACAAAACCAAAACCAAAAAAAAGTAAAAATCCATGATCATTAAGCTAATATACTGGGAAATAAGGTGTCAGACAGACAATGTAATCATAATCATATGTTTATGGTTAAATAATTCAGAGTGATCTGGTAGAAAAATATGGTCATTTTCCTGTAGGCTTAGCAGAATCTAACTCAAAATTGGAATTATTAGTAACATGCCTTCAGAATTACTCAATTATTAGCATTGGTCTATGCTTTGCAAACTTAGGTGATTTGATCCACATGGGATTGTAGTAGCAGTAACAGTTGTTTAACTCTATTTAAACTCACACTACCATACAACCGGTTTCTGGGCATGCAATACAAAGAGATACAGTGGATTAGAAAGACATCTGCAAAATGTACTTAGTAACACAGACTGAGGATATAGCTCAGTGACAGTGTGCTTGTTTAGCATGTGCAAGGCCCTCGGTTCCATCCCCACAACTTCACAAATGAAAAACAAACAAACAAAACAACAACAGAAAAAAACTTACCTCGAAGTTTTGCTATAGGGATCAACACAGTAATAAAATTAAGTAATATATGTTTTCTTGGTTTGATTGTGAGGTCTCAATTCATAGAATTACGTACCTGGAATTATTTTACTGTTTTGGCAAATATTTCAGATAATGTCTATCAAATGTCCCTTTTTGTCCTCTTTCCATCTAAGTATAATCTCCTTACATATTAGCTCATACTTATATATTCATTTTTGGTTAAGACCATCTCCTATCTTATTCAATGTTTCCCTCTTCTATAAAATCAGGACACATTACTGACTGGAAGTGGGAGTGTTTCAGGATAGGAAAGAAGGGGTGTGGCTTCCAGATAGAGCACTTGGATCTAAGCTTCAGCAGCAGTGGAAGGCAGAGAGGACAATACCTAGTCACTTAAATGATTTCAATGCTCAGTAACAAGTCCATCATTCTCTTTCTTCTAGTTGTTGCTGTTTCTCTGCTGAATGCTGGCTGCTTGTCAATTCTACCTTGGAAAGTGGTAGCCAACTGTTGATTCTGTGTAGGTTCTTTGGAAGGTGCTGTGGGCCTCCCCCTGCATGGTGTCTTGATTAGAAACCACGCTGAAACTAAGGCTATTTCCTGCCTTAAAACTAGCCACAGCTGGTGCTCCTCATGCAGAAGAGTACATGTAACACTGCTCAAACCACAGCCACAGTTAGTGGTGCTTTCCCAACTCAAGGGGAAAGCACATATCCTTACCAAACCCAGGCTGAGCCCCTGTCATTCCCCTCACAGTCCTGTCATGCCTCCTACCCTTTCATCCAAGTCTAAAACTGTCAGCTAGTATGTTAGCTAAAGGGTTTGCTAGCAATCAGAAAAGAGAAGGCCGTCAGTTATAGACCTTTTAGAGAGGAAAGAACTTGTGTTTTTACTGCCAACATCCACTGCAACAGACTAAGTGTTTCTATCTCCCAGGACATACTTTGAAATCCCAAACTGCCAGGTGATGGTATTAGGAGGAGGGTCTTGAGGAAATGATTAAGTCATGGGTGGAGCCCTTTTGAATGGATTAGTGCCTTTATAAAGGAGACTCCAGGGAGCTTTCTAGCCTTCTTTCCATCACATGTGGATACAATGAGAAGTCAATAGTCTTCAAGCCAGGAGAAGAGTCTATTCAGTACCCAATCATACTGGCACTCTGACCTCAGACAGCCTGTCTCTGGCACTGAAAGAAACAAATTTCTGTTGTTTCTAAGCCACCCAGTCTACTATATTTTGTTATACCAGCCTAAACAACTATGACACCTGCCTAAGACACCAATTTCAAAACTCTGCCATGGCGTCCCAATGTTCTGCAGATCAATGCCCAAATCCCCATTATCAAGGCCTTCAAATCACTGTAAATATAGCCCAGACCACCGCTCCAGCCATATCCCAAGCACCCCTACCTCCAGCCATCTGTAGTCCTGCCCCCACAGCTTCTTGAAGATTATCAAAGATGCTAGGCTACTCCACACATTAGTACAATGATAGACAACACCTAACACAGAGTCCCAAGACACATTAACGTTTTGTGGTGGATTACAGAAGAAAAAAATATCAAAGGAAATAAGAGAAACAGCCAATGAGACTAGAAAAATAAAGTGACTGGCTAAGTGGATTAAATGCTTCTGAAATGAACCCTATGAACTCGTCTTTAAATTTGACTGGCTGAAGGAGACTGTTGACATTGAAATAAGTATTTGGTAAAGGACAGAAGCTCAATTGAAGTACCATAAAGGTAAATGCGAGATGAAGAATTAGATGCTCTTTAAGATAATTACACTTAGTAGTAGTAACAGTATTTATTAGCACTTAAGTTATTTCAACTTAAAGTATTCTTTCTTTGCCAGATACTATGCTAAGTATTTTACAAGCACTGTTGCATCGCTAAGCAGATGTGGTAGACTGAGTAATGACCTCCACATATATCCAAGGGCTAATTCCTAGAACTTGTGACGTTAACTTGCATGGCAAAAAGGACTTTGCAGCTTTAATTAAGTCAAGGATCTTGAAGTGGAGAGGTTAATCAGGGTTATCTGGGTTGTCCCTAAATGTAGTCAAAGGGTTCCCAAGAGGGAGGCCAAAAGAGATGCGACAGAGAAGAGAGAAGACAATGTCATATCCTCAGCAGCAAGGATATCTGAAGACACCATGCTGCTGGCTTTGAAGGGATGGTGAAAACCCAATGGGTCCCAGGAAGACAGCTCCAGGCACTAGATCAGGTAAGGAAACAGGTTCTCCAGAACCCTCCGAAGGAGCACAGCTCTGAAACTGAGATGCCTCAAGTCTTCTGACCTCCAGAACTACAGGAGAATAAGTGCAAGTTGCCTCAAGGCATCAGGCTGCTGGTAATTTGCTACTGGAGCATTGGAAGCTAATATGGAGGTGGTCTAATACCATTCCACAATAAGTGGATGTGTCATCCATGGGAAATAGAAAGAACTGGAGGGAAAAGGATGAACTAGACGGGAGAACTAAATGAAAGTGGAAGGAGAAGAAAAGGAAGGGAAGAAAGCAAGGAGAGAAGAGAAGAAAATAAGACCCCAAATATTCTTAATGCCCATGGCAACTTCACCTCAAGGCCTATGGTCCCCACTTGAGTCCAAGAGAGTTGGCGTGGGCCCATAACTCAAAGTTAGCTCTAGGAGGTACAAATACAGTACAGAAAAGCCTATATATTATGAGGTGTCATAGCCGAAGAGAAAACAGATTGATGTAGTCATAGTTTGGAGGTCAATTGGCTCAGTAACTGTTGGAGACAGCCAACAGTTAAAGACACAAATATTAAATGGCTAGAAATGAAGTTCAAAAAAAAAACAAAAAAAAAAACCTTGATTCATTTTGTATGCTTTAGATATATTCTGTAAGGTTTTATATATTTTTTAATTTTAATGTTATTGTCTTGTTATTCCCTATTATGAGCTATAACTTGCTATAGGAGAATTACATTTAGACTTTTCACTTACATGTTATAATTAATCTATTTTCAAAAAGTACTTTTATAATGCATTGTTACTTAGTTATTTAATTTCATGTTTAAATAATGCTGTGGTATATTTTAATGACTATATCTTCAAATAGATACATGTATCGAATATTTAATTCTTTAAAAAAGGGAAATTGAGCAGGAAAATAAATGAGTTGTGTCTCTAACCATTTTAACAATATGAAACTCACAGCAACATGTATCCATTGGGTTCAAGCATGGATCAGAGAGGCACCATGAAGACTGAATCCTTAACTATGAATCTCTATACTTTCGCAGGATTCTTTTCCTGTGTTAAGGTTAGTGTTGCATCATTTTTCTTAAGAAAATTAGATACTGTGTTTTGAAGTTCTCTAAAGCTTAGAAGGAGCTAGGATTTAGCTCAGTTGGTAGAGTGCCACTCTGCTGTCTCTGAGGTCACAAGTTCCATTCCCAGCACCACAAAAAATGGAAGAAGGACATGGCAGTCTACTCCCAAGGCAATCCTGAAACAGTCATCCATTGAAAACCCTGTGACCATCGCTATGAGTTGGACATGACTCGACAGCACCTAACAACAACAAGGCTTAGAAGAAACTAGAGAAGAAACATTTGGAGTCTATATGTAGGTTTTGAATACTAATAGTATGATGATTTTCCTAATTTTCTAACAAACAGTCTTCATATTATACTACTGAAAGCTACATTTTTAGGGAGAATTAAGAATTAGTAAGGATAAAAGGTAAGGTACATTGGTGGGAAGAAAAGGCACTTAATTCAGTCTCTTCCATTCAAAAACAGAAACGGAAATAGCAACCAAATAGCACAACACGCAGAGTATCTGTTTTTTCGATAAAAATGCCAGGTAAAGAGGTCTTATTTAAATCCACACAGACAGCATTATCCTCCTCTTCTTAAGATTGTATTTCCCCTGGCACAAAAGGGCAGGCATAGTATTTTCTTCCCACCCCCCATCAGGCAAAGGCCTGAGTAACAGCGACATCTAGTGGATTGTGGTGATACAGGACAGTGTAATTCAAAAATGCCCAAGTGACAGCCCAGACCAAAACACTTGGAATGATGCTGCTAAATTGAAAGTTTCCTGATTTGCATGGCAACTCTATTGTATTTTAATGGCATCAATGAGGCCTTTCTCCCAGAAAATTATATTGTTTGGGCCAATACTGGAGACTGAAAAAGTCACTTAGTATTCACTGCTGGGGATGAGAAAGCCCTATAGTTGAATCCCACCACCTGAGTTTTGAACTGGGAATGTAGCAATATTGCTAGGATTTTTTTTTTAAAGTCATCAATCTGACTACAAGAGATTATGCTTCTCAGACAGAAGACAGGCAGTTGGATGAGTTTCTAAATGCCAACCATAAAAGTCTATCCAAAGATTTAAATTTCACGTTTTTTCTTTTATTTCTCTACAGACTATTTTTTACTACTACTGAAAAGTGCACCTCAGCCCTTCTCCAGCAGGTCAAACTCTGGCATGAAGCCCTTTGTGTTAGACCTACCCTCTGTCTCTGGTGCCAGCAACAGCATCCCTTTGTCTGGTTGCCAGGTCAGTAATCTCTCTTGGCAGCTGCCTTTTCCACCCCTGCCCTCCTCCTTCCCATCCATCAGGAAATCTAATTCCACGTTGGCAAGCAGAAGGTCAGAATCTTTGAAGTTTCCACCGCCCACTCTCAGGTCTCTGCTGGGCACATGCTGCCAAACGCCACCTGCCTTGCCTTCCCCTTCCATAACATCCTCTATCTCTGGAACACGGAGGCTGACACCTGAATCTTACCCTCACATCTGCCTCCTCCCCCTCCCTCAGCAGCAGGGCTGTCATTTATTAGTAACATCCTGTCTCATCTGTCCCAAAGGCTCAGCACATCTTGTCATCCATCCCAGGATCAGCCGCCTCTTCAGAGTTACTGACTCTGGGCCTCACCTCCATCACAGGCATCTGGAGGCCAGAGCTGGCCCAGAGCATCTGGGGAAGAAGAGCTGACAGCCCCCTGAAATCCACACAATTATATCATTGGAAAGTGGGCCACATTAAAGCCAAAGATGCAGGCTAACATGACAGAAAAGACAAAGGACAAAAATCAAACCCAGTTTAAATAGGTGACAGTTTTGTTTCTTTATACATCTTGAAATGACATGTTCAGGACAACTTTAGAACAGTCTTAAGAAAAAAAGTTATATGTATTCATGATTTCTGGCCACTATAAATGAGATTTTTAAAAAACATATGCACTAGGGCTTTTTTTAGTTTTAAAAAGAGGCCCATGTAAGTGTTCAGTTTTGAAACTACAAATTGCCTATATATTATATTCTATAAAAATTAGGATTTTCAGCTCACTTGTTCCTAACTTCTTAGAACTACTGTATTTTCTCTATCACTTATCCCCCAAAATAGAAAAGTCAGAGCTATCTATAAAAGGAGAAATAAGTGAAAAGAGCCATAGAAAAGCTGAAGAGAGATAAAAAGGACAAGTAACTACAATATAAGTGTAGACCAAGCAGAAGCTGAAAAAAAAAAATTGATTCCAGAACCTTTAAAACCAGGAAAATATTCTCTTGTAACATCTTAAAAAGAAGAGAAATAAATCATTAACTAGCAAGGAAAAGTGAAGTTATAGAAGAGTCTTTGAAGTACACTTTAGGGATATTTTTACTTCTGTGTCGCTCTATTACATTTGTAGTATTAAGACTTCTTGACAAAACCGTTTAAACTCAAACATTACATGGAGGTCATTTATTTCCACCTCATTCTTTAATATATGATGAAACTGAAGCCCAAGGATTAAGTCCTCTCACCAATAACAGGATTTGGAACCTAACATTCTGGTACCCAGTCCAGTGCTATGTCTACACCTACATGCATTTTTAAATATAAAAGAAGGTTGTTGTTGTTGTTGTTAGGTGCCATCGAGTCATGTCTGACTCATAGCAACTCTTATAGGGTTTTCAATGGCTGTTTTAGGATTGCCACAGGAGTGGACTGCCACGTCCTTTTCCCATATAAAAGAAGGTAATTGAAATTAAATAGATGAGTTCTGCCTTATACTTTTCAGTTTCTAAAATAAATATACCTAATGATGGAGTCCTAACTATGTACCACTAAATCAACAAAGTCACCTGATGTACCAAGATTACCCACTGCATGGTGACAAGAGGTAAAATCAGCCCCTTAAAATCAATCCCTTAAAAAGCAGAGATGATAGCCGATGGCTGGGCGCGGTGGCACACGCCTGTAACCCAGCAGCTCAGGAGGCAGAGGCAGGAGGATGGCAAGTTTGAGACCAGAGGTAGTCTGTGTAACTTAGCAAGACCCTGTGTCAAAAAGTAAAAAAATGGGCTAGAGGTGCAGCTCAGTGGTCCAGCACTTGCAGAGCATGCAAGCATGAGGCCCTGGGTTCAACCCCCAGTACCACAAAATAAATAAATAAATAAATAAATAAATAAATAAATAAATAAATAAATAAAAAGTAGAGATGACACCAGACAACAGTCCTTCTCAGAGTCTATAAAAGGAAGAACAAAAGAAGAGACACACAAAGATAAAGACTCCAGGGAGGATAGGAAAGAGTAAAGGTGATTACAAGGTTCAGAGTTCAACCCTCAAGAGTCCATTTAGGGCAGAAGAGTTGGGAGAAGGGACTGTTTCTGGAACTTGTACTGACCTTACAACATCCTATTTGCATTACTAAGAAGGCATTCAGTTGGAGATTACAGGAAGCCAGGATGATCTGGAAGGACTAAGGCTTAAAGAAGAGAAAAGTTTAAGGACTGAACAGGCTTCTGCAAACTAAGAACAAAAAAGGCTTTTCTATCTTCTGCAGAGTATGTGATGGATTGATAGTGTTTGTCTGACTACAGTTCACAAAGCCATCTTTCATCATTATTTTAAAAGTAGGGAATTAAAATAATTCTTTGACCCTAAAACAAAGATTTAAACTGGCTACAATTTGGCAAAAATTAAACTACCATACTTTAACATACCTGATCTGAAATTCCAACCCATCATTTTCTGGTTATATGACATTATACCAAGCACTTCATTTCCCTAAACATCAGAATCCTCCTTCAGTCTGGAGATCAGACACATCCACAGTCTCTTAAGCAAAGTCCTAATTACCAGATTTCAGAATTTTTTAAAGTAATGTTGTGCATATTACTGAATATTATGTAATACCTCTAATGCCTGGGTCAAGACTTAGTAAATAAGCATTGATATTTCTTCAGCCAAATGTGTCAATAATGCACTGAAAGGATAACATGTATTAAGTTTCATGACAGATCAAGTCGGATATTGTTACCAAAATTACAAAATGAACTTTCCAATGTATAGCCTTCTGAATTTTGGCAGTATGGCTATGGGATTGTTGACCTATATTTTTCATAGCATGATTCTGAGAAATAAATGACAAATGAATGGTAGACACTCATATGACTATCTAGGGTGGATTATGAATGGGTCCCCAAAGAATCCAAGTGCAAATAAGGAAAATCTTTACTGAGCATGAATTCCCTTTCCTTGGCTAAACATCTAGTCGTCAAGTAACCTGGAGGCACAAGTAGGAAGAGGCAAAGATTTCCTATTTCTCTGTTCCTCTCAATATTCTATTTAGATCTTCAATCTCAGAGCCCTGTGGGAGGAAGCTAGGAAATGGGGAGAGACAGGGGTGCACATCAACAATGTTTCCTTTAAAAAAAAAACCAACAACAGCAAAACTCTACCTACCCTCTTTTCCCTCGTATCTCTTCCTGTGTGCTCCCAGTGAAAAGAAAAGTGCTTGTGCATTGCTTTCCAAGTTTTAAGGTATGTTTCCCTACGATGATTTCTTTAATCTTTACACTAGCCAATAAGGGGGAAAGTCTATGCAGTTAGTGTCAGGATTTTAGTTCCCTACTTTCTGTATCCCCTCCAGAAGGAAGACATCAACCTGAGAACTTCTCTGCCCCTGAAAGATCCAGCCCAGGGTCCCAGAAGACCACCTCCTCTTTTCAGTTCAAAGCTTTGTCATCTTTCCAACCAGCCCACTAGCTTTCTGTCCTTAATCTGAGGAACACCTCAATCCTGACCATTGACTCATTCAAAAACATCCCACAAGCATCTCTCTCCAATCCCCCTAGGGATCACCTTGCCCAATTCTATTACTCTAGGTCTTACAATAGAAAATTGCTTCACAGTTTCAGCAGCAACAGCAGCCATTCGGCCACCACAGCCAGCAAGGATTTGTTCTCTCGTGGTTCCTGTGCCGCTGAACAGTAGTCATAGATACAGACAGATATTAAATCTGTCATTTCTATACCCAAAATCACTGTGTGGGGATGTAGCTTGATTTTAATCTAAATTCCATTCTTTGAAAGCCCCAGTTACACTGACTGAGACAAAGGTTTGAGGGCATTAATAGTTTCCATAAGAAGGCAGCCACCTCCACAAATATCTTATAATGCAGATATTATATTTTTAAACATGTTTAAAAGATGCTAGTAAGTCAGGATAGGATTGAGAATTTCAAATATTCTAGTAACTGATAACAGACCTGTTATAGCTGCTGTCACTTTTTAAATCCAGAATTCAACAACTGTGTGTATATGTATACATGAATGTATGTGTTATGTCTATTCCTGTACGTTTGCTTTTGTGCATATAAACCTCAGATCTTAGATGTTTTTTAAAGGATTAAAACATAATGTTTTCATATATTGTTGGAAAGGGTAGTATTTTAAAGGTAGCAGAGTTATCTCCCTGCCTCCTAAAAGAAAGATTTCTTATTATATTTATGACTATTTCAGCAACTTAACTATTATTATTTCATGGGCCATCATTCTGATCTGATACCAAACTATACCTGCAGGCCCACTGTCCTTTAATGCTATGCATTTATATTCTTTCTCTCACATTATACAATGTTATACTATTTGGCTATTGGGCCTCAAAACACCAGGTGGTGCACACTTGGAGAATTTAAGATGCTGTTACCATGGGGACAAAATGCTGGTCCTTCCTAATGCAATCAACACACTTCCTCCTTCCGAAAAACTATTTCCACTGGAAAATAAATGAGCTCAGAATGTGAAATTTGGTTTTAAATGAATGGCTATTTGCATAACTATTTTCATAAAGTTCTGTATTTATTAGTAAGAATAGAGGTGGGTGAGCAATGGAGAAATATGTAGGAAAGCCCTGTTTTCAAAGAGTTACTTCTGACTTTCGCTCTCTTCATTGGCTAGTATGAGATGTAGAAATAAATTTCAAATATTCAGGCTGTGGTATTTAAGTGTTCATCCTATGTAGTAGATTATGAAATGGTCATGAATTATTCCTTTTTCTATATCCATTTGCATTTGACATTACACCTCTTGCCACCTATTGTTGAAACCTATTTTCTCACTCCTTGAATATGGGCTGGCGTTATACCTTGTCTGTCCAAAAGACTGGGATAGAACTGCAAATGTATCAGTTCCGTGTCCTGGATTCAAGGGCTTTGCATTCTTCTACTCTCTCTTCCTTGGAATCCTTCCCAGCTTCCATGTGAACACATCTGGGCTGTCCTGCAAGAGGGTGAAAGACACCTGGCTCAGTCATCTCCATCATTGCCCAACCTACTGCCAGCCAACCTTGAGAAACAGAGCTGCCTGATGTGCAGCCAATTGCAGGCCAATGAGATCAGAAGAATCACTGACCCATAGGATCATGGGTTAAATAAACTTAAGTATTTTATGCCACTAATTTTTTCTGTGGTTTATTATATAACAAAAGGAAACTATATATCATTTTGTTCTTTGATAGTTCTTTCAGTTTTGAAGGACATATTTATATTGCTGTTGTCAGGTGCTATCAAATCATGTCTGTCTCATAGCAACCCTTATAGGATTTTCAATGACTGATGATTTCAGGATTGCCTTGGGAGTGGATTGCCACATCTTTCTCCCATTTTTAAGGTGCTGGGAATCGAACCCAGGACCTCAGAGACTACAGAGGGGCAAAAAGATTCTTAAGTCCAAAAACTATGTTGGAGTGGTATGAATGTCTATTGAAAAGCCCACACAGTTATGCACAGGCTTAAGTAAATTCACTTGCTTTCACCCTGACAAGAATGGACAACAAATATTTCCATTTCATTCATGAATTCAGATTTTATGCCAGAATCTGTAGAGTTACAAAGTCTTAATGAACAATCCCTCCCTATCAACTTCACTCTTATTAAATGAAAGAACTCTTGCTAAAGATGAGTATACTTTGGAGACTACACACACACACACACACACACACACACACACACACTCCAAGAGAAAATTTTACTACTACTATTTCCATAGCATGCAAAGGAGAGTATCCTCTTTATCTACTAGTGGTAACTGAATTCCACATGGTAAAATTAAAATATCTTCAACTTTAAAATATTTCTATTTAAAGTAGAATTTCCCAGAAAAAGATTAATGTTTTTCTCTTTTCTCAAATGGGTGTATTCCACCTTCCCCTCGTTTCTTTTTCATAGGGACACTGGGAGCCATGTATTGAGATAGCAACCATACAAGTGGGAGGACTCAGAGTTCCTGCACTGCTTTTGTGGAGAAAGGCTGCCCTGAGGAGGCGTCCAGCACACATTTGATGTAGTGTAAGCAAAAATGAAATCATTGTTGTGTACATCAAGATTTCAAAACATGAGCTGCAGCACAGCCTGTCCTAATGAAGTCTTCATGTACATGGCATGTTGATAAAAATCATCATGCAGAGGGGATGGGGAATGAGTGGTCAGGGGAAAACTGCAGGAGCAATGTCCTTGAGTAGGCAATCTAGAGAGCAAGCCAGTGTTTTCTTAGCTAAACATGGAGATGATTCACTCATTTTTACAGACAAAATGATACAGGGTATGGGAAGAAAAACAGGGAAGGTAGTAGGTTTGGTAGAGGGAGGATCGTGCAGTTGTTTTGTTTTTGTTTGTTTGTTTGATTTCTTCTAGTTTGGTCCAGAAGAAAAGAAACAAATCATTAGTTGACAGAGCAGGGCACTGGAAGTGTGAAGACCAAGAAAATGGTATAAACCAGTCTTCTTGGAGAAGAGGAAAGTGAGTAATTAGAGATATTTTGAAAATGAGATGATCCATCATGCTTAGCTGATTTTCCTTTAGGCATGCTTTGCTGCATTGCCATATGCTTTACCCGAGCAGAGATGGTTGTAAGCAGGGTGGAGTTTTCCAGGAAGACATACAGTGTAAAACATTACATAGAGATAAGGAGCCAGAACAAACGGGTGAAGGGCATAATTATTTTGTGAGACCATGAAATATGAGTTGAAACAGAAAAAAGAACACAAGGATACTAAGGAGCATATTAGTTTGCTTGTTGTTGTTGTGCGCCATCTAGTTAGGTCTGACTCATAGTGACCTTATGTACAACAGAACAAAACATGCCCTGATACTTTGCCATACCCAGCACTATGTCAATACTTCTCTGCTATTCATAGGGTTTTCAACAGCTGATCATTTCAGGGGTGGGTTTCCAGGTCCTTCTCCCCAGCCTTCAGCACCTGGTATTCCCAGGCAGTCTCCTACTCAAGAACTAACCAAGCCCAACCCTGCTTAGCTTCCAAGATCAGATGGGATCAGATGGTAGGATGGTACAGCTGCAGACAGTTTCCTAGAACTGCCATAATAAAACAATAGACTGGATGGCTTAAACAACAGAAATGTATTTTCTTAAAACAGTTCTAGAAGATGGAAATCCTGGATCAAAGTGCTAGCAGGGTTCATTTCTTCTAAGTCCTCTCTCCTTGGCTTACAGATGGCTATCTTCTGATATTTTTACATGCCATCTCTTTGTGTTATCTGTGTTCTCATTGTGTCTTCTTATAAGAATACCAGTCAAGTTGGATTAGTGCCAAAATAACAGCCTCATTTTAACTTAGTTATCTCTTTAAAAACCTTATATCCAATACAGTCAGATTCCTAGTTACGGAGGCTAAGGATTTCACCTTATGAATTTGGGGGAATACAATTCAGCTCATGACAAGGAGGTTCATACAGAAAAATAAAAAGTGATGGCCAGTAGTTGAGATACTATCAATTGAGGTTTTAGAGGTAATGGTCCAGAGCATGGGTTTCAGAGATAAGGAAAAAACACAGTATTTTGTGATGAAGAAATCAAGAACAAGATATGCAATGAATTGTCATTGTGGATACTGAAGTCACCAAGACTGATGAAAATGCCACAACAGAGAATAATTCAGTAGGTCAAAATGTAGTGAGCACTAAAATCTTCCACTGTGTGGTGGGACTGAGAGAGGAGGGTCCGGAAAAATGACAGATGGCTGCAACAAGAAAGGTATCATGTTAGTCACTTGGCATGTGCTTTAAAGGATATGAGGAATGTTGGGGGGAAGTGAGGAAGGCAAGGGTACACTTTAAAAGAAGAAACAGTGAGCAAAGGATGTGCTATCTTACCTAGGAAAACGTGGGAGGCAAGAGAAAAAGAACCACCATTCAAGCCCTGGAATAAAGCAATATCTTCAGGAAAAGCCAAATTTTATTTTGAGCAAGAAGTTGAAGGGAAATACAAAAGAAGAGATTGAAGATGGGTGATTTTTTAAAGGACTAATATCTTGCCAGTGATGAGTCAATCACATGGAAGACAGAATTTCTTAACCCCACTGTACTTAGGCAGGGTCATCTGAATATTGCTGGCAATGAAACGTTAGAAAGTATGTGTGCCACTTCTGAGCTGAGACAGTGGAAAGCCCATGAGCAGCTTTCCCATTTCACTCTTACCCTGCCGAGGCCATCACAGGAAGACTTCATTTCCACATCTTTTTTCCCAGTACTAGGGGGTTGAACCCAGGGCCTCATACATACTAGGTAAATGATCTACCACTGAGCTGCACCCCCAGCCCTTTTTGTTTGTATGTATGTATGTATGTATGTATGTATGTATGTATTTATCTTTGAGACAAGGTCTTGCTAAACTGCTTGGGCCACCTCTGGCCTTAAACTGGAGATCCCCTTCCCTCGCCCTACCAAGTAGCTGGGATTACAAGTATGCACCACAGTGCCCAGCTTCCGGATGTTTTTGATAGAAGATTGTGGAGTCTTTATCAGCTTCATCTCTAATGACCAAGTATAGCTGATTCCCTGCCAAGCAATGTTGAATATAAAGCACAAGTGAAAAGTAAATCTTCATTTTGAAAGGGACCAATAGTGTTTTAAGATGAAGGTGGTGTTTGACTTTTTAACATGGTAAATAAAGGAAGGAAGGAAGGAAGGAAGGAAGGAAGGAAGGAAGGAAAAAAGGAGAAAAGGAAAAAAGGAAGGAGGGGGGAGGAAGGGAGAGAGGAAAGAAGGGAGGAAAGGAAGGAAGGAAGCAAGCAAGCAAGCCCAGCCTTATACACATATACGGAAGAAGGCACAGTGGAGAGAGAGGAAGACCAGGACTCATCAGAGGATGTAAACCGCCACAGTGAAGGTGTGAAAACAATGGGGTTGAAAATAGGAGGTGAGCTGGGAGGCCTGGGCTTCTTATAGTGGCTGAGGAAAGTGAGGATCTAGGGCTTGATGGTACCTTAGAAAAGGGCAGCTTACTAGGTAGCCCCCTTCAATGGCATCTTGGGCACTTTGTGGTAGAGAGATGGAGAATATGGTCAGCAGTGAAGGTCAGAGGTGATGCCACAAGTAGCAGAGTTCTGTGACGGGCCCCACCCACCTCCAACATTTTTTCACTGGCAAAAGGGAACCATTACTGTGATTTTAATTTTTAAGGAGATTCTTATAGGATTAATGCTCTGTTCCTAGGGACATATACTGGAAATAATCCAAGAAGTTCTCAGACCCCTAAGCTTCTGTGTCATAGGGTATTTACAGATTATAGGGTCCCTTGAAAGCAGGCAAATCATGAAAGTTTGTTTTGTGTGTTGAGAAGAGAATTTTCCTGGCAGGTGCTCTCACAAGGTAAGTGCTTTTCTACTTAAAGAGGGAAGATTCCTAAGCAAAAGACAAGCTTCCATTTTATTTATAAAGTAACAAGTGAAATAAGTGGGACCAGAGAAGTACAAGAAACCAATTATCCAATACCCAGGTTTTTCAGTTAAGCTAAATTAGATGTTAGAGGGCAGGCAAGTCCAGAAAGTATAAATGGCATGTGATATCAAAAAAAAAAAAAAAAAAAAAAAAAAAAAAAAAAAAAAAAAAAAAAAAAAAAAAAAAAAACAAATATAGAGCACACAAGAAAAAGATAAGAGCCAGGCGTGGTGGCACACGCCTGTAATCCCAGAGGCTTGGGAGGCGGAGGCAGGAGGATCGCAAGTTTGAGACCAAGGGCAGTCTGTGTAACTTAGCAAGACCCTGTCTCAAAAAGTCAAAAAAGAATAGAAAAGAAAAGGGCTGGGGGTGCAACTCAGTGGTCCAGTTCTTGCAAAGCATGCAGGCCCGAGGCCCTGGGTTCAAACCCCAGTACCGCAAAAAAAAAAGAAAGAAAGAAAGAAAGAAAGAAAGAAAGAAAGAAAGAAAGAAAGAAAGAAAGAAGAAAAAAGAAAAGGCAAAAGAAAAAAAAAGTGGTTGATAATGAAGCCGACAAGGCTAAACTCCCAAATGGAGGCTGTGATGCGTGAGGACTGGAGAAGGATCAGGACTAGACACACTCAGGGCAAAGGGCAGAGAACTTCCTTCAGTGAGCATGCTGGTAAGAAACAGGTTACAAAGGAAGAATGAAGCAAAAAAAGTGGCAGGAAACGCTGGAAATTGTAAAGCCATCAAGAAGGTGCAATCCTCCCAACTTCAAACTACTGCATACACCACCTTCATATGACAAGGAGAGGAGAGAGTGGGTCCACAGAGGAACACTGGGGGAAACTGCAGGGTGAGATGACACAGCAAAGGAGTTCGGGCTGTGGTGCCAGGCCAAAGTTTCTCTAAACCTGGGTTTCACATGATCTTGACCTATGTCCTTCAGTCTCTTCCTCTGTAAAACGGCTATGCCAATTGTGTTCACCGATTAGTATTGTTGTAAAAATTAAATGAAATGGCAGCTATAAGGTGTCTGCAAAATGTATACTACACAGAGATTGTGGCAATGAAGAATAATTCTCATTCCCAGAAAACACTAAAATGTTGAAATATTCTTGAAAGACTAGAGAATATGTCCAGCTCTTGAAAAGTTTATTGGCCTAACTTAAATTTAGCTTTATGTATTTAATGCTACATTCAATTCCACAGGAAATTCAGTTAAAAGCTCATCCATAGGGCAAATATGCTTTTTTGCTAATGTCTAAGTGAAGAACATTAAATTGATTCTAAGAAGGGGAGAAAACCTAAATATCAGTAGACTCTAATAATCATTTTATTCTGATCCTGGGCCCAGGCCAAAAAAAACAATCCCTGACAATGCTTGCCTACTCCCTAGCCCCAGGCAGGAAAATGTAAAAATGTGAAAGTATGTGTTTAAATGACTTACACAATTCCTTCACACACAAAAAAAATTACAAAATAAAAAATGCCACATGGTCCTCTATGCTGAGAATGACAAATTGAAGAGAAATAGGGTTACATTCATTATCAAAAAAGACATCACAAGATCTGTCATGAAGTACAATGCTGTCAGTGATAGGATAATATCTATACATCTACAAGGAAGGCCAGTTAGTATGACTATTATTCAAATTTATGCACCTATCACTAAGGCCACAAATGAAAACAGGGAAGATTTTTACTATATCCTGCAATCTGAAATAGATCGAACATATAATCAGGATGTACTGGTAAAATTACTGGTGAGTTGAATGCAAAAGTTGGAAACAAAGAAGAAGGCTCAGTAGTTGGTAATATATGGCCTTGGTGAACAGAAATGATGCTGGAGATCACATGACAGAATTGTCAGACAAATGACCTTTTCACTGCAAGTACATTTTTTATCAACATAAGCAGTAACTATACACATAGAATTCACCAGATGGAACATACAGGAACCAAACTGGCTACACCTATGGAAAGAGACAAGGGAAAAACTCAGTATCAAATGTCAGAATAAGACCAGATACTAATTGTGGATCAGACCATCAACTGCTCATATGCAGGTTCAAATTGAAACTGAAAAAAATTAGAACAAGTGTACAAGAGTTAAGATATGACCTTGAGTATATGCCACCTGAGTTCAGAGACCACCCAGGAACGGGTTTAATGCATTAGACACTAATGATAGAAGACCAGATGAGTTGTGGCATGAAGGCATCATTCATAAGGAAAGCAAAAGATTACTAAAAAGACAGGAAAAAAAGAAAAGACCACATTACATGTCAAAAGAGACTCTGAAACTTGCCCTTGAACATTGAGCAGCTAAAGTAAAAGGAAGACATGATGAAGTTAGGGAACTAATCAGAAGATTTCAAAGGGAAACTTGAGAAGACAAAAATCAAATATTATAATAACATGTGCAAAGAGGTGGAGATAGAAAACCAAAAGGAAAGAACATCCTCTGCTTTCCTCAGGCTTAAATAATTGAAGAAAAAATTCAAGCCTCGACTGGCAATAGTGAAGGATTCTACAGGGAAAATATTAAATGATGCAGGAAACATCAAAAGAAGATGGAAGGAATACACAGATAATTATAGCAAAAAGGCTTTGTTAATGACCATTTCAAATGGTTGCATATGATCAAGAACCAATGGTACTGAAGGAAGAAGTGGAAGCTGCCTTGAAGGAACTGGCAAAATACAAAGATCCAGGAATTGATGGAATACCAATAGAGATGTTTCAAATAGATGCAACACTGAAGGTGCTCCCTGCTTATGCCAAGAGGCTTAGAAAACAGCTACCTGGCCAACTGATGGGAAGAGATCCATATTTGTGCCTAGTCCCAAAAAAGGGATCCAACTGAATGTGAAAATTATCTAACAACATCATTAATATCATATGCATGTAAAATTTTTCTAAAGATCATTCAAAAGTGACTGTAGCAGTATATAGACAGAACTGTCACAAAAATTAAGCTGGATTCAGAGTAGTTGTGAAACCAGAGACACCATTACTGATGTCAAATGGATATTAGCTGAAAGCAGAGAATACCAGAAAGATGTCTGTGTTTTATTGACTATGGAAAGGCCTTTGACCATGTGGATCATAATAATTATGGATAACACTCTGAAGAATGGGAATAACAGAGCACCTAATTGTACTCATGCAGAATCTGTGCATGGTCCAGGAGGCAGTCCTTCAAACAGAACAAGGAAACACTGCCTGGTTTAAAGAAGAGAAAGGTATATGCCAGGGCTCTATCATTTCACTGTACCTCTTCAATCTCTATGCTGAGCAAACAATCTGAGAATCTGAACTTTATGAAGGAGAACACAGCATTATGATTGGAGAAAGACTCATGAACAACCTGCATTACACAGATAACATGACTCTCCTTGCTGAAAGTGAAGAGGATTTCAAACATTTACTGATGAAGATCAAAGCAAATAACCTTCAACACAGATTGTGCTTCAATATCAACAAGAAAAAATCCTCACAATTGGGTCAGTAAGCAACTTCCTGATAAGTGGAAAAAAGATTGAAGTTGTCCAAGATTTTGCTTTACTTGGTTGTACAATCAATACCCATGGAGCAGCAGTCAAGACATTAAAAGACACATTGATCTATCCTAGAAGAAGTGCAACTAGTGTACTCCTTGGAAGCAAGGATGGCTATACTGTGTCTGACATATTTTGGACATGTTGTCCAGAGGGACCAATCCCTGGAGGAGGACATCATGTTTGAGAGAGTGGTGGGTCAATGAGAAAAAGGAAAACCCTCAACTAGATGGATCAACAGAGTGTCTGCAACAATGGACTTAAACATAAGTAGGATGGTGTTCCTAGAACAGAATTGGGGAGTGTTTCATTCTGTTGTACACAGGGTTGCTATGAGTGGAACCTGACTTGAAGGCATCTGACACCACCAACACCATCACCACCCTTCCTTCACACACAAAAAAAATTCAGAAATAAATAAATGCCACCATTGATACAGAAAAGATAATGACTGAAGCAGGAGAAGCTCCATGCAGATAGGGTTACCTGATGCCTTTCAATAAGTCTTTATTTTCTAGGATGAAAAAGCTCAAGCAAAGAGCTCTTTAAGGACAGGGCCAATGGTATACAGCACCCCCCGTGGTGGGTTGGTGAGTTTTTAAAATCAGTACAAATTTGTGAAATATGCATATTCCTACAAGTTGTACTATCCTTTTCTACTCCTTTGATCCAAAAAGGCTCATCGAGATTTTGTTAATATGTGAAGCCACTCATGGGCTGGGGTTTAGCTCAGTTGGTAGAGTGCCCCCTGCACTCTGAGGCCCTTGGTTCGATCCCCAGCATCTCAAAAATGGGAGAAGAACCTGGCAATCTCAAAACAATCAGCCATTGAAAGCCATATGAGGGTCACAATGAGTCAGACCCGACTCAACAGCACCTAACAACAACAAGGCCACTCATGAAATAAGGCAGGAGTTTACAAAAATGAGATGATATTAAATTAGTTTTCTGGGGCTACCAAAACAAAGTTCCATGGGCTGGGTAGTTAAAGCAACAGGAATTCATGTTCACGGTTCTGGAGGGTGGAATCTAAGATCAAGGTATGACCAGAGTTGCATCCTGACTATCATGAGGGAAGGATCTGATCCAGACCTCCCTCCTTGGCTTGTTGATATCTGTCTTCTCCCTGTGTCTTCTCATTATCATCCTTCCCTTTCTGTCTATATTCAAATGTCCTCTCCTTATAAAAACAAAATACATATTGGATTAGGGCCCACCCTAATGACTTCATTTACACCCTATCTCCAAATCAGTCAAATTTGAGGGTTAAGACAACATATAAATCTACAAGTAGGAAAATAATTCAGCTCTGTTTCAGAATGCTCCTATTTCATTGCTCACTGAGATGCCCTCAGGACAGCCTGGGAAAGCTATCTAGCACTTGCCTTTATAGAGTCCTACTTCCCAGCAATGAGCTTATCTTTTTTATACATAAGCTATATCCACCATAAGTTATCTGTTAAGAGAATTCTAAGCTCTAGCTAGCTTTCTTAAAGAATTAGAGAGGCACACTATTTGTCCAAAATCCTGTAGAATGAAAAATTACTATGGCTATGTTTTGCCAAAAAGAAAAAAAAATAGTGAAATAACAAGATGGGCTAATTCCAGAAAGATCAAAATGGTTAATGGATAGTTATCCATGTACTATCTACATTCTTGTTTTATCTGAATCATTCTCACAAAGTGAGTTTATTCCTCTGTCTTTTTTTCAAACCTAGACTGCATTCTCATAGCCCAGACATTAAGTCTACATGGAAAACCAAATTTTCTGCTTAAGCAATATTAAATATTAAGCAAGTATAAGCATCTTAAAGCAAATTACTTCTAGTTTGCTTATTCAATGAGTGATATTTACACAATGTTATTAAGAGCCACTTAGCCACCCAAAAAAAACCACTCTACTTGTACATAGCATTCCATTTCATCCAAGCTCATAAAGTTTATTCAGTTGATGCAGATCAATTGCTCATAAAGTTTAGAATCAAGCCGGGTGCAGTGGTGCACACCTGTAATCCCAGCGGCCCAGGAGGCGGAGACAGGAGGTTCACAAGTTCAAGACCAGAGGCAGTCTGTGTAATTTAGCGAGACCCTGTCTCAAAAAGTAAAAAAAAAAAAAAAAAGAAAGAAAAAAAAATGGGCTGGGGGCGCAGCTCAGTGGTCCAGCACTTGCAGAGCATGCAGGCGCAAGGCCTTGGGTTCAACCCCCAGTACCACAAAAAAAAAAAAAAAAAAAAGTTTAGAATCAATTTCTGCTTCTGCTTGAACAATGTCCAAAGATAATGGAAGAAAACCTGGGGCTGAGCAAGGAAGTCAGCCCCATTCTTTCCTTTCATATTCATAAATACTTTCATTGAAGAGGAATTTAAGATTCATCTACTTTAGAATTACAAGGAAAACAGAGCCTTTTTAAAAATGCTTTTGTCTATTAAACCTAGATTTCCTTCCTTTCTACTAGACACATAAGGTACATAGCTGGTTTGAGATTACTGGTCTATGGCCATCTTATTATAGTCAATGCATCACATGAGCAAACCAAATTTATCAAATTCCTTTTTCTTCAGCAGATGCCTATCACTCTCTTGATTATCATGTTTCAGTTAGTAAAGATTTTCCCAGGTATTTCCTTGGGCACAAAGGAGATAGATATCTTGAAACCATCTTTTATTCTTCTTTGTCCTTTACTTTTGATATCTACTTAATACCCCAATTCTTTTGATACTACCATGCTCATTTAATTCAGTAGCTTGCTAGGATATACAAAGGAACTGAGCTAAGCATTAGGGAAATAAAGATAAATAAGCTGCTTCTTATCAAGTGGCCAGTATCTAGTTGGAAAGGAAAGTCAGTTGTTAACCACAGTGACAGGGCCCATTACAGAACTATATTCTGGGTGTTTGGGGAGCTCAAAACCAATAACCTTGAAGAGAGTTCTAAACAACAGAAGAATTAATTAGGGGTCAGGCTAGGGCAGGGAAAGTAGACAGGACAGCATAAAAATGTATGTATATGAAACTGTGTGATATAATTGGGTAATTGCTAGACTGCAGGATGGTTGGAGCACAATCTGAAGGGCTAGAAGGATACAAAATTATAGAATAAAGCTAGGAACAGATCATGGGTTATTACTTGAAGTTATGAGTGATCTAGTAATGGTTTCTAAGTAGTGATACAATCATATATCTTTCTTAGTGTGATTTTTCTGCATTAAGTAGATTAGATTGGATGGATAAATGCAGAAATACTGAGGTAGGGAAATCAGATAGGAGCTATTGAATAAATGTGGAAGAAAAAAAAAATGATCTTAGATTATGGTCTCTATTCTCCCCACCATCAGCCCAAAAATAAGAGTAAAAAAATGTAAAAGATATTTTTCTTAAAAAAAAAATCAGAACATCAATGCATAAAACTGGATACTCAATGGCCATTCCAATCAGGACATTGTATTAATAACCAAAATAGATATAGAAATGCCATATTGAACAATGCTTGTAACATAGTACAATGATTAAAATATGAACATTGGTAAAGAAAAAAACATGTTGATCTAAACTTAGTGGTATAGATGAAAGCAGGCTGCTGAACCTCACTTAACCTCAGTTTCTTCATTCAACCATCAAGATTCATAGTCATATCATATCTCCATCTTTCAGTGTTATAAGAAATACATGTGTTAATTCATACTCAGCACAATAGACGGCATAGTGTATACCCTTTTGGCAGGCACTGCAGCACACACCTATATTCCCAGCAACCTGAGAGGCTGAGGCAGGAGAATCACAAATTTGAGGCCAGAGGCAGCCTGCACAATTTAGTGAGACTGTGTCTCAAAATAAAAGATGAAAAAATGGTGGCTGGGGGCAGTATTTCCTGCTAGACATCTGTGAGGCCCTGGTTTCAATTCCCTAATACTGCTTTAATAAAAGGAACACTCCTTTTTATTCCAGTGTAGAAGATTTTGTCTCTGTAATAAACTTTCATGAACTCAAGAGGAGAGCACTGAAATCAAACTGAAATCAAATCTGGGGCTTTTCTTTTCCCCTAGTGCTGGGGAAAAAAAACACATGGCCTTGCACATGCTAGGCAAGTGTTCTGCCACTGAACTACACTCCCAGCCCTCAGTCTGGTTTTTATCAGTCATTTAACTTCAAATAAGTTACTTCATATCTGAGTTTTTATTTCCTCTGATCAATTGAAACAAAAATTTGTCTTATTTACTCAATAAAATTGTTTTATTTTTGGTATGAGGTAGTGTATATGAAAACAGATTGCATACTCCAACATGATGAATACATACAAGATATAATGATCTGACCTCAGTATATTTCACTCTGGGCAACTTTGACCACATAGAGATCATTATGAGCTGGAGCACAGAATTGTGCCAGAAGAACTCAAGATTTAGATGAGGGAGCCAGGACTCTAATCCCAGGATTGCCACTAACCTGTGATGCAGGACTATCCCCTTACCTGCTTAGAGCCTTTACTTCCCCATCAGCAACATAAGGTGGTGGGATCCATACACTCTAAGCCATTTTATTGCAGCCTCAATGATCTGATTCCCTTGTTCACTGAGATAACTTTAAATGTTCAGTATTCCACCTTTTTCTCTAGGCCAATAAACTCCACTGAAACAAAGCAAAGACAAGATTTACCATGGGTCAAGAATCTGTCTACCCCAGAGTCAATGCAATCTCACATTATTTAATTTTTCACATGCTTTAATCTGTGATGACATTCAGAAATAAGCAAATGCAATTAGCCCATCAAGAATCAGTTATCAGCCTTCACACTGAAAGAGATTTATGCAGCACCTTTTGACCAATAGAGAATACACATGGAAAGATTCTGGTCAGAACCAGAGAAAAAGTGAGCTAGTAATAAAACTCAGCAAATGGAAATGAACATGAGACTGCTATTCTTTATTATTTTCCAAATAAATGTAAAATGGTTATTTGCTATTATTCCCTGTTAGTCAAGTGTCAGACTGCAATAGATTGTTTTTTAAATAGGCAATATAACCACAAAGGCTAAAAAGGAAAGAACCCAAGAATAGATAATGCTATAAGAAAATTATTTTTCTGGGTGAAGTAGAACACCAGACTCTCCCATTATGTTCTGAGGTTCAAGGGCCTGAACTATAAACCCCATGGAAAACTGCAAACTATTGGTATTGGAGCTCATTTTAAGTTGTTTCTCTGAATGAATCATTGTCCCCAAAAGAACAAATGGCAAAACAATCCATTTAAAGTAGTATTCCTTAGCCTTAGCACTACTGCATTTTGGGTCATATAGTTTTTGTGGGGAACAGGGGAGGCACTGTCCTGTCCTTTATGGTTACCAGCATCTGTAGCCTCTAGTCACCAAATGCCAAGAATACTCAACTACCTCCAGCTGTTACAGTTAAAATGTTTCCAGACATTGCCAAATGTCCTAAAATGACAACACTGTTCTCACTTGTGAGCCACTGGTTTAAAAGAAATTCAGACAGCCTTGCCCAATCCCAAACATGTATTATCTCACTTGTCATTATTATACTAAGAAAATTCTTTATCCATCGCAATATGAAATGAGCAATTATCTGGGAGAAAGGGAATTTTTAACATGGTATCTTCTCAGGAGTGGGGACTAGACCACCAGGAGAACAGCCAAGAAATCTCCCATTACGTAAGTTTTCATTCATGTAAAACATTTGCTGGCGATGATGACTGCGGGGAAATCTGCCTGCCTCAGTGACACCATCACTATAACACACTAATCATCCCTTTTCCATAGGCCCATTCTTGGGGCTTAGGGAAGTTGGTGACCAGGAAGGCCTATTCACCTTTTATTTCTATGGCTTATTTCCCCACTTAGTACTTTCAATCCATCTATCAGTGTGTTATCCTTGAATAAAGCATGAAAATCATAGACACCCAGTCAGGCCAATGCGCCTTCTAGAGTCTTTTTACTAACCTGATTACTAAAAGCCTAAGGTGTGTAATCTACCCCTTAAGAGATTGTTTGGCAAAGATGACTAGGCGAATAGTTCCTGCTACTCCATCATTAGGCTAGGATGAGTGGAGAGCAAGCCATTTCTCCCAGGTTGCTATAGATTTTGCTGACACAAAAGATATCCTCTGTTGTTAGGCAGATTCTAGGAATTTACATCTTTCCTGTATGTGAGCAGCTGTTAACTTACTGAGCAAAAAACTGCCTAGAAACTGAGAGACATTTCGTATCAAATAAATAGTTATCACTTATATTTTTTGTCTTACATCAAAAGGATTCTAATAAAATATTTTAAGGCAAAAACAAATTTACTAGAATTCTAAGCACCTGATGAAGAATGTAGAATGCAGCAGGGACAGAAGAAGATGTCTATTGAAGTCTCTATTTTCTGTTGAGGTCTTTTCTTTCATTTCTTCTTTTCTAAATAGTCTTCTCTTAAATGATTTCCCTACATGTCTTAGTTTTATTGGAGAAAGTTAATCTCAGAAGCTAAAATTTGTGACCAAATATTCTGGAAGAAAAACAAAGGAAACTATCAGAGCATTTGCCTCTGCAAATGACAGGGTAGGTGGATGAGGATTCCTAGATTCATTTCTACTGTGTTCTCTTCCGAGCTGCTTGACCATTTTATAACTTGAATGGATTTGCTTTAAAATTTAAACAATTATCAAAATAAATTTTAATTCTGATCTGCCAAGTAGTACACAAGGTAGTTTTTATGGTTTTAAGTTAAGAGTCAGCTGCCCCACAGATTCTGACTATGGACAGTATAGCAGTTATTTGGGACTGTGATTTGAAAGTCTCTAATATTGTTCCTGAATGACAGTACAGCTACCATTACCTATAGCATGAAGAGTACATAGAAAATGTGTTCAGCATTCAACAGATAGCAGGTGAATCAGGAGACCATCACATAAATTAAAATTTGATGTCACTACATGAAAGTTGCCTGCAGCCATAGCACTATGGTGTCCAATCCTGTCAGATCTCCCAAGCTAAGCCGGGTTGGATCTGGATAGTACTGGGATGGGAAACTGCCTTGAACACCAGGTGCTGTAGGCTTTGGAGAAGGGCCTGGAAACCCACTCCCAAAAAACAATCAGCCATTGAAAGCCCTATGAATAGCAAAGAAGCACAACAATAGTGTTATATCTGTTGTACATAGAGTCACTATGAGTCATATACCAACTCACGGCACCTAACAACAACAACAAATCAAAGTTGGATAGGGGTATTCCCAGTAGTCCATTCCTTCTGAGAATGTATTCCTAAATTCTTGTAAAGATTCAGTCTAGAGCCTTGGATTGCATTTGCTCTACTGCACCAATCCCCAATGTTTTGGGCACAGGGACCAATTTTGCAGAAGACAAATTTTCTGCAGCACTTAGGGGATAATGCAAGAGATGAGGTGAGGGAATGACTATGCATACAGATGAAGAAGCTTCACTTGCTTACCCAATGCTTGCCTCCTGCTGTATGCTCTGATTCCTAACTGACTATGTGCTGGTAGTTGAAAACCTCTGCTCTATTGGACAAGGGTTTTCATATTATGTACAGTAACTGGATTAACCTTGAGCTCATTTTGAGTCACTAATAACTACATGATGTGTAAATGCAGAGGGGAGAGAATACATTTTAGTTTCTGATAATAACTAACACTATATATGTATCTGTTTAGAAAATTCAACACATGTTTATTCAGGGTCTATATAGTATGTGGCACTATGCTGGGCAAAGAGGATAATGGGGAATCTGATGAAGGTGGCCCCTCCCCACATTTCACATTTAGCTGAAATGTGTAGAGAATTTTAACTTTTTATTTATATACTTCTGTAAGTTTTTCAATTATAATAAATATTACTTTCTTTTTATTATTGAAAAAATCTAAGAAGCCAAAAGTGAAGATGGAATTCATTAAAATAGAACAGTGTACCCAATATTTTTATATAAACTTATTTCCACAAAATGCTCCATCAAAAAACAAACACAAAACCCTCTATGGTTAACTAAGTTTAGAAAACAATACATACTAAATAATATATTCTTCTCCTAATGAGCTGAACTGTAATTAGATGAAAAGATTTGCTCAGCACAATTCCAGGGTGCTGCTTATCCCCACAGAAAGAAAAGGCAAAAAGAGAGAGTAGAGGAAATAGAGGAAAGGAAGAAAAAAGGGAAATTTTCTAATATAAGCATTTAACTTTATAAATTTTCCTCTAGGAAGTGTATTAACTGCATTTCTCTAATTTTGATAGGGTGCCTTTTTGTTGTCATTCAGTTTGAAGTAGTTTCTGATTTCTTTTGGTCCACTCTTAAAACATATGGTTTACTCCTTTTTTATTTTTATTAGAAATTTTTAATGTACATCATAATGTGATTCATTTTGACATGCTTTTCATTGTGACAATTTTCATATATGCAATTTGATAAACATTATTCATATAGGTTACCCCTTACCCTCCCCTATGTTTCCCCCCTCCCCCCCTTCCCATCTACATTTCCCATCCAAGTCTTCTCTATCTTTTACTATGTAGTATTTTTCTATATGTCCTTGGGTTCCATTTCTGTTTAAGATAGAAACTTTTCCTGTAGTGGTCTTTGTTTTTATCTTGTTAGAACAATTACATGCGATTTCTAGTCCATTTATATTGACCTCATTCTTATGTTCCTTCCTCCCCTTTTATTATGATCTGGCCTTTGAGTAGGATTTTTCCTTCTTGTAATTTTGAGTCAGTTCCCTCATATGAGTGAGAACATGTGTTCTCTTTCTGATCTTGTGTTCTTTCACTTAAAATAATTTTCTCTAATTCTATCCATTTTGCTGAGAATGACCCTATTTCATTTTTCTTGATTGCTGAATAGTATTCCATTGTGTATATATACCATAGTTTTTTTATCCATTCTTCTGTTGAAGGGCACTTTGGTTGATTCCATATCTTTGCTATTGTGAAAAGCGCTGCATTGAACATGGAGATGCAGGTGTCTCTGTGGTATAATAACCCATCTCCCTTTGGGTAAATTCCCAATAATGTTATAGCTGGGTCATATGGTAGATCTATTTTTAGTTTTTTGAGGTATCTCCATATTGATTTCCATAGTGGTTGCAATATGGTTTACTCTTAAAAGCATGGTATATATAAACATGCTGCTTACTAAAATAACTAATCTACAGATACAGAAGCTGGCAATTCCTTCTCAGTGCCTGCATGCAACTTCTCACATCAAGACATGCGAATTATTTGTCTTAACCTTGAATCTTTACTGGCTTTGTGAACTGGCTTTGGCCATCAAAATTCAACAGAAGTAACTGGGCACCATGGCACATTCCTATAATCCCAGTGATTCAGGATGCTAAGGCAGGACGATCATTAGTTCAAGGCCAGAGGCAGCATGCACAACTTAGCAAGACTGTCTCAAAAGGGAAGTGAGGGTGCAGCTCAGTGATAGAGCACTTACCTAGCATGCATGAGATCCTGAGTTCAACTTCCCAGTATGGGGGTGGGGGTAGGGGACATCAAATCATCAACAGAAATGGCACTGCACCAGTTCCAGTTGAGTGGATCTAATCTGCAGTTGAGCTGGTCTGGATTTATTTGAATTCTAGTCACCAGTGCCCTCAGCTATTTCAATGGCAGGATCAAGAATTGTGATTTGATCATCAGCAATGTTCCAAATCTCTATCCTTTACAGCCCATCCCACTAACTTTTAAGGTGTTTGGGAAGTTCCCTTTGCTCTCCTGTCCCAAGTCATGGAGATCTCTGTCCAGCTTACTGTCCTTCCCCTATCTGTCAGTGGGTCATTGCTTTGTAGTCAGTAAATTCTCCATGTGCCAGATGATTTTCATTCACAAACCTGCTGTGGCCCCAGCCTTCAGCACACTGCGTCTATACTCCAAGTGAGCAACAGCTGGAGGGTAGGTGTGGCCTTGCTCTCTGACTGGGGCTTCTGGGAGCATAATGCAACAAGCCAAACTTACACATTGTTAAATGTTTATTAAAAGCTCATCTGGTTTCTTCTCTGCTAATTTGGGGTAGGTTGGTGTCTTCTCTTCTATTCCCCCTAGGATAAAAGCAGCCATAGATTCTGCTGAGCTGGGAAAAGCTTATTTTCCTTTCTAAGAATTCAATGCACTGTTTCTCTAGCACTTTGTGGTAAGAGTTTACTGGCTTGGTCTCATTTTATCATGACAGAGATAGTCTTTTGCAACTTGCTACCTGAAAACAGAAAGCAGAAGCTTTTAAAATATATCTAAGGCCAGAGCCAGGCACTGAGGTGCACAACTTTAATACCAGTGACTCAGGAGGCTGAGACTGAAAGATCATGAGTTTGAGGCCAGATGCAGCCTGTGCAACTTAGTGAGACCCTGTCCCAAAATAAAAAAGGAGGGGGGATCCTGAGTATCCCCCAGTATCAGTAAATAAATAAATAAATAAATAAATAAAATTAAGCAAAATATATCTAAGTCCTATACCTTTCTTACTCAACAGAGTAGCCAATCAAAAATGATATGAGGAATAGTAGTACATGCTCAAACTTCTTTCCCACTTACTGGTCTGTTCAGTTAGCTGCCTTCCTCCTGGTCTAGCTAATAAGCCAGATCAGCAGATAATTAACAATCTCACCGCCATGCTTACCAGCATGGGGTTGGTAAAGGAAGATTTAGGGTTAGAGTCTTTTTACGGTATTAGCCTGGCTGACCATCCATTAATATACCAGTATTTCTCCACAGCACAAGGGCCTTCTGTCTCTCTGTGACATCCACCACACTATCTTCATTTACATGCCTAATCTGTTTCCCATCATAAATTTCAGTGACATAATAGTATTTATACCATTTACTGAGCTCCATCCTATTTAACCAGAATCATATGTTCCCTAAACATTGTCAGCCGTAATGATTCTCCTACCTGTCTCTATATTGTCCAACATAAGGGCAATAGTAAACATTAGGCTTTAGTCATCTGCTTTTAAGCACTATTCATCTCTACTTTGCTCTAATATTGTGCACAGAACTTGTGAGATCTCTTTCTTATCATTATATCCTTAACATAGTACATGGCATAAAATTTACATTCAATAAGTTTTGTTGTTGTTGTTGTTAGATGCCATCGAGTCGGTATCCGACTCATAGCGACCCTCTGTACAACAGGGGAAACACTATTGTCAGTGCTTCTCTGCTGTGCATAGAGTTTTCAATGGCAGATTGATTTTTGGGAGGGAGTTGCCAGGTCCTTCTCCCAAGCCTACAGCTTCTGGTGTTCCCAGGTGGTTTCCCATCCAGGTACTAAGCAGGCCCGACCCTGCTTAGCTTTTGAGATCTGACAGGATTGGATGCCATTTTAGTTAGTATTTAATTAGAGATTGTTATTAGGTGCCATCAAGTCAGGTTCAACTCATATTGACCCTCATGGGGTTTTCAATGGCTGACTGTTTTGGGATTGCCTTGGGAGTGGATTGCCAGGCCCTTCTCCCATTTTTGCAGTGCTGGGAATTGAACTCGGGTCCTCAGAGACTGCAGCGCAGTGCTCTAACAACTGAGCTAAATCCCAGCCCCAAATTAGAGATAGTATTATTAAAACTTCTAGCCATTTAGAAGATGGCCTACAGCCATACCACTGTAGTATCCAATCCCATCAGATCTTGGAAGCTAAGCAGGGTCAGGCCTGGTTAGTACTTGAATGGGAGACTACCTGGGAACACCAGGTGCTGTAGGCTTGGGAGAAGGACCTGGCAGCCCACTCCCAAAAATCAATCAGCCATTGAAAACTCTATAAATAGCAGATAAGCAACTGACAATAGTGTTTTGTCTGTTGTACATAAGGGTCTCTATGAGTCAGATATTGACTCCATGGCACCCAACAACAACATTTTAGAAGATACGTAGGCCATGGCAGAGAGATAGAGGAGGACAGCTCAGGGATCATTTTTACTCACCATAGTTAGGATCAGCTTCATCTGCAGAGTGAGTTTTCCTAGGTGATTCTCTTCCTCTGTAAGCTACTCCAAGGTATAGTTCAGTGGACTTGCTTCTAGTTTGAATTCTAATGTTTAGTATTTAAATACAAAATTAGGGTGATGTAAAACTACATGAAAGTGATATCACCTATCAAGAACTGAGCTGAGCTGAGTTGCTAGCTGATGGAGTTGTCAATTAAAAAACAACAAGCTAATGAAAATAATTGTCAAACCTTCACTTGGTTGATACAATAGTTAAGCAAGAGGTCATATTGGGAGAAAGTGCTGACTTCCTCACTCTTCAGTTGTCTCCATGGATCAGCTCTGGGTGAGGTCAGATAGATGAGCCCAGGAAGTCTCAAACAAAAGGCTCTCATGGTTTCATGGACCCAGGGGACTGGAGCGGGCAGCAGGGAAATCCTAGGAATGGAGAAGCGCTGAGTACTGGGTCTGGGTGGAGAAAAGTATTTTCAAGGTTTGCTCTTCCCCACATAGGAACATCTCAGAAAGTACCTAGACTTCTGCCAAAGTTCCCCAAAAAAGAGGTTTTAAATTGGCTATGAATGAATATATGCACAAGAATATGTGCAGCCAGGCAGTAAGACCTTAACTGCCTTTCCCTTTAGAGACTGCAATGCACTGGCTTGTGGACCAAATCTACAGTGAGGAAGGTACAAAGCCTGCCAGGTAAAGCTTTTGTAATTTCCCATAGTCAAGCCTGAAAAAAAAAATCACACATAGGATTTTGGCCAAAAGCCAGACTCATCTAATAAGTAGGAACTAACTTGGGTAGTATGTTAGTCAGCTGGTACATTGCTGTGAAAGAAAAACTAAATGAAATAAACCTATAAGAGGAATGGTTTATTGGGGGCTCACAGAGGATTTCTGTCAATAGAGGCATGGCAGGTATGTGGCAGTGGAGCAAGCAGTGTTGGGGCCCATAGCAGACAATCTCACATGGTAGCAGATTACCTGGCATCGTGGCAGATCAGAAGCACAGTGCTACTGAAACTGTGGGTCTGGGGTAAATTCCAAAGGCCCATCCCCAAGAGCCCCCTTCCAACAAAGCTAGGATCCCACCTCCAAAAATTCCATAGCTTCTACAAACAGTTCCACTACTTGGGGACCAAACATTTAAACACAGGACTTTTGGGGAAATTTTTAGACTCAAACCATAACACATAGATACTGAGAGACCCCCACAAGCCCATTCATTTACATAGCCCTGAGAGCCCTAGTCTCCTGAAAGGAGCTTAAAAAATTCAACACTTTGCCAAGTCCTTTTCTAAATCTCTCTTGACTCTGTTCTGTCTAAAGAAATTGAGCCTGGTGTTCAGTGCACACTATGTAGGAACTAACCTAAGGCAAAGGACAAATTCTGAGATAGCTTAAGAAATTATCTATGAGGCAGCAGGACTTTTCAGATGAAAAACACTGGTATTGTTATGATTCTTACAATACATTAGAATTAAAAACTAAATCACCTTCATTATATTTAATATCAATTAAATCTTTGTATCCATGCATATTAAATAGCATAAACTCAAACGTGACTTCAAGTGATTTAACTTTAGTTCTAAAACAACTTCTATTCCACAGACACCATGGAAAGGCCCTTAGAAAATGTACTGGTTAATGCCAACAATAATAAAATTAATGAATGGCTTGGGGCTCCCACTAAATGTAGCCTCAAATAACAGTTTAGTTTAAGGCCTCAAAAGGCATTATTTTACTATAATATATACCCAGCCTTTGGACAGTAGCATCTTAGTTTTGTATGCTATACTAAAAAATAAAGGTATGGAGTAGTTTATAACATCAGCCTTGGATCCTGGATAATGCATGGGATACCTAAGACAATAAATCACATTTTAATGGAATTTGTAATGAAAATGCCAGGGAAGGATAATAGTCTAAGGGTCTGTGTCATATTATGTAACTAACAGTAGTAATTGTCAATGGTTATCTCCATAGTCCATGTCCTGTAAAAGCATGACATGCAGGAAAACATGTGCAATTCTGATATTATCCTTGGTAGTGGGCTGATAGCCAAACACCATTGATCCTGTGGCAGTGGGAACAACAACTGCATAAATATTTAGACACGAAAAAAAGAAAAAATATTTCAGTTTCCAAGCTGTTCTTTCCTGTAGCTCTTTTCAAAAACAAATACTTATTCTCTAATGCCTTGTCCTAATACCTAGCTATGGCTTACAGGACAGGGAGAATAAGAAAAAAAAAGTTAAACACCAGCATGGCCTTCTAAATGACTACCATATAATCAGTTAAGTTTGGCTTGACTAGAAAGAACTTTCTAAAAGTTTTTCTCTATTTTTAACCAAATGAAATTTGTTTTTCTGGCAGTCTTATGGGCACTGTTTTCTGCAGGTATCCACTCTAGCCCTGGCTTACATTTCATGTTCACTGGAAGCCAATTCCACTTCATTTCATGGTCATCTGCAAATGAGTGATGTCTTTGGATCCACAGCAATGCTGTGTGCTTCTGGTTAATAGTGATGCTATTATCCCTAAGGATTCCTACTGAACTGGTGAGCTCTTGATGAGTCTCAAATAGTATCTCATTAGGTCACTGAAGCTATTAAGCATATAAGACTTAAATTAGACCAAAGTGCCATAGTATTGCCAATCTTCCTTGGGATAATATTTCCAAGAAAGCACGGGTTAACCTATTCCTGAGTGTTATCTCTACAGAGGAAGGGCTACAGCAGATAATTCTGTTGTAACAGATGTTAAGGCAAAACTGAAGTATCCAAAAATATGCAAAAGATTTCAAGAAAGAATATTAACAAGTCAATATCAGAGACTTAAATAATCCAAGTGAACTCTCCCTTCACCCTTAACATAATTATACTAGGTATTGTGTGAGGATGCCTGCAGCTGTAGCCCTGTGGCATCCGATCCCGTCAGATCTCGGAAGCTAAGCAGGGTTGGGCCTGGTTAGTACCTGGATGGGAGACCACCTGGGAATACCAGAAACTATAGGCTTGGGAGAAGGACCTGGCAACCCTCTCCCAAAAATCAATCTGCCATTGAAAACCCTATGAACAGCAGAGAAGCCCTGACAATAGTGTTTCCCCTGTTGTACAGAGGGTCGCTATGAGTCGGATACCGACTCGACAGCACCTAGCAACAACAACAACATTGTATGAGGGGACATGCTTAGCAGTCATGTTGCTGGCATATATAAAAGCAATAAACATAGCTCCTTTATATCGCCTAAACATTCATCTTAGAGACTGTAGCAATGGCACTGTTCAAAGGAAAGTTCCTTGTCTCTCTGAATACATTTATCTCCCTTTTGCACCACATTTCTATACTGGGAATGCTTTCTTAGCACAAGGCCTAAGTATTATAATTAAGGATTTGACAGTGTTCATTATTTCTCTTTTTATTTTGCCAAGTATTCCAGATATTTTAATGCTTTTTCACCAGAATCCTTTAGTGGCAGAAGGTAGTCTCTCATTTCCTAGAATTTATTAATATAGCTTGATCAATGTTAAAAACATTTGGGGTGCCTTACATACAATCAATGTTTAATCTCATTTGTCTTATTATTAAGCTGACATTTGCAACGTGTATATAAAATCGTAAAAGGTCTATCTCAAATTCAATTATAAATTTTAAAATCACAATCTCATAGAGCAGATGAGATATATATTTAGTTCATTAGAATACAAAGTAAGCAGGTATTTTCAGAAAAGTCCAAAGTGTTTCTTTGTTCTAAAGTAGGAAAGCTCTAAACAGGTTAAGAGATTCAGCATTATTTCATGGACATAGGATTTGAGATAGGATTTGGAGATACACACAACTTCAATGGAAGACTTTATAGTCATCTTGCTTTTCAAATTTCACATTATAAAAAGATTCAAATATTCTTTCAAAATATGTAAGACAGGAATGCAGGGTTCACAAGTTTTATTTGACACTCTGCACACATAGGTTTTATTTGACACTCTGCACAAATGTAACACTCATTAAAATTTCACACAGTTTCAAAAAAGGGGAGGCTGGAGGTCAGTGGAGGGGAGCTCAGTGGTAGAGCATGATGTGCTTACCACACATGAGGCCCTGGGTTCAATCCTCACCACCAAAAAAAAAGTTGATTCTATCTTCCACATGACAGTCAGTATAACATAACATAAGATGAAGAGCAAATGTTCATAATTCTTGGGAAACAGTATTGTAAAAGAGAAAGTGCTACCCTTAACCAAATATATGCATGCACACCCCTGGCTAACTTGCTAGTTTTTCAAGGAATATCCCACTAATCTTTTATTGATTCCATTATTCAAAAGTGGAGAAATCTCAGCCTGAAAGTGCACATTACTGAAATGAGCCTGAAATAGAACGATTTGCATGGATGGCCTCGGAGAGAGGTGCAAGCTAGCCATGGGCAGAGTGGAAATCCATCATAATAACACTGCCTCTTTGGTTTCTGCCTCCCTATCTCATAAAAGTCCAAAGTCACTGACAACAGCATTTATTTCAGCACACTTAATATGCCCTTTAAACTACAAGTCAGATATACCATATATGATAAAAACAAAACATATACTAAAAGTATATTTGCCTCATTCCTGAGTATTACATTTATTCTCATCATGATACATTGGAGTATAAAATATCAGGAGAATAAAATATCAGGAATCAAGTAATGGCATTCATGCCTTATCTTCCCCAAATCTAAGCTAAGCAATCTCAATCTATTCATTCATTCAGCACAAATATATATTGAGTACCAGTTACCAGGGCTGGGATATAGCTCAGTTGGTAGAGTGCTGCTCTGCAGTCTCTGAGGTCCCGGGTTCAATTCCCAGCACCACAAAATGGGAGAAGGACATGGCAACCCACTCCCAAGGCAATCCTGAAACAATATGCCATTGAAAACCCTATGAGGGCTGCTATGAGTCGGAGACGACTTGACAGCACCTAATAACAACAACAGCAACAACCAGTTACCATTCTAGTCACTGAAGATAAAACATGAAGCAAAGAAACAAAACAACTCCCTCTTGGAATTTACATTTCAACCAGAAATAGATAATAATTAATGTGCATATGTGACAATACAGAGTACAGCAGAAGGTATTAATGCTACAGAGAAAGATAAACCTGGGCCAGGTGGTTGGAGAGGCATATTATCGCATAGGATGGTGATTTGGGAAAGCCTTATTCCCCGTGAGCCTACACTGAAGAAAGTGAGCTCATGGGTCAAGGAACATTGAGGAAAGAGAGCTTCAGTCAAAGTGGCAATATCCACAATAGCAGCTTCATGGTGGGTTCATGCAGCTGTTGGGCAGGGGATGAAAAGGAAGAGGGGGCACTGCTAGGAGATAAAGTCAGAGAGGAAGAAAGGGTTGTTACTTCCCACTTACATTTTTATGTTGTTCATTTTTCTGTCCAATCTCACTAGTGGTACATTATTTCAGAACCTCTTTACCTCTTTGGTTGTTCTCCTTTCTGAGTACAAAGTTTAATTAATCTCTGATGAAAATAAAAGTCTTTGAACTCATCCAGTGTGGGGGCAGAATTAATAATGAGGTATAAAGCATCTGCTGATTTATTTCACCTCTGCTGTAGCTTCAGGCTCTGGACTCCTACCTTTTCAGCAGTCACTTTCAAATCTCTGCCCCTAGAACTCCCAGGGCTCTCCTGACCTAGCCATCCCCTTGGTTGTGTGAAACAAGACCATTTCCTGGCCCTATGTTTTTGTAGGCAAGCCACACTAACCAACAAAGGGACTGAAATAGAAAATTTAGGTTTTAGATTACATAAATAACGGGGGTTGGGTCAGAGTAAAATGAAGAAAGATTTTCAAGCCCTTGCATAGGCAGTGATCTACCTCTCAGAGAAGGAAACACTAGGTACAAATAGTCTGAACTCTGATCTTCCATTCTGTAATCAGAGAGAGCTCTGTTTCATCCACTTTTAGCCAGGCGTGAGCAAGCTGGCACTGGACAAGGGGTTTCTTGCACATCTTAGCTTAATCATAGGTACCATAAAAGGAAGGCATCTTAAGAGGGGTCCTACCATCTTATCTTACTGCCAGGGGAATTAGAAGGCACTGCAATTTTATATATCAAGTCCCAGCAGCCTTCCCTCTCAGTGGCTCTGCAGGCAGCCACCCTGAGAGCCAGAGTGGACCCAGGAAACTGATTTAGACACAAGTTTTCAGACACAAGTCTATGTGATAGGGCATAGGGTCTGTATTAAAAATAGAAGGGGAAAGTTCTTCTGTTATCTCAAGTACTGCTGAGGTAATCTAACTGAATTTCTGCCTCACTCTAATCTTGTTTATCTTTGAGAACAGGATGCCTATAGATCAGAAATTCCTCATCATGTCAACTAGCCAAAATTGGTTGGATCTAAAACGGCTGCTAAAGTGACCACCAGACAACATCTACATTCATTACAATCCCATCGACGTGCCATCAATACATTCTTCAGTGCTATAACAATTGATGCTTGCCATGGCAATGACTGGAAAGAACCATAAAAGTAGTAAAAAGAGGTGAAACCCAAATTCCCAGAAAATCTCAGCCCATTCTGAGAAAAGATATGAATATTCCTCCTGTTAGTTGACCTAACCCTTTCCCTCATTACTTTTACTCTGTAACATCCCAACCCCTAACAGTTGAAAAAATGATTTCTGAGTTTATCTCCAACTACCCCTATTCTTGGCCAAGAATAAGAGTCTTCTCTACTGTTCAATTGGTGCTGGGTCTTATTACAGTTTCCACAATTCTGAGGTTAAAAAGGACCGAGGTTGGGGTCAAAACTGGCAACATTTTCATGGAAAAGTGATGGTCCAACCTCTGAGGTGTGTGAGGCTGAGTGTATTGATTCCTTCAGGGGCTGGGATGCAGACTGGTGTGGTGAAGACAGGGCAAAATGTCACTGGGTTCTCATGATTCAACCTCCCCTCTCGTGCAAACTGCTTTGATTTGGACACCTTAGCCACACTCAGAGATATTTAGAGACTATGTCATCACTTCTTGAATACTTCCAGTCCATGGTGTATTGAACGATTGCCCCTGGTATAAGAAGGAATCCATCCACAGGCTTGGTGGGCAAGAGCAGCCCAGTCGTGACTCCTACTGCTACCACATCCCAGTGCACATTTAGAGCTCCACTGGCATGCATACAGCTATGCAAATAGGCACTGCCTTGACTTGAGCTGGTAGGCAAGGCAGGACAGGGTTTAGTCTCTATACCAACCATTCTGGTTGGACCAGCAGGAATGAATCTCAGAAGGACCAAGGCACAATACACTCCCTATACCTAGTAAACTCTAGAAGGAGAGGCTTAGAAAAGAGATATGTCTTAATCTCTTCAGCAAGGTGAAATTTTTTACTGTTTTCTTTTTTTGATTATTTGGTTTGAATTTGTATTAATGTGTTTTCTCTATTTTTTCTGTTCCTATAACTCATTCTGTTCCCTTCTTTCCTGTCTTACTTCTTTTTCCCCTTTCCCTGCTTATCTTTGTTATTTTATTAGTATTACCTATGCCTTTCTTAACTTTTAACTTCTTAATTTAACCTATACTATTTTTCTCCTTTCTTTTCTATTATTATTGGAGGTGTAATGGATGTTTATAATTGTACTATACTTATAAATCTGGTTTTTGTGTTAATATTACTACAGCAGGTTTTTTCTCCCTGAGTTATATTGGAGATTGAGCTTTGAAGAGAAGACTACTCATTAAGAAGACATTCATAAAGGCAGAAAAGATATTTCTCCCCAAAAATGTGCAAATCATAACAAAAAAATTTGAAAAATTCAAGAAACATAACTCCTCCAAAAGCACTACAGAAGATATTTAAAGGAATACTACATACAAAATAGAAAGATATGTATGACCACAAGAGTTCAGGAAAGAATATCAATAGAAAAGTAGATAATCAAATGAGAATTAGGCAAATAAACACAATTAACTCAGTATAGCAGCAAACCTCCAAAATGAATAAGTGAAAAATAAATTAATACAAACTATTTGAAACAATCAGAAAGAAATGAGTACATTTGTTGAATAGTTTGTCCCTGTATACAACATTGGGGGTGGGCTGAACTTGAGGATTACAACATTTATACAAAACACTTGGCATGCCTTGGGGGAGGTCTTGGTCTTGCAACCATAACAATAGAGTAAGTGGAAATATACAATATGGAAGACCAGCTGGGACCTGCTAGAAAGGCTTTTCTTGTGTAACTTGATGTGCTTGACGGAGGCCCTGGAAGCTGCGGCCCAAGGGAATGAAGCCTTGTTCCAGAGGCTTCTTGTTCTCATGATAAGGTCAATAACTGCAGTGAAATCTGTGCTGACTTCTCTGTGTGTTTATTAACAGACACCTGTGTTTTAGGAGGCACCTATGCTGTGTGTCCTTGGATGGCATGGGAACTGTGAGAAGAAGGCTTTGTTTCTCTATTTCAAGCACTTTGATAAGCTGTGGATAGAAACTAAGTTCTCTTTAAACAAATATCTTAGAGTGCTTGGAAAGTTCTTTTTAGGTAAAAACAAAGTGTATAAAACTGCAGCATGAAGTTAATAAACATCTTACTCTCTTGTAAGATCCCCTGTGTCCCACTTTCTTTCTCGTCAGCCCCTCGACTCTGCCAGGACATGGCAAAAGCAACAATACAAGTTGGATAAGCCTATTTGTAATGCATCAACATTCCTTCCTGGGGGAAGAGGAAGGAGAGCCACAAGACTCCCTACTGAGGGAGATAGATAGATAGATAGATAGATAGATAGATAGAAACACATATGGAAATATAAATGGAGATTATATATATGGAAATATATGGAGATTTTATATATATACACATTTATATTTATATTTATATGTGTGTATGTATATATATAGCATATATATAGTATATATATCTAGCATCTAGCATCTAGCATATATATATATATATATATATGCTAGAGAGGAGGGAAGACAGAGACAAAGGGGAAATTTGTCAGTGGTACAACTGCCCATGAGGCTACCAGGGAATTATATGCTGTTCCTGTAAGTAAGGTCACTCAGAAGGAGGAAAGGACAATTCCTGTAAGAAATTCCACTCAGGAGGTATAAAGGGCTGCTCCTGTAAGGATGCTCACATGGAAGGCAGAGAGGACCACTCCTGTAGGAAAGCCCAGTTGGGAGGGAGTTAACCATGGTCCAGCTTTGAAACATCTTAGTAAGAAATTCTTGTGGGCAGGGAATTTCTCCCTTCAGTGTAGCTGTATGTAAAGGTTGCCATTTACCCATGCCCCTACATAAAACCCTCAATAAATTCATGGTTTGCAAAGTTTAACATGATCATTCCTCTGGTCTCTCTGCATTCCCTTTGGCTCTCTCACAATAACATAATTTTCACCAATAACCCTAAATGTAAATGGTCTTAACTCTCCAGTGAAAAGATACAGGCTGGCTGACTGGATTAAAACAACAAGATCCAACTGTTTTCTGACTGCAAGAAACTCATCTCACTGGCAAAGGCAGATAACAAACTGAAAGTAAAAGGATATAAAATGATACCCCAAGTAAATGGAACCCAAAAGCAAGTAGGAATAGCTATATTCACATATGACAAACCAGACTTCAAGACAAATTTGGAAAAAATAAGGCAGGTCACTAATCTTAAGGGGAAAATCCATCAAGAAAAAAATAACTATTATAAATATATATGCACTGAATGTTGATGCACAAAATTTCATGAAACAAATACTATAATTTATAAATGGGCAGATAGGTCCAGATACAGTAGCAATGACTTGTTATCAATAGACTATTCAAACAGAAAATTAACAAAGAATCTATACAGTTAAACTGTACCATAATTCAAATGGACTTAACAAATATCAACAAAATATTCTGTCTCACAGCTATGGAATACATATTTTTCTGAGAACCTCATGGAACTTTCCTCCAAGGAGATCACATTTAAACCACATAGAGGGCCCTAACAAATACAAAAACACCAAAATGATTTCTTGTGTCTTATCAAATCATAGCCCACAGCCATACGACTGTGGCATCTCATTCTGTCAGATCTTAGAAGCTAATCAGTATTGAACCTGGTTAGTACTTAGACAGGGACTGCTTGATTAAGAGATCACTTGGGAATACTGGGTGCTGTAGGCTTGGGAGAAGGACCTGACAGCCCACTCCTCCTGCGAATAAAAAAAAAAATCAGTCCTTGAAAACCTATGAATAGCAGAGAAGCACTAATAATAGTGCCAAGGAATGGCACAATGTCAGATAGTGTTTCATCTATTGTACATCATAGGGTAACTATGAGTCAGACCCGACTCAATGGCACCTAACAACATCATCAGATCATAATGAACTAAAACTAGAAATCAACAATAAGAAAAAATGTAGAAAACATACAAACACATTATACTAGTCAGCGGGTACATTGCTTTGACAGAGAAATTGACTGAAGCAAACTTATTTGGGAAGAGATATTTATTAGAAACTCACAGTTAGAGGATCAGTCCATAATGGCAGTAGGGCAGGGCCTGTGGCAGACAACCCCTCATGACAAGGCAGATCAGGAAACAGAGAGAACTTACTCAAGATATTGCATAAAACAAAAAGAGTGTTCCCAAATCATTCTACTGAGACAGTATTTCCCTGATAGCAAAGTCAAATAAAGATACAAAAAAAGAACAATATATTAATTTCTTTGATGAACAGAGATGCAAAAATCTTCAGTAAAATACTTACAAACAAAATTCAATAACATATTTAAAGGATCATACAGCATAATCAAGGTGATTTCACTCCAGGGATGCTATATATATAATATTAAGCTATATATATAATATTAAGCATACACTAACACAATAACAAGCATACTGAAAAAGAAATCAGAGAAAATAATCTCACTCATAATAATCTCAAAATAAAAAAATACCAAGGAATAACCCTAACCAATAAAGTGAAAGGCCTCTACAAAGAAAATTGTCAAACAATGAAGAAAGAAAATGGCGATGACACTAGAACAGCCGTACCTAAACTTTTTGGCACCAGGAACCAGTTTCATGGAAGACAATTTTCCCACAAACTAGAGGTGGAGCTCAAACAGTGACACACTCTAGGGGGAGTGGCTATAAATACAGATGAAGTTCATTTGCTCACCTGCCACTCACCTCCTGCTGTGTGGCCTGGTTATTCACTCTTGTACCAGTCTGTAGCCTGAAATTTGGGGACCCCTGAACTAGAAGATGGAAAGATCTCTCATATTTATGTATCAGCAGAATTAATATTCTGAAAATGGCCATATTACCAAAAGCAACCAACAGATTCAATACAATCTCCATCCAAATTCCACAGGCATTCTTCACAGAACTAGAGAAAACAATCCCAAATTTATATGGAAGCACAAAAAGGTCTTGGATAGCCAAAGCAATCCTGAGCAAAAAGAGTAATGCTGGAGATAACACCCAATTTCAAATTATACTACCAAGATATAATAACAAAAACAGCATGATACTGGCAGTAAGACAGAAATAAAGGCCAATAGACTAGAGGACCCAGAAATAAACTCACAAAGCTATAGCCATCTAATGCTCAGTAAAGGTACCAACAACATATGTTGGAGAAACAAGAACCTCTTTAACAAAGGATTCTGGCAAACTGGATATCCACATGTGAAAGACTAAAACTAGGTCCCTATCTCTCACCTTGTATAAAAATCAACTCAAAACTTATCAAAGGCCCAAAACTTTGAAACTACTAGAGGAAAACAGAAAACATTTCAAGATATAGGCATACAAAAGGACTTTCTGAATAGGATTCTCATAGCTCAGAAAATAGCAGGAATTGACAAATGCAATTACATAAAATTAAAATGCTTCTGCACAGCAAAGGAAACACCAAAGTGAAGACAGATTAGAGGATGGGAGAAAATCTTTGCTATTTATCTGATTGATTAGTATACAGAATGTATAAAGAACTCAAAATTTAAAAACGAAAAGAACAGATGAACCAATCAATAACTGGACAAGACATGTTGGCACTTCTATGTGTTTAAACATTCTACAAAAAAACTGAAAATCTCTGATATGCAAAAGACGACATTAAGATGAGCACTTGACAACACCCAATGTTGGCAAGGATGTAGGGCAATAGGATCTCTGATGCATCGTTGCTGAGAATGCAAAATGGAAAACAGTTTGGATGTTTCAGATAAAACTAAATGTATTTTTAACATAGCAACCAGCAATTGTGGTCCTCAGCGTCTACCTCAGGAGTTAAAAATAATATCCACACAAAAACCTACACCTTGATGCTTATGGCAGTTTTGTTGATAATTGTCAAAACCTGAGAGCAACCAAAGTGTCCTTCATTAGGTGAATGCATAAATAAACTGTACTACATCCAGACAATGGAATATTATTTGGTACTAAAAAAGAAATGATCAACAAAGCCATAAAAAGACAGGAAAAATAAATGCATATTGCTAGGTTAAAGAAGCTAATATGTAAAGGATACCTGCCATATGATTCCAACTATAGGACATCTGGAAAAGAAAATTATCAAGACAATAAATAGATCAGGGATTGCCAGTAGTTGAGGTAGGGGGTCACAGACCACAGAGAATTTTTTAGGAAGGAAAGTACTTTGTATACTATAATGAGGGACAAATGACATTGTACTCTTATCCAAATCCATAGTCTATACAACACCAAGAGTTAATCTTGGTGTACATAAAGACTATGATGTGTCAATGTAGGTTCAATTGTAACAGATTTCCACCATTGGTGGGATTTTGATAATGGTTGAGACTATGCATATGTGATTGAAGGGACTAATGGGAAATTGCTTTTCTTCCAAATTTTCCTGTGGACCTATAAAATTGTGTTTAAAATCTAGATTTTTGTTGCTGTTGGGTGCAGTGGAGTTGGTATCTGATTCGTGGCGACCCTATATACAACTGGTAAAACACTATTGTTTCTGCTTCTCTGCTATTCATAGGGTTTTCAATGGCAGATTATTGGGAGTGGGTTGCCAGGTCCATCTCCTAAGCCTACAGCACCTGGTGTTCCCAGGCGGTCTCCCATCCAAGTACTAATCAGGCCTGACCCTACTTAGCTTCCGAGATCGGATGGGATCAGATGCCACAGTGGTATGGCTGCAGGCTAAAAGCTAGTTTGCAAATGGATTAAAGATGTAAATGGTCAAATGTGAAGCATGATAAAAGAAATTACATAAAAGAATAAAAATATAAAGTATCACACAATAGAGGTTTTGAAGTCTTCTTTTAAAAATTGTTGTTGTTGTTGTTAGGTGCCCTCGAGTCGGTATCTGACTCATAGCGACCCTCATAGGGTTTTCAATGGCTGAGTGCTTCGGGAGTGCCTTGGGAGTGGATTTCCAGGCCCTTCTCCCATTTTTGTGGTGCTGGGAATTGAACTCGGGGCATCAGAGACTGCAGCACAGTGCGCTAAAAATAGGATCCAAAAAGTTAACTATATAAAAATTAACTATATAAAAATTGATTTATTGGGTACAAAAGCCCATGTTAACAGTTAGAAAACAACCAACACACCCAAAGGAAACATTTGCAATGCTTGTGGTCACAGAAGGCTCAGGTTTCAGAAATATGAAGAGTTCCTACAAATCAAACCACCCCTACAAATGGTTGAGGCAAGGAACAGAACAGAACAGAAAATCAGAAATACAAGTGCATAGATCGTTAGCTTCTGGAAATGAAGGAAACATAACTAGGTACAAATTTTTAGTTATACTAGCAAACATACACTTGATACTATTCACTTCTAGCATGGCAATTGAGAACTGGGGACTCATTTTGGACATGGAAATTATACAAAGTTTTTGAAGGATGTTATCACATCTTTCACAATTAAAAAGGTACATTTTCCTTGACCCAGCAATTAAATTTCTGAGTATCTTAATCTAAGCAGGTGTTAGTACACACTATAAAGAGTCATAGCTAAAAGATGGTCTATGCAATGTTTCTTCTAAAGATAACAAAAGTCTTATATTTCCATAAATAGAAAGATTGGCAAATAAACTATGATGCAACCCATACCGCATACTGGATAGCTACAACATAGTAGGGTAATTATAGTTGGTGCCATTTAACTGTATATTTCAACATAACTAGCAGAAAGATTTTGAATGCTCCCAATACAAAGTGATAAATGTTTGAGGTGACAGGCATATTAATTACCCTGATCTGATCATTATATGTATTGGAATATCACATTGTACCCCACAAATACGCAGATATAATTGTGTTTTGATTAAAAGTTTTTAAAAAGAAAAATTAGAGAATTCTGTTTACATAGTGGTTTTCAACTAGGAGCAACTTTACCTATCAGGGGACATTTGGTCATGGATATCTGAGAACATTTGTGGTTGCCAAAATTGGCAGTAGGGAGAGTGCCACAGTGTCCAGAGAATAGAAGCCAGGGAAGTTGTTGAACATCCTGCAATGCACAGGACAGCCTCTCCCTCAACAATTATCTGGTCGCAAATGGCAATGATGCCAAGGATGAGAAACTTTTCCTTATATCAACATAGAAAGAAGTCAAAGTCATCATGTCAAGTGAAAAATAACCAAGCCAGAGAACTGTATGTACAATACTACCCTACTCTAGAAAAATAACCAAAATTTCAAAATCTGAACATTATATTTGTATATGAATACTGCTCCCCCACACGTCTGTCAGTTTGCCATGCTGTGGGGGCTTGTGTGTTGCGATGAGGCTGAGAGTTCTGCCACTGGTACCTCAGATATGAGCAAGGTTACCCATGGTGGACAGGTTTTCAGCTGAGCTTCCAGACTAAGACAGACTAGGGAGAAAAGATTGAGGTTGTCCAAGATTTTGCTTGGCTTGGCTCTATAATCAACACCCGTAGAAGCAGCAGTGAAGAAATCAAAAGACGCATTGCTCTAGGAAAAGCTGTGGCAAACGATCTCTTTAGAGTATTGAAAAGCAAAGATGTCACATTGAAGACGAAGGTGCGCCTGACTCATGCCATGATATTTTCAGTTGCATCATATGGTTGTGAAAGCTGGACATTGAACAAGAGAGACAGAAAAAGAATTGATGCTTTTGAATTGTGGTTCTGGAGACGTCTATTGAATAAACCATGACTGCCAAAAGAACCAAGAAATCTGTCCTAGAAGAAGTGCAACCAGAGTGCTCCTTGGAAGCAAGAATGGCCAGACAGAGTCTTACATATTTCAGTCATGTAGTCAGGAGAGATCAATCCCTGGAGAAGGACATCATGTTTGGGAGAGTGGCAGGTCAACACAAAAGAGGAAAACCCTCCACCAGATGGACTGACACAGTGACTGCAACAATGGGCTTAAACATAAATAAGATCGTTTGCCTGGCACAGAATCGGCAAGTGTTTTGATCTGCTGTACATAAGGTAGCTATGAGTCAGACTTGACTTGATGGCACCTAACAACAACAACAACAACAACAACAACAATGAATACTGCTTATTTGGAGGAATGGAGACTAAAATATTAATCATGTTTAACCTGAGAAAAAGAGGTTGAACACAAAGTGGGGAAGACAATGACTAACTTTTTCAGTAGAGTTTGAAATTTCCCCACCAATTACACATTAAGGTATTCTTCATGTAATTAAAAGAACAAAATTTAAAATTTAAGAACCAGTATCCCATTCATTTTAAAAAATTGAATTAAGTTCTCATTTTCTCTTCTTAGATTTGGAGCTTTGGTTACAACAATTCTTTTTGCTTGTGTTTTGCAGTCTAAAAAATAGTGTTGGTATTAACATTTGTTTCAGTACTGTTTGTGATTTAAAATTACATTGAATTCCTTAGGGTATAGTTGCTGCTCTGGGCTGATAGTAGCACTTAACAATTCATATATTGAGTCCCAACTGCTAGTGTTTATAATGTAATGATATTTTGAGGTGAGTTCTATAAAGACATGATTAAGTTACAGTGGCACCCTACAATGGAGGAGAGATCTTTAAAGAGATGATTAAGTTACAATGCGCCTGCTGTACCACTGTGGTATCTGATCCTGTCAGATCTCCGAAGCTAAGCAGGTCAGGACTGGTTAGTACTTGGATGGGAGACTGCCTGGGAACACCAGGTGCTATGAATAGCAGAGAAGCACTGAAAGTACTGTTTCGCCTGTTGTACATAGGGTCACTATGAGTTGGACATTGACTTGACCACACCTAACAACAAGAAGTTATAGTGTGGTCCTAATCCATTATGATTTTATCCTTTTAAGAGGAGAAGACACCAAGAACAAGAGAGGCATGCATGGGTTACTTCTGCATAGCTATGAGCAAGGTACCCGAAAGAAAAATTTAAAAGGAGGAAGGATTTATGTTTGTTCATGGTTTCAGAGGATTGAAAATATAATTGCTTGGCCCCATGCCCTTGGGAAGAACATCATGGTTATGGAAATGTGTAGCAATGGAGCTTCTTCACCTTATGGCAAACAGGAAGCAGAAAGGACTAGGAAAGTACTGGGGACCAGTTATAAGTGCCTGTGTCACAAGACATGGGAATATAGTTCCCTAGGAATCCATGGCCCAAAAGGGGACCCAGTAAGCTCTCTCTTCTCAAGAAAAAGTCTTTCAAATTTGTTTATACTTTAATATACCCTTGTAGTTGTGAAGGATGAGGTCTGGCCAATTCCTGAGATGCCCTAAATGCATCTTTTTTTCTTGTCCCAAGACAAAGCATTTGGCTTATTTTTAGTGGTGCTAATATTTCCTGAAACCACACCTTCCTTAGCCCCAACTTCACACAAGCTTTTCTGGACAAACTGAGTTTTTCCAAGTCTTTCTGTCCTGTTTTTTGTTCCTGATTCTTACTGTAAATCTGTCTAAAAACAGCTAGCAATAATCATGTCATAGCCTGAATGCTGAGCTGTTTTGAATTTTCTCAGATTAGCCTTTCACCTTTAGACCCAGCCTCCCACAAAGTCTCATGACATAGACAAAATGTAGACAAGTTCTTTGCCACATGTAGCATGAATGATCTCTAGTCCCTTTCTCAGAGGCCTCATTTACATCTGAAACCTTATGAGCACAATCCTTACTGTCCACTTTCCGATCATCATTCTGATCTTCTGAGCTCTCTCCAGAATTGCCCATTATGCTCTGCTTATAGGATTGTAGGACTTCTCTAGCCCATATCTCCAAAATTTTCCATGTACCTCCTACAAACCAGTCCAAAGACTTCTGAACTCATTATCAGGTAAAGTCACAGCAAAGATCTACTTCCTTTATACAAATTTTCTGGTTTAGTCCCTTTTGCATAGCTGAAAGAACAATTTAAAAGCAGGAAGGATATATTTTGATTCATGGCTTTAGAGCGTTAAGTCCATGGATGCTTATTCTGCGTGCCTGGGCAGAACATCATCGTGATGGGAGCATGTGGTGGAGGAGGTTCTTCACCGCATGACAGACAGGAAGTATAGAGAATGAAGAAAGGACCAGAGTCTGCATATAATCATGTGCCAGTGACCTCTTTCTTCCAACTATGACTAACCTCCTAAATTTTCCAGAACCTCTCAAAATAACACCATTAATGGGAGACAAAGCATTCAACATATGGGTCTGTGGGGAACTTTTCTTATTCAAACCATAATAGCCATGTGAGGACATGGTAAGAGCACTGTCCACAAGCCCAGGAGAGAAACCTCAGAAAAAACAAAACCTGCTACACCTTGAGCTTAGCCTTCCAGTCTCCAGAGCTGTGAGAAAATAAACTTCTGTTGTTTAAGCCATCCAAACTGTGGGATTTTGTCATGGCAGCCCTACCAAACTAATGCAACTGCTCTATAAGAATGAGTCTGCAGTCATACCACTGCAGCATCTGATCCCATCAGGTCTCAGAAGCTAAGCAGCATCGGGCCTGGTTAGTACTTGGATGGGAGACCACCTGGGAACACCAGGGGCTGTAGGCTTCAGAGAAGGACCTGAAAACCTACTCAAAAAAAAAAAAAAAAATCAGCCATTGAAAACCCTATGAAGAGCAGGAGAAGCACTAACAATAGTGTTTCACCTGTTGTACGTAGGGTTGCTATGAGTTGGACACTGACTCAATGGCACCTAACAATAACAACATATAAGAATGTGGTAAAATAAAATTGTTGGTTCCTACTCTATTCTAACCATGTAGGATTAAACACACACACACACACACACACGAAAGTTTTGAGCTCCTTTCATTTCTTAGCTGAGGAAATGAATAGAGTGAGTGAAAACAAATGCATACTTTTATAGAACTATCCTATATAACTGTTGCTGACATTGTGAAGGTATTGACTAGGATTTTTGAGAGGGATCCTCTTTGCATGCTCTCTGGGGCTTCTCTTCTCCCTACCCAAGCACCTGCTCACCCAGCCACTGGCCCCACATCTGCACCCACAGTCCTCCAAGAATCTGATGTCACAAGATTCAACAAGTCCCAGAGGGCTGGGACTGAGACATGAATTTGACTAAAGATTAGAGAGAATTGATTGTCTACTTCTTTCCTATATTCCACCTTTTATATTTCCCATCAACCAATAGCTCTTTCATAATAGTGAAGAATAAGAGGGAAACAGTGGAGAGAAGATTGTACAAAAACCTATAGAGCAAGGTCAAGCGGGGTGATAATAGTGATACTGAAGATTAATTAAAAGGAAACCAAGTGCCATTTGGAACTCTGAAAGGCAGCCCATAAAAATCAACCTTGACATTCCGGGTGACTATAGTAGAATAAAGTGGCAGATGTCACACTTAGAATGCCTGAGACAGGATCCTGTGTTCTCTAGGGCGTGTGTGATATGTAAGTAATCTTGGTGTATCCTCTGTCCCAGAGGGAACAGCTGGTTTGGCTGGCTGGTGAGTTCATCTGGTGGAGCATTCCAGTGAGAGAAGTGATCCTAGGGCCAGGAACAACAGGGCCAGCTTTCTAGCTGGGGCAAAATGGGAGTCCCAGGGTATGATGAAAACAGTGATGAGGAAAGAAGAAAAAAGTCATCAAGAGCAGCCTGACAAGTCAAAGCCCTCTGTGCTACTGGAACTAAGAGAACAGTGGCTATGGAGGCAATGAGGCAGAGATCTCAGCCCACAAGCAAACAAAACAAGATACACATCCTGGCCCTGAGGACCCAGTGGACTAGAGCTTCTTCCAGCTTGCAGTCTCCAATCCCACCCACCACTGTGACAACACTTAATCTCCTGTCCTTACACACCATCTCAGAAAGGAAGAGCAGCTGTAGTGCCACTTGTAAGGAAAGCAGCAGCTCAGGCAGGGAGTATGAACTTTGAGCAGATTGAATATTTATCTAAAAGAGGTTGTTTTAGCCTGAAGAGACTTGATGATCTTTAATTGTCAAGTTTAAGCTTTAACCCCATTAATACAAAAGGGATCATAGTGTAAGATGAAATCACGTACAGAAAAAACTTAAAGCTCCTTTTATTTCCACATGAGTTGTATTATTTCCTTTCTATCTTCTTACATTTTAGATTTTGTTTTTAATAAAGAAGGCATCAATGTGAAGGACATGCTATCAACCTACTGTTTATAGTAGTTTATAGTATAAACCTGTTTATAGTATAAAACTGTTTATAGTATAAACCTACAGTTTATAGAACAATGGATATATGCAGCTCCCCAGGAAAAGGCACTTGTGGGAACTGTGCATGACCAGCATAGCTATGTGATGGAGGATTGCTGGTCCCTGTATAAAATGAAGGCCTACAAAGCCCACTCTTGCACAGTATGAGGGTGGAAGGGCCTGGAACACACAGAAAGGAAGGCCCTGGACATTCACATTCCAAGCCAAGGCCTTGAACTGTAACTTATAAATCACTCACAAACATTAGTTTACTTTCTTGGCTGTTTTATGGAAAGAAGTAGAAAATATGTTTAAGAGAGAGAGAGAGAGAGAGAGAGAGAGAGAGGGAGAGAAGGAGGGAGGGAGAGAGGAAGAAAAGAAAAAAGAAAAGAAAAGAAAAAGGAAAAGAAAATTTAAAAAGATTTTCACCATTCCTAATTAAAATAACTCTATGTCTTTAATGCACCCTTCAATAGCCAGAGGGTAACAGTCATATTGCATGATTTGCATGCTCTGGATTTCCATTTGGATGTATCATTATTGTTATAAGTAGATGCAGATGCTTAATTTTATTGTTAATGTCTCAAGGCATTCTTTAAGTGCACAAAGCTTTTAAAAATAAATTATATTGAAACAATTTATTTCTATTATACCTTCAATTGAGGAAAGACATAAAAGTGCTCTTGAATTTAGACGGTGTTTTTATCATCAATAGAATAAGTATTTGACCTACTAAAATGGGCAAGGCATACCCTTAGAATATTATGTGCTAACAATCCATCATTAGTTGGATAAAGCATTACATCTTAACTAAAATAGATAAGATGCTTATAAACTATCATTAATTTGCAAACAATGATAACATGTGGGCATACATTATGTAAAGCGCATGTCAACAGAAATGAAAGTTTTCCTGGAATTCTTGTATAAAATCTCTCATACCCACTTTACCCTCTAGCCACAGAATCTCAACTGTTATTTTTGGCAGAAATTCCCTCAATTCAGTTAACTATGTGTAATAACATCTGAGAGGGATTAAATAAATATTTTATAAAGACAAACACAATGGAAAATGATTAAATCCACACCATACATTTTAGAATTGTATGCAATTTTAAAACTAAATATATTCACTTGCAATCCAAATGAAACTAGCTTCATTAGGCTTCCCTTCTCCCAAAAGTGCACTGTAGTCAGACTTAATATATATCTCAATATGCACACACATACACCTGTCTACCAAACTAAATTAAAAAAAAAAAAACAGAGCTTTAGACATCAGGATTGCCTGACAATCTACTAGCCCAGTAACAGAATATTCTAATTTTCTTTCACAAGTGCAGGAAATATTTCCAGGACCCCAGCTTCATTTGGAGTCACTTTCTCTTCCTGCCACAGGCAAGCCCAGTTCTGGTGTACTTTCCTCAGAAGGGATCAGAATCTCACCTCTTAGCTAGTGGGGTTTAAATGCAGTCTCTGTGTTCTCTTGGGCTATTTGAGTTCTTTCCATTTTGTCATTAAATTCCTACTTATTCCTAGAAACTAGAAAAATGTCTTTTGAAATATTTCTAATTTTAAAGAATATAATTTTAAAAATTATATTTCAATGTGTGATTTTTGCAACTGTCAAATAGAGTTCTATTTTGACTTTGGCCATGATAGAATCAAATTCATGGATTCTTTATCAATGTCTATAAATTGTTTGGCATTATGCTTGCTTTCTGTATGCCCTCATTTGCTGCTATTATTTTTATCATCAATAATATTCAAACTAAATTTTAGCAGCTGATTTTTTTTAACAACTGGAATATCACAGCAAACCTTGATAAGTACTTCAGTCTTCTCTTTTTTTTTTTTTTTAAACATGGGAGAAAACTCCCTCCCCCTCCCAGCTCTGGCCCAGATAATCTAAGATATTGAAAATCCCCTCTAACCATATACACATCTCTACTACACACACTTATCAAAGGTCAGAAGGAACACATAATGGAAAATGCTACTTAGAAGGGAAGGGACCATTGTATCTTATTCCTTCGGTCCGTCACTTGCTTTCCCTTCTTTGTTCTCTAACAGCAACTCAAAAGTCCAACAGGATGAAAATGGAAAGGCTAGGAGTTAATCTGTTTCCCAGAAATAAAAATTGTTTTAATAGGATTATTAGAAAGGGGTAGTAATAGAGCCATTAGCCAGGCTGGCTACTCTAACTTGAGATATGTTGTAAGTTTAAAACACATACAGAACTTCAAAAACTTAGAACAAAAAGAGTGTGAAATATATCTCTACAATCTTTTATGTTGATTTTATGTTGAAATGATAACCAACCTTCGGAGTATATTGAGTTTTAAAATATGTTATTAAAATAAATGTTGTCTGTTTCTTTTCAGTTTAAAAACAAATCAAACACATAAATAAGTAAATACACACCAATATTATAGAATAGTAATTCCATGCAGCTTAAACATTAAATATACTCACTTGCAATGAGAATAATATTGGCCTTACTGGGTTTCCCTTCTCTACTCCCAAATGAGCACTGTAGTCAGAGTTGATATATAATCTCAGTACACACACAAACACACACACACACACACACACACACACACACACACACACACACTGAGAGGTTTTCCAAAAAAGAATTATATTTATTTGGGAGTACCAAAGTATTGCAGTGGAACTATGCAAGCCATAACAAACTATGGGCCTGTTCATAGAGGTTGAGGCAAAGGGAAGACTTTAAAACAAAAATGAAAAGAATTACTGTATTAGTTAGCTGTCACCACTGTAGCAGAAAAACCAACCCAAACAAACTTATGGATGAAAAGGTTTTTTGGAAGCTGACAGTTAGAGGATCAGTTCACAATGGCAACAAGGTATGCATGAGAGCAGCAGGAGACAGAGTCCATGGCAGATGACATCACAGCATCATATGGAAGGAGACAGAGCATCTCAGAATAACAGGTCCCACGTAAAACCCTCCAAAGGCCCAGCCTCAAGGATTCATTTCTGCCAAGCTAGATACTGTCTCCCTGGGTTCTATAACCCCCCAGGTCAGTGCCACCAGCTGGGGACTCAATGTTAAAGCATATGAATTTTGGGGCCATTTTATATTCAAGCCATGACAATTACATCAGATATTTTGTGATTAATAACAACAGTGGCATCAGCCTGAGGTTAAACAGATAGTTACTGGGCAGATGTCCCTGTAAAAATACTTTTTGCATTAAGTCTATGTGGCCTTTGTGCAAGTTCACCATATAGCTGTCTTCTGTGATAGTGACTTATCAGGCAATCATGCATAAGAACCCTTCCTTCATAACCTCCCAGCTTGACTTTTTCTTGTTAGAATCAAAATGGAGTTACTTGTTAACCTAACAACATTTGCATTTCAATCACACAGTCAAACATAAATAATATCACTTTTATGAAGTGACTATGTGGAAATGAGCCTGCAGCCACAGCCCTGTGGCATCCCATCCCATCAGATCTCAGAATCTAAGCAAGGTCAGGCCTGGTACTTAGATGGGAGACCGCCTGGGAACACCAGATGCTGTAGGCTTGGGAGAAGGACCCAGTAACCCACCCCCAAAAATCAATGTGCCTTTGAAAACCCTATGAACAACAGAAGCACTGACAGTAGTTTCCCCTGTTGTATGTATGGTCGCTATGAGTCAGATACCGACTCGAGGGCACCTAACAACAACAACAATGTGGAAATGAAATAGTTCTAATATACCCTGCCTATTGAAACATTTTGGGAGAAGGACCTGACAATCCACTCCCAAATATCAATCAGCCATTGAAAACTCTACGAATAGCAGAGAAGCACTGAGAGTAGTGTTCCGCCTGCTGTATGTAGGGTCGCTATGAGTTGGACACCAACTCAACAGCACATCACAACATTGAAACATTAGAAATGGTCTTCTTTAAACTATTCTCATCCCACGCTGAACTTCTTGTGCCAACATTAGTTGCCTAAAACTCTCTGCATCCACAGCTAGGATCCTCTCTATTGCCAGAATAACCATCTCAATTTTTCAATCCACTTCCTTTAAATTAAGCAATTTAGATCATCCTGAACTTGCTCACCTTCCACTTGGAGAGGAAGTTTTGATTAACAAATGTTTTGTTACCTATACAGAACTTTAAGCTTCACATACCCTCAAACACACTTATCTTTTCATTCACTCACCTATGGACACTGCGGTCTGGGCCTGGGATCAGTCCCGAGCTCCTTCCTCCTGAGTAATGGTGGAAGCCAAAGAAATGACTAAGTACTATTGTAATTAGACCCCAAGATTAGTTGGTAAAGATAAAAATGGAAATTTAGAATCATACACTCAGATATTCAATATAGGCTGAAGGTAACAATGTACAAGACACAAAAGACTTTACAGATCCTATGACCTTTAAACATCTAACTTCAATATAGAATAAGAGGCTTAATACTGAGAAGAGGACAGGAACATTTAGAACACTTTAGTCCCTTCAATACAAAGTCAACACTGCTAAGGAAGAAGAGTCACAATGTTTCCAATTTCTGAGAGCACATTAGGCCACTTAATATAACATCCTCGTGTATTGTTTGCTTTTTTGATAGCCAAACAGATAAATTGATTGATTGAGCCACTCACAGGTATTCATTTCTTCAACTAATATTTACTGAAGGATTTTCATGTCACACACTGGGTGAAAGGATTTTCTCACATCATTTAATTGAAATTCAACAAGTATTCTCATGTTATAATGAGAATTAAGTCGATCAATATTTGCAAAGTGTTTAGAACAGTCTGTGGCACATAGTAAGTGCTATATAAATGTTTGTTAAATAAATTATGTCAGGGAGATAGCTATAATATGATCTTTGTACAGAGTTTTGGTTGTTCCATATCTTCTCTCAAAAAGGTGTCTATCAGCCTAAGAGGAAGTGCGACAGTCCTAAAATACCACCCGGGAAACTGAGTACAGGAAACAAGTGAATATATTGTTGTTGTTGGAGGCCATGGAGCCGGTATCCGACCCATAGGGACCCTACCTACAACAGGAGAAACACTATTGCCAGTGCTTCTCTGCTATTCATAGGGTTTTCAATGGTGGATTGATTTTTGAGAGTGGGTTGCTGGGTCTGTCTCCCAAGCCTACAGCACCTCGTGTTCCCAGGCGGTCTCCCACCCAAGAACTAACCAGGCCAAATCCTGCTTAGCTTCCAAGATCTGATGAGATTGGAGGCCACAGGGCTACGGCTGAAGGCTTACAAGTGAATATATGCCCATCTAAACCTGCAGCCATAGCCCTGTGGCATCAGATCCCATCAGACCTTGGGAGCTAAGCAGGGTCTGGCCTGGTTAGTATTTGAATGGGAGACAACCTGGGAACACCAGGTGCTGTAGGCTTGGGAGATGGACCGGCAACCCACTCCCAAAAATCAATCCACCATTGAAAACCCTATGAATGGCAGAGAAGCACTGACAATGGTGTTTCCCCTGTTGTAGATAGGGTCGCTATGAGTTGGATACCAGCTCCATGGTACCCAACAACAACAAAACATCACCTCATGGTAAATTTCTCTGGAGAAATAAAAATTTCACTGAACTGACATAATAAATGTTTAAATGTGAGATAAAAGCTATTTTTCATATGCTTAAACACTAGGCATAAGGTTCTAGTTAAACTGCTTTACATATAATACGTCATTTAATTCTCACACTAACTGCATGATACAGTCATTTCTTCACTTCACAGATGAGGACACTGAGGCACCAAGAGGCTCAGTAATTTGCCAAGGTCATTCAGCTAATAAGTGTCAGGGCCTGCGTTCATATCCAAGCAGCTCCATTAGTCAGTCCAAGTTCATAAGCACCAAACTAAAATGTTGGCACATGAAAAGGACTGACATTCATAAGGATCCTTATGGCCTCTGTTTCCCTTAGTCAAAATTGTTCTGTGGGCATCAATTTCCTTGTCATGTGCCCCCATGTCAGAGCTGGGGGAGGGGAAGCACCCATTACCTTACAAAAAGGGACAAAGGACATTTTGAAATATCATTCAACCACATAGAAAGTCTAAAAGGAGAAATGAAATAACAGATGAGACTTCAGGGCTTAAATGAGTATTAAGTTTCACATGATCATGATTAATCACTTTTGATATTCACATGTATTTGCAAAAAGACCTGGAACCCACTGTGTATTGGCAAAGAACAGAATAAGCATACATACTCTGTAGCACCTAATAACAACAACAACATATCCTCCTAAACTGGACAGAAGACATTCCAATTTCTTTAGCCCTTATCTCCTGCTGTAATAAGAACATGTATATAAGCAGCACTGTAGATTGCAAGGGATCCTAAATACCAAACATGAAACACTACATTTCCATACTAGATGAAGTACAACAATTGCAGTAGAATAGTCTTGAAAAATGTCTTCAAAAATTTGCAAATTCTGCTTTAAGAAATACTGCAAAGGAGTCATATAGCTGGGTCATATGGCAGTTCTATTCTTAGTTTTCTTAGGTATCTCCATATTGATTTCCAAAGTGGCTGAACTAATTTGTCATCCCACTAACAATGTAAAAGGGCTCCTTTTTCTCTACATCCTCTCTAAAATTTGTTACTTGTTTTATTAATCTTGGTCATTCTTACTGGAGATGGAATCTCAGTGTTGTTTTGATTTGCATTTCTCTAATGCCTAGGGATACTGAGCATTTATTCATGGGCTTATTGGCCATTTGTATTTCTTCATTTGGGAACTGTTCAGTTCCACTGCCCATTTATTGGGTTCTTTATTATTTTGGTGTTGATTTAAGTTCTTTGTATATTCTAGAAATTAATCCTCTTTCAGATATGTAGGATGCAAAGATTTTCTCCCATTTGTGGGCTCTACCTTTACCCTGTTAATTGTTTCCTTTGCTGTACAGAAGCTTTTTAGTTGTATGTAATCCCATTTGTCAATTCTTGGTGTAGTTTCCTGGGCAATTGTAGTCTTGTTAAGGAAATGTTTGCCAATTTCTATGTCTTGGGTGGGTGGGGACAGCATGTGGGAGTGGGGAATTGGAGCAGAGGAGAAGGGGAGGGGAAATAAAGTACAGGGGTAAAGAGGGAAAGGAAAATCTCAAAATATAGGATGCAACTATATGAATACATGGAAAAAATAACAGAACGGAAAATAATGAAAATATAACCCATGTTTGCATACAATTTTCATTGCTTATTAAAATTCCTACTTTAGTTTATATTGTTCTGTAAAATATGTAAGATAATGTATAAGCAAAAGTGACTTAACAGCTGCATAATAGACATAGAAAATGACTTATCACTCTGTACCCCACCAACATTTATCCCCCTTTTCTGAAGGACAAATAAATGTTTTAGCAACTCATCAAGAACAATTAAGTCTGGATAACAGCCAATAATTTCTCTGTCTTAGAAAGAACAAGAAAGGCCCATCCCTGCCCTCTCACTTTACAAGTACATGGCAGAATTGGTGTCTCAATTCTTTCCACAATGCATTTCTCTCTCTGATACGTGCAATAAGGAAGAAATAGAAGAGTGAAAAGGCTTCCTGACACATTTACAAACACAGATCCTAACAACTGCCGCTTCTCTATAACAGGGCAGACATTGGGCCACTGAAGCGGGGGTATTAGCTCTTGGGTAAATGATGATTCAGTAGACAGAGAGACTTCAATATGTTTTCCACCCAAAATGCTAACAGCAGACACGGGGGTTTCACAGACCAGAAGCCAAGTAAGTCTCCCTTCCACAAATGCTCAGCCACCTCCTCTATCAATCATGATGATTTGGTGCCCTCCTCTGGCCTTACTGCAGCAAATCCACTTAGCTCCACCAAGAAACTGAAAAGGATTCCTGAACAACAACCAAAAGAAACCAAGAAGGAACCACAAAAATCTGCCCACAAGAGAAACCTAATTCTGTCCACACTTAGAAATAATTATACTAATTCTTTAAGGCAAAGGAAAATCTGGCAGCGCTGACTGCATGCTTTTAAACTTAAGGTACTTATGGTGATATAATTTTGCTTTATGTATTTTTAAACATCCCCAAAGGAGAAAGAGAAGTCCATCACCTCTTCACAGTTAAGATAACTAGCCTACCTGGGCTCTGCTCAGAGGAGTATGACAATTTACTCAGGAGAAATCATTCTGTAAAACTCAGCTTAGAACACAGAGCAGTTGAAATCTGTACCAATGCAAGTTGAATATTACTTATTAAGATCACACAACTCCTATCATTAAGTTATTCACTAACCCTCACCCAACTCTCATGGAGGTTTCAACTAAAGAGAGAAAAATTATATCCAGTTCTAAAAAGCTTCCAGTATACCAAAATGCATTTCTTCTCCATATTCAAGGCCTTTTTCACTGTGGTCCCTCCCTCTGAGGTGAGGGTAACTTTTTTTGACCTCTGTGTGGACACATTCAAGGGCTTCCAGCTTGTGTCAGGAGGGGGCTGGGCAAGGAAATGAAGCACCTCGCTCACGGTTACTGAGAGCAGAGGCAGAGTAGCCCCACAGATAGATAGGCCCTCTGGGGTTTCTCGAGCAGTTCCCCTTTAGGATCTGGGCAAAGTGGCAGCTGTGAAGGAAAGAGGGAGAAGAGCCAAGGGGATTCCCTGTCAGTTATAGGAAAGTGACTATGGGGGAAGTCTTTTTGCAGGGCTTTAGGTGTTATGGCATTAAGATCTGGCACTAGATACAAATAACACAGATATGGGACACATAGGGAAGAGTACAAGCCATCCTAATTTCCCTTTCTTGCCCCTTCCTTTAGAGTTCTGAAACTCAAGGGCCTCCTGGATTAGAAGGAACATATAACTAAAGTCTTACTTATAAATGATGAAAAATAAAACTGAAAGGTTCTGAGGAAAAAAAAAAAAGATCAGATCAATTAACATTCAGCCTTGGGACAAGGAATAAATCCAGAGCGTGGCCATCACACCATTTCTGACAACCTCTGAAGCAGCTCCATTTATACCTAGTAAATATTCCCATTTGGGAGAAGACAGACCCAAGGAAGAAGTTAATAAAATTAATGACAGTGAGAACTTGTATTAGTACTAAGTCTTATGGAAACCAATTGTTTACTCCGTTATTGAAAGATCAAATGAGCCACTGGCTAAATATACGCCATGCACCAAACATTATGAATATCATAATTTGCAGGTCAAAAGGGGCTCTGCTGGTAACAGTTTATTTTCCTTCAATGTCATCTGTTTCACAATGGTTGTTGTTTGGTGCCGTCATACATGTAGAATTATCCAAGTAAATGACAACTTGATAAACAGTACTTTCCAGTGGTGCAGAGATGACATTTCCTCACTACATAAATATTTTCTTTGGCAGATGAGATTAACTGAATCAAATCTACTGACACTGAAGCCACAGAACCAAATTCTCTATCACAGCACTTATCACACTGTGTTCGACTTGTTTGTTAAAGATCTTTACTTATTTGCCTTCTCTCCCCAATGCCTGTCACAGAGTTTGGCACATAATAAAGATTCATATAACGTCTTCTTGAATTTAGTTGAATATCTCTTGTGTAAGGCCATTTACTCACTGATTTAATAGGAGAATAACAACCTGCAAGTATAAGTTCTGATATTTTATAATCAAGTAATTTTTATTTTTTTATAAATGAATGAGGGTCTGACCTGGTGAATATTATGTTACTTAATGTCAAATGTAGTGGTATCTTAGGAAAAAGGTAGGAATACTGGGCCAACTAGATAGCTATAAGTTTCCATTCAGTGATCCTATCTTAGCACTCCCAAAGATGATGAAAATAAGTCATATTTATAGAATAAAAAAGTAAAAATGAAAAATTTAAAATGAGAATACTCATAAAGAAATACACTGTGAGCCTCAATCTTAGGTTATCATATCAATATTAAGTTTTTAAAACTTCTAATACTCTTGTACCTGCAGCCGTAGCCCTGTGGAATCCCATCCCGTCAGATCTCGGAAGCTAAGCAGGGTCAGGCCTGGTTAGTACCCGGATGGGAGACCTCTGGGAACATCAGGTGCTGTAGGCTTTGGAGAAGGACCTGGCAACCCCCTCCCAAAAATCAATCTGCCATTGAAAACCCTATGAACAGCAGAGAAGCACTGACAAGAGTGTTTCCCCTGTTGTACAGAGGGTCGCTATGAGTCGGATACCGACTCAACGGCACCTAACAACAACTAACAACAACAACAATACTCTTGTGGAAAATATAAGAGAGCATGTGGTACCAACTTCCTCCCAAGCACACATGTAAAAGTTGATGCAGAAAGACCATTTACCTGAGCCACAACCGAAACAGGTGGCTCATTTTATCAGACAAGTAGTTTAAGTTTTTCTGGATTCCACCTGCACCCTCTAGTTCAGCACAGCAGGACAGAAGAGTCCCTAATAGACAAATTAAAAAGAATGATTTAGTCCTATCTAGCTCAGTGATCCTCTTCTGAAGTTATATCAATACTGAAGGGGATAATGATGAATCAGTGGCTTCAGGTAACTCATCTCCTCTGCTCCTTCATAACCAACAAGTAACATAACTCACCTGTCTGGCATGCAAAGAGGAGACACACAGCCTTGATTCATGAGTGGGTACAGGAGCATCCCCCTCCAGACACCCAGCCTTGATTCATGAGTAGGTACAGGAGCAGCCCCAGGGATGCCTCTTGGAGCAGACCTGTCCCATTCAATAAGCACATCTTTCCAAATGACCAGCAGCTCATTGGTGTAAAGTCCAAGATTTTCAATAGCATTCTCCCATCTAAGACAGATGCCTATGAGAGCGCAGATATTCTTAGGAATAACTACAAAATCATTTTTACTTGATTCATTTCTTGGTTTCCTGCTCTATGATGGCTGTGCTAAATCAACCATTCATTGTCTTTTGTAGGGAAAGAAGACATCTGCAAGACTGATGACTTCCTTATCTCAGCGCCCTCCCTATGCTAAAATTAATAAGGAAAGAAACTGAGTCATTAAAATTCTTTACATAAACAGATTCTCTCCACTCTGCACTTCACACACATCACCTGCAAATGAATGATTGTGGACTTGAAAGTTTCCAATAACTTCAAGAGATCCAGTGAGTCTCTCCGTGGCCTGGAAGCTTCCCTCTCTCAGACATTTTACACAGTCCTGAGGATGCAACAAATCTCATTTGGGAGCTGCATAGCATCACCCACATATTAACTTGTCACCTTGAGTAATAAAGTTCACAAACTCCATTTCATTTTTTTCCTTCACCATGTTGCCTAATAATATAAGAAGGTGTCACATCCCTTTGATTTCTAGCTTGTATGTTTGTGAAATAGCCTGTCTACAAACAACGCAATGAAGTTAAGGAAGCTGAATGACTGTTTTGATACCCAGGTCTATTTCTCAATAAATATTCATGCACATAAACATAAAAGTGTTTAATGAGGTGAAATCTTGGTAATTGCAGAAATAGGAAAAAATCAAAGCATGATCGTTCTGAGTAGGACTTTCTGGAATCTCTGCTCATGTTTAAAAGCAGTGACCCAAATTACATAGGTGGGTATGGCATTTCCAGACTTTTGAATTACTGACTATGACTTCAAAAAATGCCACATCGGTCATATTCAGTGGAAAATGGCTATCTGTTCTTCCCAAGCTTTCCATAACTTATATGTCTTTGATGATATTTAAAATATACTTATACCTGATCTATTTTAACAGTCTGCTTTCTAATGAATATATTTGTAGCTCATTTTGACAGACACTTTACTAACAGTTATTCTTTTTACACAGCTGGGTGGGGAAAAAAGAATGGTGATCGATCACAGATGCCATTTGAATTTCTAGTAACCAGATTTCTAGACAAATAATGGAGACTTTCTGTGAGGGAGTATATTGAGATCATTAGCTAGTCTCATGAATATTCATCAATGTAACACTCTAAGGAGTAATTTTTAATAGTTGTGAGTGGCAGAGATGCTTTCAAGGATATGAAAAAATACCTAGGCATCTCCTCTGAAATAATAGTAAGCCTCATTTCTGGTCTATAATTGAAGGGACTCAAAGACCTCTAAATGTAATCAACCATGGATGATTTCAGGTTAACAACCTGTGCTCAAAGATTATGGTTATCACTGTTCTTAAACCATCATTATGTGACAGTGTAAGGAACATATTGGAGAAAGGCTACAATGACCAGGAAGGTATTTGCTATTTTCATTAGAACCAGAGAGTGGCAATGGTGGTTTGCCCAGTGCACAGACAACAGTAAATTACAGAATGCCTGTAGATTGAAAGTGGTTTATTTAATGTATATTGGAGGTGCCAAATTTGTATTTTTACTTTAAGAGCTGTTGCTTATATATTACTTTCTGAAGTTGAATTGAATTACAGTAACAATGTATAGTATGATGTTCACTCAAAAAAAGGCATTAATCAAATGAATGGCAGCATCACCATGTATTCTCAAACACCAAAATGGAAAGTTTTCATCTCAAGATTTGCATACATTTTTGGCACCCTATATGTATATAACATATATATGGCCATTTATAGATATGTAGACAAAAACATATTTATAGAAAGAAAGGGAAAAGATTTTACTCCTTAGTAATGTGTGATATTTAAAACGGTCAGGTGGAAAATTGGTGCTTCAAAATTAAGTCTTTTATTTTTATATTTTCATTTAGCATGAAGGTAATCTTTTGAAAGCTGATTTTAAAAAAGACTTGCAAAGGAAAGGCTTTTTGTGATGAGGCATAGAGTAATTATCTTTACTTGCAGAAGATAGGTTCCAAGACCCGCAGTGGATGCCTGAAACTGCAGACAGTACCAAACACAACATATAAGCACTACTGTACTGTGCAGTCCATCTGATAATGGAGATGGCTACTAAGTGACCAATGGATGAGTAGCATACACAGTGTAGCTACACTAGACAAGGGAGTGATTCACATCATAGCTGGAACAGAGTCGGATGGCACACAATTTTTCACACTACTCAGAACACAGTGCAATTCAAAGCATATGAATTATTTCTGCAATTTCCTATTTAATATTTTCAGACCATGGTTGGCTATGTGTAACTGAAACCCCAGAAAGCAAAACCCACAAATAGGGGAGCACTATTGTATCTGCCATTTGATTTTTTCTAGAATTCCTAAAAAGCTACTTTGCAATTCATACACAGTCTGTGTTGTACAGAAGTAGTGTCTTTTTTGCTAACATTATGACAGTATACTTTATTGTCACTTGGAGTGATTGAAAGGACAAATTAGAACTATCTCTGCTCTAAGAGGAATGAGAACCAGAATGTGAAATGAATCACAATTAATGAATATGCCAAAGAAAATTGGCAAAAAAGCATAATAAATTTATGAATCTAAAATAAATTTAGTTTAAATAATAGGAGATTAAATGCACATCTGTTCCTTCTGTCCTTAAATTCTCCTTAAAAATTTATGAATTAAAAAAATAAAAGGTACGAGACCCAGAGGGAATCATAGAAGACCGCAGAAGTTGAGAGATTTCAGTAATTTTGAAGACAGTAGGAGTAAGGTATGTGCCAACCAGAGGCATTAATTGAAACTCTATGTGAAAGGTGAGAACTCTGCCATTTAGCATTCCCACCCTAATGTCTGAGTATTCTCATTTCTTCACATCCTCACCAACACTTACTATTTTCTACTTTTTATTATTATTATAGACATTCTATTGTGTGTAGGGCCTGCAGCAGAAGCCCTGTGGCATCAGATCCCATCAGATCTCGGAAGCTAAGCAGGGTCAGGCCTGGTTAGTACCTGGATGGGAGACTGCCTGGGAACACCAGAAGCTATAGGCTTGGGAGAAGGACCTGGCAACCCCCTCCCAAAAATCAATCTGCCATTGAAAACCCTACGAACAGCAGAGAAGCACTGACAAGAGTGTTTCCCCTGTTGTACAGAGGGTCGCTATGAGTCGGATACCGACTTGACGGCACCTAACAACAACAACAATAAGCCCTTCCTAACAACCCCACAGCTTGGCAGCTATCCCTCCTCCACCCTTTCCCTTCCCACCTCCCTAAAAGATAAGAGATCTCCTGCCACAGCCTCCAGAGTAGCTGGGACTACAGGCGTGCGCCACCGCACCCAGCTATACAGAAATAGAAAAAAAAAGATCCCAAAATTCATATGGAACCACAAAAGACCATGTATAGCCAAAACACTTTTAAGCTGCAAAACTAATGCAGGTGGAATCACAGTCCCTGACTTCAAGCTATACTATATGGCAGTGGTTGCAAAAACAGCTTGGTACTGGTGCAAAAATAGGCCCGAAGACATCTGGAACAGAATAGAATACCCAGAAATACCTCAACACACCTATAGCCACCTTATTTTTGACAAAGGAGCAAAGCAAGTAAACTGGAAAAAGGACAGCCTTTTCAATAAATGGTGCTGGGAAACATGGTCATCCACATGCAGAAAAATGAAAACTGACCCACATCTCCCAATATACATGAGAGTTAACTCAAAATGGATAAAAGATCTCAACATAAAACCAGAAACTTTATAACTTATAGAAGGCAAGATAGGCAATACACTCCATCATATAGGCATAGGAAAGGATTTCCTTAATAGGACTCCAATTGCTCAAGAAATTGCAACAAGAATAGATCAATGGGATTACATGAAATTAAAAAGCCTCTGTACAGCAAAAGAAACAATTAACAGAATCAAGGAACCCCCCACGGAACGGGAAAATATCTTCGCATTTTATACATCAGACAAAGGTCTAATTACTAGAATTTATAAAGAATTCAAGAAAAAAACTCCCCAAAAAACAAATAACCCAATACACAAATGGGCAAAGGAACTGAGTAGACAGTTCTCAAATGAAGAGGTCCGTAAAGCCATGAAACACATGAAGAAATGCTCAATATCCCTAGCCATTAGGGAAATGCAAATTAAAACAACTCTGAGATTTCACCTTACACCAGTAAGAATGGACAAGATCAATAAAACAAATAAATGCCGGGGAGGTTGCGGGGAAAAGGGAACACTCTTACATTGTTGGAGGAGCTGTAAATTGGTCCAACCCCTGTGGAAATCAATATGGAGGTATCTTAAAAAACTAAAAATAGATCTACCATATGACCCAGCTATAACACTACTGGGAATTTACCCAAAGGGAGATGGGTCATCATACCACAGAGACACCTGCATCTCCATGTTCAATGAAGCGCTTTTCACAATAACAAGGATATGGAATCAACCAAAGTGCCCTTCAACAGAAGAATGGATAAAAAAACGATGGTACATATACACAATGGAATACTACTCAGCAATCAAGAAAAATGAAATAAGGCCATTCGTAGCACAATACATGGAATTAGAGAAAATTATTTTAAGTGAAGGAACACAGCTCAGAAAGAGAAACACCACATGTTCTCACTCATATGTGGGAGCTGAATCAAAATTATAAGAAGGAAAAATCCTATTCAAAGGTCGGATCAAAATTAAAGGGGGAAAAAAAAGCTAAGAATTGTGTTATTATAAATGGTCTAGAAAATGCATGCAATTGTTCTGACAAGATAAAAACAAAGTTCACTGCAGGAAAAGTTTCTATCTTAAACAGAACTGGAATCCAAGGACATATAAAAAAATATTACCAAGTAAATGATAGAAAAGTCTTTGATGGGGAGGGGGGAGCATACAAGAGGGTAAGGAGGAACCTATATGAACAATGTACATCAAAATGCATATATGCAAATGTCACAATGAAAAGTATGTCAGAATGAATCACATTAAGGTGTACATTAAAAATTTCTAAAAAAAAAAAAAAAAGATAAGAGATTTACTCTTTGGAGAAATTGAATCTGAAGGCTCCAGAATTATACCACCATGTGCAAAGGTGGGAACAGGGAGAGTTCACAATAGGACTGACTCAGTGAAGTTTCAGAATGAACACTGGTCCCCAGCTCTCCCTACAAATGGAGAGAGGGATTGAACTTCATCCTAGTACAGTCTATGAGAAGATTCCTCCCCACAGAAAAATCAAGTAGTCCCAAAGAAAAGACACTCCAAATTTGAAGACTCCTAATGAAAAAGCTGACAGTGTTTCTTTGCTATTCATAGGGTTTTCAATGGCTAGCTGTTTCAGAAGTGATTCACCAGTGCCTACTCCCTATTCTGTCTTAGATTGGAAGATCAGCTGAAACCTGTCAACCATGGGTGACCCTGCTGGTATCTGAGATACTGGTGGCATAGCTTTCAGCCTCATCACAACACACAAGCCCCCACAGTGCAGCAAACTAACCCTCTACCAGATGGATTGACACAGTGTCTGCAACAATGGGCTTAAATATGAATAAGATTGTGTGCCTGGCACAGAATCAGGAAGTGCAGTACATGATCTGCAGTACATAGGCTCACTATGAGTCGGACCTGACTTGAGGGAGCCTAACAATAACAACAATAATGAAAAATCTAAGTCCTTCAGGTTATCCTATACTAAGTCTGTTTTAGTCCATTTGTGCTGCTATCACAAAAGTCACTAAACTGGGTAATTTATGAAGAAGAAAAATTTATTGACTCAGTTACGGAAGCTGGGAAGTCCAAGAGGAAGACACTGGCACATTCGGTTGTCTGGTGAGGGCTGGTCTCTGCTTCCAAGAGGCGTCTTGTTGCCCCATCCTCTGGAGTGGAAGAAATCTGTGTCCTCACGAAGTCTGAGGTGGAAGAGAAGGTGAAAACAGGTGGAAACCTGTTATATAAGGGTCTTACTCTCACTCATAAAAGAGGAGCCCTCATGTCTTAATCATCTCCTATAGGCCTTTTCTCTTACCACCACCATATTGCCAACACCTGAAGAGGAAACAGGCCACAAAGCAAAGCCATCAGTAGATAAACTCCTCTGACCCACAGCTTTCAGTCAGCTTTCTATTGGCTCACTCAGATACGAATAGGCAACTAAGCATCACAAGTGTTTGAGAGAATCCTGACAGAAAATGAGGAAAAAAGGGAAGACAGAGGAAATTGATACAAAATGAGGTATAAAAGAGCATTTTTAAAAATGCTACTACTAATAGTCTCTGGGAAATGAGATCCTATCAGTAACAAACAGAACAATGGGTGATAAGCTATTAAAAATTATAAATAGGACAGTTACTAAATAAAACTAATCAATAAAAGAAAAAGGGAGAGGTTCTGTTTTGTTTTTCAAATATTATGCTTTTATTGCTTGTGTTTGGCAATGAACAAGTTAAACACCCCACTTCTACTTATCTCTATCAACTTCAAATTTTGTAAATAAAAGGACGAAAATTATCAGGTCATTAGATTGTACATCTATAATTTGTTCTGAGGCCTACATCAAGTACTTAAGAAAATGTTCTGTATTTAATCTGCTTGCTTTGCCATATAAATAGTAACTTCTTTATACCTGGATTTCATAGCACCTGGCATATTTGGAGGGCTTCATTAGGTGTTATATGAAATCCTTTTTGAAAATATTTTAAATTGTCTAAACATCTTTAAATCTTATAAGATAGAAGCAGGAAGGACATGTTCAAATGAGTGTTAGACATATAAAGGATCTACTACAAGAATAAGAAAAATAATGACTTTTTTTCACGTTAAATAATGGCAGTAAATTAAATTAGGAAAGAGAAGACATTTTATTCCAAGGTGAAAACAATGGAAATAGAAATACTAATCTACTGAGCAAAGTATTTATGATGCTTACTGAATAGAGGCATAAGACAGATGCCCTGGCTTTTCCAGCATCATACAACAAATACCATAATTTTTTTAATCTAATCCTTACCCTTTCAACAATTTTAGAGGGTTATAACATCAGATACAGACTAGAATCCAATACAGATTAGGTATCAGTGGAGAACTCCCTTGACCCAGCTCTTGACAGAGAATTCAGTCTGCAGGTGATTCTAATCTGCATCTGATTTTGTAGCCTAATGAAACTGCTGAAAGGATACGAATTAGATTCAAGAACATACAGTATTTATCAGTGGCCAATTGCGTGCTAAACACTGTGCACGATGTATTTGAGGTGGAGAAATATATGGAGATAAACAAAACAGAGCATCTGTCCTCAAAAAGCATGAAGTGTAATAGAATAAATTACAGTCAAACATAGTAGCCAGGCAAGGTGGTGCCCATTTGTAATCTCAGCCTCAACAGGCAGAGGTGAGGAAGATTAAGAGTAGGTGTCCTGGGCTACCTAGTTAATATGAGGCCAACCTAGGCTACAAACCAAGATCCATTTCAAAACACATAAACAAATAAGAAAGCAAACAAAAAACCAAATATACTAGTCACTTCCCTTGAGGTATTTACAAGTATACATATTTCACTCTGGAGGAAAAAAAGATTAAAAAGATAGATTGGAATATCATTTCTAGAAGAAGCCAATTTAAGCAGGCTCTTAAACAGGTCCAGAAGACTAAAGAGAAAAAGAAATTTTGAAATAGGGTGATAAGCCATACTGGCTTGCTGGGGAATGCAGGGTTTCTGGGGGATGAAGGAGACTCTCAGGGCTGCAATCAGGAAAGTTCCAGGCACACTAGAACAGCTGATCGTCCTATTCTGAGTAGAAGAGATAGCCTGACTGAAAAGTAAAAGAAAACACTGGCATTTGCAGACCTACTGACTTCTAGAATTCTGGCACATAGATAAAGGATACAAGCAGCAAATGAAAATTTAGGAAGCCAATCATTCTGAGGGGCATTATGTGCCATCTAAAAGAGTTTGGAGAATAATCTTAAATCAGTGAAGAACCACTGATGAATTTTGCTCAAAGGAGTGAAATGTTCTTCTTTGTCTTTGGAAAGATCATCCTGACTGTCTTGTGGAAGATAAATTTAAAAGCTAAGACAGGAGGAAAGTGAACTGGTAAGGGAGCTACAATATTAATTCTTTGGGGAAAAAAGAAATGAGAAATATTGCAGCTTTAACATGGATATAGAGGGAGAGATAAATTCAAGAGACATTTAAGCAGTCCGAACAATATGATTTAAACACTTAACATATGAAGGGCTCATAATTACTCTCATGTTTCTGATTCAATAGCTCAGCAGATGGAGACTTTCCATCAAGAATGGAAATATAAAAGAAATACCAGGCTTTGAGTAGAGATGTTTGGGGAGCAAAAGGTCATACAAGAGCCCCATAGACTGTTTTATTGTTGTTGATAGGTGCCATCAAGTGGAGTCCAACTCATAGCAACCCTCAGAGGGTTTTCAATGGTTGATTGTTTTGGGATTGTTTTGGGGAGTAGATTGCCACATCCGTCTTCCATTTTTTCTGGTGCTGGGGACTGAACCCAGGTCCTCAGAAAGTGCAGAGCAGCACTCTACCAACTGAAGTAAACCCCAGCCCCTAATCAAAGTAGCAGAAGGTAAATATTTTTAATATAGTTTTTGTGCCCATGACTGAGCTTAAAGAAAGAAACAAAGATTTGAAAATCATTAGCATAAAGATGGCTATAATAATATAGCTAAATGATAAGGAAAAGAAGAGGAGCCCAAGGACACAAAGGAGAAGGAGTCTATGGAGAAACAGAACCTCCATTCTGGACTGCTATCAAGGACCAAGGGTAGGGGGGAGTTTCAAGAAGGCAATGATTGGCCAGTGTATTAGCCAGATTCTTTGAGAGAAACAGAAGAGCTGGGAGATGATAGATAGGTTATTACAGAGGATAAAAAGTCCCACAAGCTGCCATCTGTGATCTGGAGTGATCACTCTGTGATCTGGAGGCCCAAGAAAGCCAGTGATGTACTTTATCTAAATCTGAAGGTTTGAGAACCAAGAGTCCCAATGGCAGTCCTGGTCCCAGTCCAAAGGCAGCAGAAGACCAAAATCCAAGTTCAGTCAGTCAGAGGGAATTCTCCATCTTACATTTTTGTTCTATTCAGGCTGTCAGTGGATTACATGGTACATACCCACACTGAGGAGGGCAATCTGCTTAATTCAGTCCACCAAATCAAATGCTAATCTCATCTAGAAACCTCACAGGCACACTCCCAAATGATATTTAGCCAAGGATGTGGGCAACCTGGGACCAAGTAGACACATAAAATTAACCATCACAGACAGTTTCTATAGCATCACAGAAATAAAAATAATAAGACTGAAATGTGTCCAGAGATCTTGGCAGTTAAAGTAAATGAGAAACCTTTTCCAGAGCAAGTTTTGTGTTGAAATGGTGACTAAAACTTTATAAGAGTAAGAGTGTCAGAAAGCAGGAAAAGAAATTATAGACTAGTCTTTCCAGAAACTTGTCTAAAGGAACGTAACCTTTGGCTCCTCCCTCGAAAAAGTGACTGTTGGAAATTAAGGGTCATCCAGATTCAGCCAACAAATTCAGCATTTTTAGACATCCTCCAGTAGTCTCTACAATACATTTGGATGTCCAACTTTGGAACCAATAAAATGTGTTCAGTGACAGACTTCCCCTTCCTAAAAAGCTATCAAGTTTTCATCATGCTAATACATATAATAAATCAAAGTTATAGTTAGTTGAAGTTTCAACTTCGTTAAGAAAAACTAGTGTTACCTATAGTAAACTGAAGATGGTAAGAACTGGTATCTATTATTCAACACGATGAACATCTATAGAGACAGAAATGAATTTTCTAGGTGATTCAGTCAGCTTAAGTTTCTTAAATTGTACAGTACAAAAAAACTCTTTGGAGTCACTATCAAGAACAAATTGCAATCTATAAAACCTGAAGCAATTGCTCTTGATTTCTCAAGTGCTGAATGGTATTTGTTTTCCCCAACCTCAGCATTAGAATTATGCTTTTGGTAAATTATTTCTAAGTATGCCCTTAATTTCAGGCTGTATGAGTCAGAATAAGCTAGAGCCTATTGTATGGTGCAACAACAAACAACCTCAAAGTTTCTATGAATTAAATAGGAAAGATTTATTTTTTACTCATATTTCCAGTCCATAATAGGTCAACAGGGGATTGTGTTTATTTAACCCATGCTCATTGAACAGCTACCCTTTCAAAGTTTATAGAGTAAGAAAGTTCTAGCAAGACTTACAATCAACCTCAAAGTAACAATAATCATATTGGGTCAAAATATTTGGCTAGAACTAGTCGTATGGTCCCATCCAGATATAAAAAGACCATGGGATTATGGAATTCAATCTTACCAGGAGCCCAAAAGATAAAGAGACAGATGTATTGGGAGCATTTTGTTAATGAATACCACAAATATCATAGTAGTGAGACCCACATCTTCCCATAAGAGTTCTGTGTGTGTGTGTGTGTGTGTGTGTGTGTGTGTGTGTGTGTGTGTGAAAGAGAGAGAGAGAGAGAGAGAGAGGATGCACATACATGCTTACGCATGAATATCTGTATATCAATAAGAAATATATAGCCTGAGTGGGAACCACCTTTCATTTCTTCTGTCACCATATTAATGCCATTACTTCAGGAATCTACTCAGATGTCTTCATTGAACCAGAAACCTTAAAGACATCCAAGGCAGAGTTTTTTTCTTTCCTTCTTTCTTTTTTTTCCTCCTCTCTCTCTCTCTCTCTCTCTCTCTCTCTCTCTCTCTCTCTCTTTTCTTTTTTTTTTTCTTCAGTACTGGGTCTTTGAACTCAAGGCCTCATGCAAGATTTTTGCAAGTGCTCAACCTCTGAGCCACACCACCAGCATCAAGGCAGATTTTTAAATATTATTCTACCTGGGGCAATTTTCACACACAAGATATCTTTTTAAAGTATGTACCAGAAAATAAAATTATTTTCTATAAGAATAAGTGGGTACTGTGCTATTCATGAGATGAAATTCTATGTTTCACTAGCAAATAAGTGCCCTTCTTTGATAAAGGGATAACTGAGGTTTATTTTTCACTTGGAAGAGAAGGAAAAACACTGCTTTTGTGGACTGCTACTGCTCTGAGACTTTTCCCTGAAGAGTTCCCTCTAGCGACGTTTTTAATTGATTTGCTTCTTTCCAGGCATCTTCAGATTCTATAGTGGAGTGGAAGAAGAAATGCAATGTTTTGACCTTGACTTTTAAATAGAGATACCTTTAATATTCCCCCCAACTGTGTTGCTTCCAAATGCCACACAAGCTTTCCTTTGCTGTAATCAAGCATTTCTTCAATAAATTCAGAATCCTTAGCAGCTTATTTTAATGATAAAATTATCATTGGCATATTTGAAAATTCTACTTGTGTGCACATACAATCTTTGTATACAGTTTTTATTTTTCCTACTAACTCCTTCTGTTCTCTCTTGTTCACTCATTCTTGCTGTCATCCCATTCACAATTATTTTTGAAACAGCTTCATCCATTTATAATTCCATGATAACATTGCTTTTCCGGATACAAATTTATTCTGAGCCAATGAATATGAAATAGCCATCTTTCTAAAGCAATGACCTCCCTTTTATAACAAAGTTTCCATTCTGTTTTTTATGTCTTAAAGCAGGACACTTTTCTGCACATTTCAAGGGAACAGATTTCTAGAGTTAGGTTTCCCTCTTGTTTGAACTTCTAAACTCCATCAGCTCTTCCTGAGCTGCCCTTTGGGTACTGAATTTTGTGGATTTGGGCATAGGGTAAATTTGTAAAATTACCTCAAGCTAACATTAAATAAATTATTTAGCCAGACAGCTTTTCTAAAGGTCAGACTAATTTCAAACTAAAGCAAAACGAACTAAATTAACTTCTGATTCCAATATTTAAAAGTATTTGTTCCACTTGTGAATGTGTCCTCATAGGGTGATGCTAATGAACCTAAGCTCCAGGGCTCTGCCCTAGTTCAAGGCCCAGAGGGAGTCTCTAGCATGACTGTATCCATAATATGTATTATTTTTCTTAAAGAGAAATCCCAAATTACATAAGCCTCAGGCACCACAAAAAAAGTATACCCCTATAAGTACTGTTAAACTAGACACAACTCCCTCTTAGTAATTACAACACAGAAATAAATTTTCAGAGAAAGATAGTTGGGCTTTTCTTCATTTTAAATGACTATAATATGAGCAAAATTATGAGTATGTCAATACCTGAAAGTAAGGTGACAAAATCAACAGATGTGAGCCCTAAAAGAGTAGAATAATTTATAGAACTAGTTGCCATGGAAACTCATGGCACTAATTATTATATATACAGATAAACTGAATTTACTCATACTGTTTTTAATGTGGATATTTGGTAAATTCCCTCTTCCTTACACTGCCACCCACTGCTTTGAGGTTGACTTTAAGGATTGCAAGTTTCTATAAGAACAAGGGATTGAGGGTCAAGGCTCAGGGGCTCCCACAGAGCTAGCACTAGCAAAAGCAGCAGGAACAGCTTTAACAAAATCACTAGGACAGAATTCCCACAAGGAGAACAATGTCTGAGCAGGGAAGTGAGTAATCTCTAAAATAGCAGATCATAACATTAAGGGCCATAGTCTCCGTTGAAGATTCTAATGAGCACTGTGGATCCTCCATCCAGAAAAATGCATATTCACATTTTCCAAATATGATTGCAAGAGGCTCATGGACTTCCACGGAAGTCTAATGGTCATGAACTTGGTTAGCCTTTGATTATTATCTATCTATTATTATCTATCTATTATTATCTATCTATCTATTATTATCTATTATCTATTATTATCTATCTATTATTATCTTTGATTATTATCGTGATATATATTATCTTGCATTTCTCGTTTCCAGTGCAATATTATGTAGCTACCATATGAATAATTTTGTCATTGTATATGAAGTATGCACCTTCTTCCTAAGTAATCATCATACAATTACTGCAGACCATCCTGACATATACGTATGACCTGGACTTTCAATTTCATTTCTTATGAAATTACCACCTTTTTTAAAACTGTAACATAAATGAGTCTGAAAGCAAGTAAATATAGCAGAGGAAGCCTAGAGCATACTGAGATGTACATAGGTCGGACATGGAAGGAAAGAAAGTCTGCAAAGACCTGGCTGCCTGAAAAAGTCTCTTTGATGTGTGAGTCTAATGAAATTTATGAAGCCAATTAATGGATACTGGAAGTGAAAAGAGATACAATAAAAAGCTTAGTTAACTAACAATTTAATTCTTTATTAAGACTTCATCTTGCCCTCACTGGGCCTTCAATCATCTCCCTGGTCTCACAAATGACCACTGGGGTATCCATGCCCTGGAATTAGCCAGTGCTCTATTAAGAAGCATCTGAGAAGGTTTCTCTCTGCAGCTCGAATGCTGCATCTGCTACTCAGGAGCTTTCCTTCATATAATGGTTAATCTTGATTGTCAACTAGGCTGCATTGAGAGACAGGAGATTAGTAAAGAACTCTTCTGGGTTTGTCTGTGAGGGCATTTCCAGATATTATTCACATATGGGACAGCAGCAAAGGCAGAAAGATCCACCCTGAATGTGGGCACCACCATACACCAGGCTGGGGCCTGGATGGAACGGAAGTAGAAAAAGGAGGAAGGCAGCCAGTGTGTGCAAGCGCCACTCTTCCTAAGTGAGCTCATCTGTTGTTGCTGCCATTGCCCACCGACGTCAGACTCCAGCTTCTGCATGCTCTGTAATAGCAGCAACCCTGCAAGAAGCTTCCAGGCCATAGTCACTGTTCATTGCTCCCCCTTGTGCTGAGGCAGGCTTCCAGCTTCTTGGACTAGGCAGCTACCAGAGTCTCTGCCACTCCAGTTTGCAGCCAACCATTGTTGGAACATCCAGCTTTCAATCATGTAAAGCATCTAATGCATAGATTAGAGATCCCTGACTAATACACTTGGTTTCTATTGTCATAGAGCCTAGATCTACTTGGTGTGGTTTTTGGATTCCTTTCTTTGACTTATTCTTCAGTAATTGTGTCCAGTTGGCCTCTGCCTGGCAGCATCTTTGCTTTGGATTCTAACTTCACTATGTCCTTTAATCTCTAAATGCCTACTTAATTTCAGGTCACTTCCTTGCTGACCCTCTGTGGTAGCAGTGTGTTGTCAGACAACTCAGTCCATATGCATACACTCAGGGACACCCACTCACCCTCACAATCATCCCCATTCAATTCTCCATTTTCCTACAGTTGTTCACATTCAGCCCCACTCACACTTACACAACCTTTCACAACTATCCCATTCCTTCATGCTCTTACTCCTGCAGAATCTTACACTCACAACTGATCACCCCACTGATTTCCATTCAGTCCTGCTGGCTCTTCCCCGGCACCACACATACATCCTCTAGTCATCTCACTCACAGTCACACAGTACTCAATTTCAATCATTCTGCCCAGAAACTCACACTCCCTGAACTCCGGCACTAAGTCACATCCATCCTCAGTGCAATTCCTTCATATTCACACAGCCCTGAAATACACAGTCATACACACCGCCAGGGACAGCCAGACTCATGCAGACCTAATCACAATCAGAACCACTCATCCTCAGTCACACTTAGTCCATTCATACCTACTTCCACACAATTCCACTCACACCTGGCTGCACTCTGTCCCACTAACTCAAGAAATCCCATATTATCCCACTTTCTTAGTCATTTGCTCTCACACTCACCAAACTTCATTAGCACAGTCACTCTGTAACAGTGTGATATGAACCACAAAATACTGACATTTCTCCAGTAAATCCCATGCTAGCCCTAAGAACAGCCTAAAGCGCTAACACAAAAAGGAGACCTCTCTCCCAGCCAGAGACATCTTAAAATTATGATAACTTACCACACAGCTAAATCTACATATGGATATTCCTTGATTTTTGTTCCATTTTTTAAAAAAAATAGATTGTAACATTGCTATAAGAAAGCCAGAGAGAAACTTGAAATTTTTCTCTCCCCAGTTTTGGCCCAAACTGTAAATAGGTCCATTTCCCTTTACCAATTCCCATTTCCCAGTTTTCTTTTCGTAAGGCAAGGAGCAATGTTTCTAGGAGTCTGGTTACAGATTTTGGGGAGCCAGCCAGATGTATTAGTCATCTTTCATCATTATAGCAGAAAAGCCAACTGAAACAAGCTTTTGGAGGAAAAGATTTATTGAAAGCTCACAGTTAAAAGATCAGTCCAAAATGGTGGCAGGGCAGGCATGGCATCAACAGCAGCAGAAACTGTGGCAGAAAACCTCACAGCATTGCAAGGCAGAAGGCAGAGTGCAACCAGAACCATGGATGTGGGTATAAAACCTCCATAAGCCTGTCCCAAATGAATCACCTCCACAAAGCTGAATCCTGACTTCTAAAATGCCATGGTCTCCACAAACAGCACCACCAACTGGAGACTGAATGTTAGAGCACATGAACTTTGGGGGACATTTTATACTCAGACCATGACAATGGGAAATCATCAATGGCCTGGGATTTTCCCTCTTTCTTCACATGAGGTGGTGGTGGTCGTGGTGGCGGTGGTGGTGTTAGGTGCCGTCGAGTACCAAAAATAGACAAGATATTGTTGAAGAAGAAAAATAAGATGGGAGAACTTGCCATATAGTTTTTGTTGTTAGATGCTGTCAAGTTTGTGGTTTAGGCTATGAAATGCCCACAACACATAATTGTTACTGCTTTAAATTTTTAATTTTCAAATCATAAGTATGACTAACCCCCACAACAGTGTGTATATATAGGTTTATATATCTCTGTATGTTTATATAAAATTTTATTAAGGTTGCTATTTACAAAAATCATAGATGTATAAGTTTGTCAAAGATCTTGATGTAAATTCATATGACATAACATTTCTTTTTCATTATATAATTACTAAGGATGCCAGGCTCTATAAACAATAACATTCAGGATTTGTGTAACCTCTTATATTACTCTGTATATAATAGACAAAAGGACTGTGTTATTACATGTTACTAAAGAGAAAGATGCATAATATTTTATATCCAGGGGTTAATTAAATCACTAAAATGTAATTTTTTTATTCCTCAAAAAATTCTAATCAGCTTTATCTCTTAAATTTACATTTTAAATTTGAGATAAAGCTGATTAGAATTTTACATTCTATACTTTTTTACATTTTAGAATGTAAACTCAAGAGATAAGAGGATAATATTTAAAATACTGAGCTTACATATTAGGACAATTTTGCATGGCTTCTGTGATTTGTACCATGTAAAAACATGGGATATACATGTATTTTGTAAATGTTGAGGTGGTCTGTTTTTGCTATAGGGATAATCAAGTTGCTGGTCTACATTAGTTCTCTGGATTACATATCAACATTGGTTCCTGGCTAATGAATATTGATAGCCAGTTTAACTTAGGCATTAGGCAATATGGCAGAAAAGAGGATTGGAATTGACCTGCTGATCGCCTATGATGGATGAAGCCTTGTGTGTCACTGAAGACATTGGAAGGGCATTTTCTAATAGGCTCCATACTCTAATCAAAGCTATGGATCCATTAACAAAATGAAGACTGCAGACTCACATCAAACTGGATGCCCAGAGCTAGGTATCCAGGGCTGATATCATACTAGGTGTGCCCTAATTTGAATAAAACTAGGGAAAACATAGGCCTGCTCTCTATTTTCCTTTCTTCTTTTTCTCCTTCTTCTCCACCTCCTGCCCTTTCCTGTTCTCTTCTTTCCCTAGCAACCACATACACACCTCTCCCTTCTCTTAGACCTGCCATCTTCTCGAAGGTACTTTTCCCTCTAGATGTCTGTTTAACTCTATTCTCTATGACTTTACCTTTCCCTGGGAAATAGAAATATCCCCATGTAGATTCATGGAGGGAACATAGTTTATTCAAGTTTCTTTCCAGGTTTACCTAACCTTCTCCAAGTACCTTCATTTTTTCTGTAATCACTTCCTAATGGTTTATTATGTTTTAATAAACCATATCAATATTCTGTACTATAACTTCTATGTCAGGTATAAATTCATCTATATGCTGGATACAAGAACTAGGGTCAGGGTCCCAAATTCCCACACCCATGCTCCAGACCTGCTTACTCACACTCCCTGCATGTCTCTAGTAACAGATATTATTGTAAACAATGTCATAAGGCCAAAAACTATAAATAAACCCATTTCCCTCGACTAATTCCTGTTTCTTGGTTTTCTTTCAGTAAGGTAGTGAACAACTGGCATAATATTCTGGTTATGATCTGGCTCAGTTGCTACACTCACACAGGATTCCAGGTCCCACACAAATATATTCATATGCTCACAATCAATCCTATATGCTCACCTACAAAAACACTCAGCCCTATTATACATGTACCTTCACACTCACTCACCCTCCCCAGCATGTGGACACAAATTCCCAGTTCTACACATAACACACACATACACACTGCCAACTGCCACTTGCAAACAAGCTCATAAATTGAATCACACTCACACTCACAGACCCACCTATCCCTACCCTGTTCCTCTCTCACACTCAGTCTCAATCACCTAACTCCTCTCACATCACAAAGTCATTTACTCCTCCAGTGGGTTGCTCCATCCAATAATTTGTATTCTTCTCCATGTTTTATTTCTTGAATAGACAGGAAAAGAGAATGGCACAGTAATGTGGTCTCCATTTCCAAATATTTTCTTGAATGTTATCTCCTTCTCTTTAGGTGCTGAAGGAACAAGTTTACCTATCCTGAGAGAAAGGGACTTCATGTTTTGAATAACTAAAAAACTACCTTGAGATGCAGTTGTATTCAGTTATGAAGATAACACTCATAATTCAATAGAGGTAAATGAATATAGGGAACTGTTCACAAAGGATCTGGGAATACTAGAGATCTTTCAGGGGATACTGAGGTAAGAAGGACGAGAAAGCAATATCATCCTTAAAGTGATAAAGACAATGGGAAGAAGTATTCTCAGGGGAAAAGAAACTTACAGGAGAGAGAAGGAAGGAGGGAGGAAGAAGGAGGAAGGGGAGATATTAAGTAGTTAGCTCATGTAATTGTGGGAGTTGATCAGTCTGAAATTTATAGGGCTAGTTGGCAGTATAGACCTTTAGGCAAGAGTTGACATTGCAGTCTTGAGGCAAAATTGCCTTTTCTTTGGGAAATTTCAGCTATTGTTTTTAAGGCATTTAACTAACTAGATGTAGCTTACCCACATAATACAAGACAATCTGCTTAAAGTCAAATGATTATAGATGTTAATTACATCCACAAATGCCTTCACAGAAGCATGTAGACTAGAATTTTTTGTCACAAGTGGGGGTCATAGACTAGCCAAGTTGACACATAAAGTTAGCCATCTTAGGTGGTGTTACTGGAGCTCAGAAGTCACCCAGCAAGAGCTAGAACCACAGGGGAGACACAGCTACTGCTAGACCCTGAGGCAGGGAAAAATGGACCACACTCCAGTAACTCCAGTGCCTGATGCTGCCCTAACCTAATTGGAGCTATTTGGTAAGACTTCTGGGAAATGTCCTTTACAAGGCCCAACCCCTTTGGTCCAGAAGACAGGAAGAAAGGACAGGTAGGGGTGACTCCACAGGTGTCAAAAGACCTGGCACAGCAGGGGTAGTATTCACGGCCACAGAGATCAGAAAACTGGTGGCCACTTCTGCTGAGGACCTCTCTTTAAATCTGCCTCTTTCTGTAGCCTAGCTGGGTGAGAGGTCTTTCTCCCTCACCCTCTCATCCCCAGATGGATAAAAGGACTTCATTGGGCAGTAGCATTATCTGGGTTCTGACCTCTGCCAGAGTCACAGGAGGCTCCTGGATTCTAGCTATCTGTTTTGCAGCTGAAGGAGAATGAGACACAGCTTGAGTGAGGGGAAAACATCAAGCACCTACCTAAGGAATTTCTGGCCCAACATAAGACACAAACCACAGATACCAAAAACATTTCTTCCCACCATTCTTTTTCAATGCATTCAGGGGATGGGCTTGTCTTCCATTTTTCATTTCTGAATTATGATTTTAGCTGAGCATGCCCAATAGTGTATTCCTTAGATTGAGCAGGCCTGGAAACTGTACCCACCAGAAGTGCCTCCCTTATATGAATATGTATAGGCCCCCTGAATATAATCCCCATGCTTCCTTTGTTAGAGAGAGCATTGCTTTGAGAGGAATTCCCATGCTTCTCCTTACCTGTGCAAATGATAAATCTTTCTCCAAATTTTTAGGTCTTGGCTGTGTTTATTTTGGCTTTACACTCACCAAGATGTGAATCCATTGTGTTCAGTTTTAGTATGAGTGTGAGGTGTTAGATTTCTGAAAACATGTCAAGTTAGACCCAGGAAAGATCTACCCACATGAACTGAAAATGCTGGAAAACTAAATGTGCAGCAACCTCATTTATGCTCTTCTTAGAAGACTAGAGCTATTTACCATTGAAGAACACCAGGGGCATGTGTTAGAAGCCTTGGTATTATTGAACCAACCAGAATAGATTCTTCTAAACTTGTCTTATAAGAGGGCTGAGGTGCTTCTGAACTAGCTAAGCCTCTTGGGAGAGTCACCCTTGATTTTATTGGCAGCTGAATGGAATGCCCAAATCTTAACCATTCCACCAGGGTCCATTAGATTGCCAGGATTACAGGCGCTATGCAACAGGAGATGAATGATCCTTTCAGTGTTTTGCTTAGGACCTTCTACAGATTCTGTTATCTTCTCTATAAGTCCAGAGGAACAAAGAAGACTAGACTATGTTCAATCTTTAGATTCCTTATTTATGAATTTGCACCCACACCAAAAGTTACTTGCTCCTCTCGTGGGTTGCTCCATCAAATAATTTGTCATGTACAAATTTTATTTCTTGAGTAGACAGAAATACCAGAGTAATACAGTCTTCTTTTTCAAAGATTTTCTTGAATGTTATCTCTTTTTATTTAAGTGCTAAAGAAACAGGTCTACCTACCCTGAGAGAAGGGGTCTTTGAGTAATAAATGACTGACAAAAGCTGCTCTGGGAAAGACTGAATTCAGTTATGAAGACTACAGTTTCCCGCAGTTTATCTTAATGAAATGAAGTCTTCTCATTGTTAAAATGTGTTTTCCAGGAGGGAGATGTCAGATATGCTATGAGCTGTACAATCACTTTTATCTTCACGTAGATGAATGCATATAGGACATTAGAGACTCAACAAACAGAACATCTTTTCCTTCAAATACTCCAGAAGCTACATTTTTTTAAAAAAGCAGTAGAGTTTTACAGTTTATGTGGAACCCAGTTTTCTATCCAAATGCAGAAATCTCTTCTACAGGATCTTGGAAAGTGATCACCTGTGCCTTCATCATTCACAATATGCAAATTTTTTTTCAGTACTGAGGGATTGAACCCAGAGTCTCATGCCTACTAGGCAAATGTTCTACCACTGAGCTGCACTTTTTTATTTTTATCTTGAGATAGGGTCTTGAAAAATTGTACAGGCTACATCTGGCCTTAAACTTGCAATCCTCCTGCCTCAGCTGGGATTGCAGGTGTGTACCACAGTGACCAGAAACTTTCAATGTTTTTAATTTATAAAATGCAAAAAAGTTCTGAGGACCTTGTATATGCTAAGGTAGAGTGGTGAATGTCAAGTACAAGACTGTCTTCTCATGAAGATTTCTAGTAAGAGTAGAGAAAACAAGAGACAAAAGCAAAGAAAAATAGTCATTTCAGAACACAAATGCTATGCATGAGAGAGGGGAGATGTTCTGAGAATAAATGATATGGAGAAACAAAAATTAGAAGTAATAAGAAATACCATGGGAAAAAGATCTAATGCAAGTATGATAGCCCTGATGGGAATGAACTTGAACTTGGCACATTAAAGTAAAGGGATGTAGGACAGTCACAGACCAAGTCTCCACTGGGGTGTTAGAAATGTAGGAGGGCACTTTTGAGCGTCATGTGATAGCATAGGAGCTTTTCTGGCATCTTGTGATCAGGGCTTGCTAGGAGTATTAAATGTCTAGCACTATTAAAAACACTCTTGCTCTTAGAAAGAATTTTCCCAGCCAAAATACCAGCATCTCCTTTGAGCAACCCCAACAGAGAATAGTGAGTGAACTAGACCTTAACAGAGTAGAGGTCAGAAGAGAGCCAGACAGGGAACACATGAGGGCTCTGGGACCACCATGAGAGTTTAGATTGTTATTAGAAACATGACAAAAGTCATTAGACACTTTTTAAGCAGGGAAAAGTCTTCCTGGGTTCCAAGAAACACAGTGCCCTTATCCCCTTCCACTTTGGAGTTCTGACTCCTAGAGGATCGCTTCCATACTCAGATTTGGTCTGGCTCATTGTAATTTCCACTTTAATCTCTAATACCACAAATAGAAGACCCAGAAAATGTCTGTTCCCTCTGTATTTTAATCTCTGTCTTCACATGCCACTGCACATGAGTCCCTGGCTCCAGTTTTATGCCCCTTAGAGGGAACTTCACAATTCACTGCAAGTCACAGATCCATATCATAAGTACAAATGAGATGTGAGGGGTTTATTTCCCTCTTCCTTGTTTTTTCTTTAGTTCTTAGTAACTAACTGCTAGGACTTAGTTCTATTCCAGATGACCATTTTTACCTGAATTGAGGGTGTGCGATTGAAGTTGGCAGATCTAATTCTCCTAAGACTAGACCCTACTTGGTGTCTATCCATACTTCTAGTGTTCAGGTCCTGCCCCTGAACCCCAGGCCCACAGCAGATATTCTATCACTTCCAAGCAAACTTTCCTAATGCCCACCATATGGCTACCTGGCTGCATATCCACAGATCATCATGTTGCCAGACATGTCTATATTCATGCTGTGCTTGCCTTCTGAGACACCCAGAAGGGAGGCAGGCTGTTGTGCCAAGAGCAGTGATGGAGGACTCAAACATCGGTGTGAATTCCAGTATAACAGTTTACTAACTAGAATTTTTTAAATCTCTGAGACCCTAAGTTTCCTAAAGTAATCATGATAGTGGTGATAATAACGCTTGCCTCAAAGATGTATGCATTAAAGTTAGTTATCATTATCATCTTTTTAATAATTGCTGGACTTCCATAATAAGGGCCAAGTGCTTATACCTATCAACAAGCAGCAATCAAGAAATCAAAAGACTCATTGCTTTGGAAAAAGCTGTTATAAAAGACCTCTTTAAAATGCTGAAAAGTAAAGATGTCACATTAAAGACAAAGGTGCACCTGACTCATGCCATGGTACTTTCAGTAACATCATATAGTTGTGAAAGCTGGACTTTGAATAGGGAGACAGGAGAAGAATTAAGGCTTTTGAATTATGATGCTGGGGTTGAATATTGAATATACCATGGAGTTCAAAAGAACCAACAGGTCTGTCCTAGAAGAAGTGTAATCAGAGTGTTTCTTGGAAGCAAGAATGGCTAGACTGCATCTTGCATATTTTGAACATGTTGTCAGGAGGGACCAATTCCTGGAGAAGGAGATCATGTTTGGGAGAGTGGCAGATCAAAGAAAAAAAGGAAGATCCTCAACTAAATGGATTGACACAGTGTCTGCAGCAATGGGCTTAAACATAAAAATAGATCACATGCTTGGCACAGAATTGGGGAGTCTTTCATTCTGTTGTTCACAGGGTCACTATGGGTTGGACCCAACTTGATAGCACCTAACACTAACAACATCACTAAGCACACTGGGTTCTGTAGTTTCACTGCTCTGTTTCTCCCTAAAACTCTGCTTTATGCTATTGAGTGTGCCCATGTATTGATTCTGGTCCCCTGTTTTCAATGATAGGATCTTTAGAACAGGACTATGAACCAAGTCTATGGGAGAAGGACCTGGCAATCCACTCCCAAGGAAATCCGAAGCACTCAGCCATTGAAAACCCTATGAGGGTCGCTATGAGTCGGATACCGACTCCAGGGCACCTAACAACAACAACAATGAACCAAGTCTAGCTACTGAATTAATCAAGAAATAAAAGACTATTGAGCAGGAAAGGGTGAGTATATACAGAAAGAGGTAAATGCTCAAAAGTATTCTTGGAATGCTAAAAAGGTAGAGCAATAGGGGAGGGTTAGGCTAAACAGAGAATTGAGACAGGAGAAAATAGCAGAGAGTGGGAAGGGAGAACAAAGCAACTCTTATCCTCAATGATCCTGGCAGTTCTGGGACTGGCCTACATTAGCAAGATCTTTGTTTAACTCTTCTTTTTGCTTTGGCTATAGAGGCCTCTCCCACTTGGCTGCAAGCAAGTTTATAACCTCTCCTCCCATCTGTCTCTCTCCTGGGGTTTTAACTGGTGTGGAGGAAGGGAACTACTCAGGAAAATCAGGTCCCTTCTGCACACCACAGCTGCTTTTCTTCACAGATTTATGTAATTTATGTTGCTTTCAATTACTGTGGGCTTTTATTGGGGGATAGAGGAGGAAGGAATTGGAGACAAATTGGTTGTGTCCTAATGTAACTTGTTGTAACAGGTGGCCTGAAGAACTGCTGACTCGAAGCTACACCACAGTTGTCTTTAGCTGGCTTGACTAACGCAGAAACCTAACAATCTGGACAAAGAGTAACCCAGGTACACAAAGTGAACAGCTGTTTCTTAATTAGGGGAAGAAATAGGCACAGATTTGAAAAAATATTATAAGAACCAGAGCAAAGGGATGATTTTCTTCTACTCCATTTTATTTGTTATAAATTGTTAATGAAAACTCACTGAGGGAATCAACAACATCTCTTTAGAGGGTTTTCTCCAGTGTTGTTGACCAGCGCTCCCCATGCTTTAATGTGCATAGAGATCATCTGGGGATGTGATTAAAGTGCACATTCTGCTGCAGAAGGTTTACTTGAGCCTAAGATTCTGCATAACAAGCTCCAGGCAATGCCAGTTCTGCCAGGCCAGGAGGAAACTGAGTAGCAAGACTATCAACTACACAGCATTTTAGAATACAAGCATTGTAAAAACACCGTTGAGCTGTCAAATATTAGAAATGGTCTGTTAGTAGGGAATGAGAGAAAACTACATATTGATGAGATTTTAAAGGAAATTGAATGACTAGAGAAGTCATTAATATTAATGATTTTAAATTATACTTGTGACCTCTTAGACTTCTGATCAAACACCAATGGGCTCAAAACTACCCATTACAATTATATCAGAAATGATTCAGTGTATGAATATTTCAATTCCTGAGAAATTTAACTACAACTTTTTTTTTTCATTACTTTAGCCAACAAAAAACCAAGAGGTTCTTTAAATTATTGAATTTAGCAATTTATTTGCAAAGTTTAAGAAAGGCTTTCCTCCACACGGGCAAAATGTTTAATTCAGAGTTATTATAAGTCAGTAGATATTAAGGCAAATCTTGGGAATGAATGGCATAAATAAAATGGGATGCTGTGGAAGAGTGCAAAGATAACTCATTGTGCACCACAGCTGATAGAAAAGGAATACTTGGGGATATTAAACTGATGTGTTCTCACTTCTCCCCCAGCTATACAGCAATCCCACCATCCTTGCTTTGGAAAAGTGAAGGTGAAAAGCCCATGAGGTCAAAGGAGGTTCCCACTAAAAGGAAGAAAAAACATGAGCGCCTGATGCTGTAGCCCTGGGAAGTCTGTAAGAAGAAGGAAAGGATAGAAGCAAACATACCTTGTTCTGCCCTAGGAGGCATGGGGAAGAGACCAAGGGTCAAGCCAAAGTCTGCATGCTTTGGCCCCATTTCTGCCTGGAATAGTGAAGTGATGATTTAAGAGCTATCCTTCCATCAGCACAGGATGGCCATTCGAGAGTGGAAGAGTTGGTGCATTGCTGTCTGGAGGCCTCCTCAGCTCCAGAGAGGCATGGACGACAGGTAGCTACTTCCACTTGTACTGTGTAGGGACTCAGAAGTGCTGGCTAGCAAAAGAAATGTCTGCTGGCCAGGTAATGGCTCAGACACTAGAAGAAGCACAAAAAACCAGAGGTGGGAATAAAATCAGATGCAAGCAATTTCAGGGAGGTACAACAGGCTTTCAAAGGTAACATAACGCTGGATTTCAGAGAAGTGCCCTGGGCATGAGTGAAGAGATTTCCTCTTGGCTGAAGCAGGCACCCAGAATGAGGTACTGATGCCCAGAAGAGAGGGGGCAATACAAGGTCCTGTTTGGGGCCTCCTGGGTCCCCCTCCATTCTTCCCCAGCACCATTTTGTCAAATCACTTATTCGTATACACCAATATCATAGGGAAAGAAAATGTGAGAAAGGAAGTAAAAATCTGAACAATCAGGACTTAATCTAAAAGAAACTGATTCACCTTAAGAGCTCATGTATGTCATCAGATAACTTTAATTAATTAATTTAGTCTCTCCTAAATTCAGTGTCTGCAGCCATAGAACCCTGACATCTGATCCCGCTGATCTCGGAAGCTAAGCAGGGTCGGCCTGGTTAGTGCTTGGTTGGGAGACAGCTGGGAACACCAGGTGCTGCAGGCTAGGGAGAAGCACCTGGCAACCCACTCCAGAAACACTCCACCATTGAAAACACTATGAATAGCAGAGAAGCACTGACAATAGTGCCAGACATGACACAATGTCTGGTAGTATTTCGTTCTGTTGTACATAGGGTTTCTATGAGTTGGACCTGACTGGACAGCACACAACAACAACAATAAAATTGTGGTATTTTACTTCCCCACTCACTAATTAAACAGAAAGTAGTTTTTTAAAATATCATAACTTTTACAGAAAACAAAGCTATAACTTTCATAGTTTCAGGTCTTAAATATAAATCCTTAATCCATTTTAGTTTATTTATATGATGAGATATAAAGGTCTAATTTTATTCTTCTCTGTGTGGATATCCAGCTTTCTCAACATCATTTATTAAAGAGACTGTCCTTTCTCCATTGTGTGGTCACCATTGTTGAAGATTAATTGGCTGCAAATGTACGCATTTATTTCTAGTCTCTCTATTCTATTGGTTATGTCTCTGTTTATAATGACAAGACCATGTTGTTTTAGTTACTAAAGCTTTGTAGTATATTTTGAGTGAAGTCAGGTAGTGTAATATCTCCAGCTTTGTTTTTTTTGCTCAAGATCACTTTAGCTATTCAGGATCTTTTGTGGTTTTATGAGTACTGAGACTTTCTTCTATTTCTGTGAAGAATGACATTGGTACTTTGCTAGGGATTGTTTTGAATCTATAGATCCTTCTGGGTAGAAAACAAAGAAGGAAATTTTGAAACCTACCAGGCTCAGAGAGAAAAATACCATATCATCTTTCTTACTGTGTAAACTAAAAACGTTAGACTCACAGAAGTAGAGAGAATAGAATGGTATGCACCAGAATCTATGGTGGAAGGGTAGGAAGAGAAATATGTTGGTCAATGAGTATGAAGTTGTACTTAGATGGGAGTAAGTTCTGGTGTTTTATTGCACAGGAGAGTGACTATAGTTAATAATAGTGTACATTTAAAAATAACAAGAATGGATCTTGACTGTACTTACCTCAAAGAAAAGATAAATATTTGAGGTGATGATTATGTAATTACCCTGATTTGATCATTATCTAATATATACAAGTGTTAAAATGTCACATTGTACCCCAAAATATCTACAATTATTTTTATCAATTAAAAATAAAATTAAACTTAAAAAAATTAAAAGAAAGCTATTAAGTCAGTTGCATTGTTCAGCATATTGTTGTTGTTAGGTACCCTCGAGTCGGTGTCCAACTCATAGTGACCCTACATAAAACAGGCAAAGCAGTATTGTTGGTGCTTCTCTGCTGTTCATAGGGTTTTCAATAGCTGATTGTTTTTTGGAAATGGGTTGCCAGGTCCTTCTCCCAAGCCTAGAGCACCTGGTGTTCCCAGACAGTCTCCCATCCAAGTGTTAACCAGGCCCAACCCTGCTTAGCTTCCGAGATCTGACAGGATTAGATGCCACAGTGGTAGGGCTGCAGGTTTCTCAGTATATAGTGTGAGTTTAAATCACAAACCTCACTTACCAGTAACAAATTTTCACATTTCAACCCTGCTGACTGGAAACACCCAGTTTAGCTTCTATTGTCTGTCATCTCTCCTCTCCTAGCTCTGCCCAGGGTAGGGTGAATGCCAATCAGGGCCTCCACTGCTCTTTGTTAGGAACTCTGACCTTCATTAGCCTGGCATTTGGGGTAGTCTCTAGAAGCCTGAGCTCAGGCAATTGAGGCCACTACAGGATTTGTCCTGACTTTGAAAATTTATGGAACTAAATTTCCAGAGTGTGTTTGGGGAAGAATTAAGGAGCAGGAGCTTTGAAGAGAGACTCTGCTTTAGGCATTTATCATTAATCTTGCCACAAGCAAGCCACATTTCCATTTATGCCCCCTTCTCTAAAGGTGAATTAATACTTATGCTCAGGGCTACTATATAAGAGTTGATGGACACATAGATAAAACTAGAAAAGTTGGGGCTGTAATATTTTATTCCAATGCCTTTCACTGTGCTTGGAGCCCTGCAATTCACCTGGGGAGTTGGACCTCTGGTTTCCTCCTCACAGAGAGTCTATTCCATACCCTTGCAGCTTTCTACAGACTTTCCTGCTTCCTGAATATGTGACATGGATTCCCTGCTTTAACACTTACAGCCCCTTTCAAGACTGAAGGATGCATTTCTCCACTGCTGGCAAATACTGTCAGCATTCTCTGGAAATTTCTCCAGCCAAAGTCACAAACCCTTCCAAAGGGAAGCCTATATCCAAAGATTGGTGGGTTCAGGCAAATAAAGGCCAGTCCCAGTGCCCCAAGCCAGGGAAAACTGATAGGCCTCCCCACAGTACTCTGCACAGGCCTAGTTGAGGAGACCTTCACAGTGGCTGCATCACAACCCAGTTTCTACCTCGGCCCAGGCCTACTTCCTTACCTTTTCCCCATAGATGTTGTGCTAATCAATTGTATATGTCAACTTGACTGGGCTAAGGGAGGCCTAGATAATTTCTAAAATACTATTTCTAGGGGTGTCTATGAGGGTGTTTATGGAACCGATTTGGATCAGTATACTGAGTAAAGATCACTCTCACCAATGTTAGTGGGCATCATCCAGACCACCAAGGGCCTGATAGAACAGAACAGCAGAGGAAAAATGCTTCTTCTTTTGCCTTTTTTTGAGCTAGGACATTCATCTTCCCCTGCCTTAAGCTGCCAATGCTTCTAATTCTCAGGCCTTCAGACTCAAACTGCATTAGACCACCAGCTTTTCTAGGTCTCCAACTTGCATATGGTAAACTGTGGGATTTATTGGCCTCCATAATCACAATCAGCCTGCAGCCATACCACTGTGGCATCTGATCCCATCAGATCTCAGAAACTAAGCAGGGTCGGATCTGGTTAGTATTTAGATGAGGACCGCCTGGGAACACCAGGTGCTGTAGGCTTGGAAGAAGGACCTGGCAACCCACTCCCAAAAAACAATCAGCCATTGAAAATCCTATGAATATCAGAGAAGCAAGACAATAGTGTTCCATCTGTTGTACATAGAGTTGCTATGAGTCGGACACCAACTCAACAGCACCTAACAACAACAACAACAACATAATCACATAAGCCAATTCTTATAGTAAGTCTCATCTGCATTCTAATGGTGCATTTTTTTCTGGAGAAGCCTGACTAATTTAGATTTTGGCTCTAAGAGGCCTCTCTGGTAAACATCTGGCATGTGATCTTTGGCTCCCCCTCAGCTTTCTACGGAATCCATTTGGCAAAAATAGGTCACCACACTCCCAACTCAAAACCATTCATCTACTTATTTTTGTTGACACTGTAAAGTTATCAACACAAAATTTAGTAAAATGAATTATTCAGGGCTCCTTGATCATTGTTTCTGGATTGTCACTGCATGTTGCAGCCAGTGTACTCATCTTATTCCGGTCCATCCTTCTGAATGGTCCCCTTCAGCCTGCCTACCAATTAAAGATATCCAGTGGAAGTGAAACATACACAGCAGGTTTAGGATGCTCACCACAATGGCATTCCAGCTAACACAGACATAGCCATTAGCCTTCCCTTGATCCAGAGACAAACATGCAACACAAGAAGGATTTCACATCACTATTTCCACACTGTAAATATGAGCAATGTCTGTCAGAAACTGTCTATTCCTCTCCAAAGACTAAATGCCTGCTCAGATTATTGCCCTACTGTATACAAATAGGCCATCTTAGGAAATGAATGAAACAAATAATGCTCTAAAAACTGCAGTACAAGCAGTACCCAACTGGAGACAGGTTGTGTTCCCTGAGTTAATTTGCAAACAAGTATTTTGAAACTCAGAATGCATCATCCCAAGAAGCAGTGTTATACATGATGGCCAGCTCACAAGCATCGTCTGTGAAGCCCTGGTAAATTCACCATCTAATTTAAATGACACTCCCTTTAATAGTGTATTGTTATTTATGAGGAAAATGCCCTTCACAGGGCATAAGGAGGAAACCACAGGCACCCGGAATATGTGTCTCTCTCTCACTCCTTGTTGTTCTCACCTCTCTTCCACACATGTGCTGTCACCACTCATTTTCAAGATGCAGACAGAGTCAGCAACCTGGTTGTCCCCTCTCTCTTCCAAAATTGAGTCACAAAGATAATGCACACTTAGTGATCTCTGGCTTCTGGTGGATGATAAGATAGAATAAAATAAGCTATAATAAAATACCAGAGGCTCCAAAAATGCTTCTTTATCCCTGAAGCCACACAGATAATATTCTCTGGCATAGCATTGTATGTTTATAGTTTGAGAATACCAATACATGCACCCCCGTAAGTCTGTCAGATTGTGGTGCTGCAGGGGCTTGCATGTTGATGTGAGGCTGAAAGCTATGTCATCAGTATTTAGATATCAGCAGGGCCACCCATGGTAGACAAGTTTCAGCTGAGATTCCACACTAAGACCAGGAAAAAGGACCCAGCAGCCCACTTCTAAAACATTAGCTGTTGAACACCCTGTGAATAACAAAGAAGCACTATCAGATATAGTGCCAGAAAATGAGCCCTCTAGGTTAGAAGGCACTCAAAAGATGACTGGAGAAGAGTTGCCTCTTCAAAGTAAAGTCAGCCTTAAGGATAATATTGGAGCAAAGCCGTTATGACCACCAACTGCTGATATGGTATGACTCAAGATGAAAAGAAACAACTATAAACTCCCATTAATAATTGGAACTTGGAATGTATATAGTATGAATCTCAGAAAATTAGAAATCATCAAAAGTGAAATGGAGCACAAAAATATCAATATTCTAGCCTCAGTGAGCTAAAATGGACTTGTATTGGCCATTTTGAATCAGATAATCATACAGTTTACTATGCTAAGAATGATAACTTGAAGAGAAATGGGTGCATGTCATCAAAAAAGACATCTCAAGATCTGTCTTGAAATACAATGCTGTCAGTGATATAATATTATCTATATACCTACAAGGAGGGCCAGTTAATATGACTGTTATTCAAATTAAAGCACCTAACATTAAGGCCACAAATGAAGAGATGGAAGATTTTTACCAGCTCCTGAAGCCTGAAACTGATCCAACATGCAATCAGGATGCACTGATAGTTACTGGTAACTAGAATGCAAAAGTTGGAAATGAAGAAGGCTCAGCAGTTGGAAAATACAGCATTGGAAACAGAAATGATGCTGGAGATCATATGATAGAATTCTCTCAGACCAACCACTTTTTAAATTGCAAATACATTTTTTCACAAATATAAATGGCAACTATACACATGGAATTCACTGCATAGAACATGACGGAACCAATTGATTATATTTATAGAAAGAGATAATGGAAAACCTAAATACCAGAAGCCAGAACAAGACTAGGTGCTGAATATGGATCAGACTATCAATTGCTCATATGAAAGTTCAAACTGAAACTGAAGAAAATTAGAACAAGTGTATGAGAGCTAGGGTATGACCTTGACTATATCCCACCTGAGTTCAGAGACCATCTCAAGAACAGATTTGATGCATGAGACACTAATGATTGAAGACCAGATGAGTCATGGCATGACATTAAAGACATCATTCATGAGGGAAGCAACAGGTTACTTAAAAGACAGGGAAAAAAAGAAAAGACAAAATTACATGTCAAAAGAGACTCTAAAACTTGGCCTTGAATGACAATGACTAATTAATGTAAAAGAAGGACATGACAAAGTTAAAGAATTAAGCAGAAGATTCCAAAGGGCAGCTCAAGAAGACAAAATCAAATATTATGACATGTGCAAAGAGCTGGTGGTAGAAAATCAAAAGGAAAAGATACACTCTTGTTTTTCTCAAGTTTAAAGAATTGAAGAAAAAAATGCAAGCCTCAAGTGGCAATAGTGAAGGATTCTATAGGGAAAATATTTTTAAAAGATGTCATTATACCAAAAGAATTAGAGGATGACCACCCCTTTCAAGAGGTTTCATATGATTAGGAACCAATGGTACTGTAGGAAGAAGTGGAAGCTGCCTTGAAGGCATTTGTGAAACACAAGGATCCAGGAATTGATGGAATATCAATTAAAATGTTTCAACAAACAGATGCATCACTGGAGGTGCTCATTTATTTATGCCAAGAGATTTGATAAACAGCTACCTGGCCCACTGACCGGAAGAGATCCATATTTGTACCTATTCCCAAGAGGGTCATCCAACCAAATGCAGAAATTATTGAACAATACCACTAATATCACATGCAAGTAAAACTTTGCTAAAGGTCATTCAAAGTGAATGCAGCAGTATATTGACAGGAAACTACCAGAAAATCAAGCCAAATTCAAAAGACAGCATGGAACTAGAAAAATCATTGCTGATGTCAGATAGATATTAGCCCAAAGTAGAGAATACCAAAAAGGTATACACCTATGTTTTATTGACTACACAAAAGCATTTGCCTGTATATATCACAACAAATTATGTATAACATTGCTAAGAATGTGAATACCACAACACTTAATTATACTCATGAAGAATCTCTAATGAGCCAGGATGCAGTGATTCGAATAAAACAAGAAAACATTACTTGGTTTAAAGTCAGGAAATGTGTGCATCATGGCTGTATCCTTTTACTGTACATCTTTAATCTCTATGTGGAGCTTATAATTCAATAATCTGGGCTTTATGAAGAAGAATGAGGCATAAGGATTGGAGGAAGATTCATTAACAAACTGCAAAATGCAAATCATACAATTGCTTGCTAAAAATGAAGAGGATTTGAAACACAGTATGGATTACACCTCAGCATCCAGGAAACAAAAGTCCTTGCAATGGAGTCAGTAAGAAATCTCACTGTAAATGGAGAAAAGACTGAGGATGTTAATTTTGTTTTACTTGGTTCTACAATTACAACCCACAGGAGCATCAGTTAAGAAATCAGAAGATGCATTGCTTTGTGAAAAGTTGTTACAAAAGACCTCTTTAAAGTGCTGAAAAGTAATGACATCACATTAAAGATGAAGATGCATCTGATTCACACCATGGTATTTTCAGTTACATCATATGTTTGTGAAAGCTAGACAATGGATAAAGGAGACAGATGAAAAATTTATGCTTTCAAATTATGGTACTGGAGATGAATATTGAATATACCAGGGACTGCCAAAAGAATCAACCGATTGGTCCTAGAAGAAGTACAACCAGAGTGCTCCTTGGAAGCAATGATGACTAGACTGCATCTTACATATTTTGTACCTGTTGTAAGTAGGAACCAATCCCTGGAGAAGGACATTATGTTTGGGAGAGTGGCAGGTCAGCAAAACAAAGGAAGACCCTCTACTGGATGGATTGACACTGTGGCTGCAACAATGGGCTTAATCATAAAAAAGGATCATGTGCATGGCACCATGTCAGGTAGTGCTTTACTCTCTCATACATAGGGTCACTATGAGTCAGACCCAACTCAATGTCATCTATTGTTGTTGTTGTTAGGTGCAATGGCATGGGGTACAAATCATAGCAACCCTATGTACAACAAAACAAAACACTACCCAACACCATGACATGCACAGGGTCTTTTTATGTTTGAGCCCATTGTTTTAGCCACCATGTTTCTTCCCATTTTGCATCATGCCAAATCAGCAACTCTTCACCATTCATTTCTTGGTTTTGATGGCATGCAGCAGCAGTAATATATACAAAAATTAAATCTCAATAGAACATTATTTCTCATGTATAAGCCTAAAAAAGAATGATTGAGGTCAAGAAACTAACCTGATATATCTCCCCAAAATTCTACCTTGCTAAACACATGCAAAAATAGCCTCCTAAAAAGTTATTTTTACAAGAATTTATGAATCAAAATAATCAAATCTGTGGCCCAATGCAGCAAATTTCAAAATTTTATCCCTTAACCAGAAGCATCAGCATCAAATACAAGCTTCTCAGTAAGGCTAGCTATGATACAGTCTTACTCCTATAAGAAGCAAAAACTGTAGGATTTGGGGCATAGTGATCTGTGTTTTAAAAAGCCCTCTAGGTTATTGTATGGACACTGAAGTTTGGCTAATTTTAAGAAAATGAGGCAAGAAAATTAAAACTAATCTTTCATAGAAATAACTAGAAACACCATCAGTCTAGTTCCCTTCTATATATAGCATAAAATGTTACTTTCATAAAATGCTCACCAATTCAACTAAAAATATTACTTTATGTCTATACACGCAAGCTATTGTCTTATATGCTAAAGAAGATTAAAAGTGAGTAGATTAAATAGTGAATAACATACAAATAAAAGATTTGCAACCTTATGGAGATGAACAGATGAGAGGTAACAAGAATGTAACTAATACCAGAAAATGTATGTATATATATATATATATATATATATATATATATATATATATTCCTCAATAAAACAGGAAGAAGTTAGATGACATTTTGAGGCAACATTAGAGTCAAGTCTTGAAAAACAGGTATACACCGTGACAAGGGAAGCAGTGTGGTGGGGTGGAGGAGATAGTAGGGAATCTATGGAGTTGGTGGAAGACAAGAATTCCCAGGAAAGGAGACAGCATGAGCAAAACCCAATGTGCCTATAAGTACAGTACAAAGCTTCATCCAAGTTGTGTCATAAATAGGTTATAGCTGTATGGAAATAATTTCTCCTTAATTCTGAGGGAACCTGGCGGAAGACTGAATGAGTCAAAAACTCTGTGCAATAACTGCTGTCATAAATTGTTGTGTGCAATTACTCCAGTATGACTTACCAATATTATTCTTGGATATACTGTGGTACCACAAAGCTTGTCTAAAAGGCCAAGACAAATGCATTGAGTGTACAGTAGATACTGAGTATATAAGGTAAAGAGACAAGTGAATCTTAGATGCCATACTCAGTAAATCAAACTTTATTTAGAAAACAATATTGTGTTTGAAACAGAAAAAAGTTATGATTTGCATTGGGCTATAAAATTACTATAATATAATACATAGGCTGCTTTAGAATGAAAACAGAATCAGGCAAATCATTTAAGATGTTATGAAATTAGGAAAGACAGGAAATATTAAGAACCCAAATTATTGTAGAACATAAAAGGAGAGAGTTGCATGACAATCAGTTCAATTCACTAGAACTTGATTGCCTGTAACACACACACATATAAATATATGGTTAATTTTGATTGTCAACTTGATTGCATTTGGTAATTTTTAGGAGATTAGTAAAACACATTTCTGGATGTATCTATGAAGGTACTTCCTGAGAGGATTAATTAAGGGTGAAAAACCCACCCCAAATGTGTGCAGGACTATCCCATAGTCTGGAGACCCAGACAGAATAAAAAGGGAAAATGGAGAAAGCCAGACTAGCACACACATCCTCTCTGCTTCCTGTCTTCCATGATGTAAGCTGCTCCACTATCTCCTCACCCCTCCCCCCGTGATGGACTGAAATTTCTGCAACCATAAGCTAAAATAAATGCTTTCTCCCTTAAGTTGTTTCTGTCAGGTATTTTATCATAGTGACAATAAAAGTAACAATTATAGAGAACTGGTACCAGAGAAGTGAGGCCACTCCTATAACTAAACATGAATATACATGTGGTTTTCAAGCCTGTGGAAGTGGTTTGTGGGAAGAATTTGAGAGAGTTTGGAGAATCTGGCTAAAGAAAGCCTAGGAAGCAGTAAGAACAGCTTAGTGGGCAATTCTGGGGCATCCCAGAACACCAGAATGCTAATAGAAAAGTGAACAGCAAAGATTCAGCTCACCAAATTTCAGATGGGAATGAGGACTCTGTTGGAAATCAGGATAGAGGCAATTAATGTTATATTGTGGCAAATAATTTGTCTACAATTTGTCCATGTTCTGAGACTTTGTGTGAGGCTGGTTCGTAAGGTGATTGGCTAATTAACATGGCAAAGGAAATTTTAAGACAGCATAGCATTCAGTCTGCAGCCTGGTAATTGCCAGATGCCTTAGCCAGATTTACAGCAAGCACTGGAAGCAAAGGAGGAGTATATGAAAAAATGTGGAGTTTGGCCAGAAAAGGATAAGTTAAAAATTATGGACAGAGAGGGTATGATTGTTAAGTAGATGACTGTCATTAAAAAGAAGTCAAGCACTTTGCACTAATAAAATAGAAAAGATATCTTGAGGACATCTCAGAAATTGGTGAGACCTTGCCTATTTCAGGCTCCAGGGTGTAAAATTATAAGCTCATCTGAAAGACTTTCCCTTGGGAAGGGAGCCACTAGGGTGCCTCACTCACCCAGGGTCACCTAAGGAAATATTTTCCCAAGTTCAGCCACCTAGGCACTCAGATTCAGAAGCCATAGTCCATGAGGGCCTGGATATTGCTCAATCTGGCATCAGATCTTGGTATCATCCATTTGATGCTGGTTTTGCAAACATACAGAATGCAAGAGTTATGGGGTTATGGAGGGTTCTATCAAGGAGGCCTGGAAGGTTAGGCAATGTGTAGCAGGGTGAGAATCCATGAAAAGATCCTCTGAGTGAGTGATTCATGAAGCTGTGAGGGTGAAACCTAAGCTGAAGTGAACACCCCAGGGTGTTACAGATGTCAGGAATGTGGAATATCTGCCCAGGAAAGCTGTAGGCAACAAGTGGAACCAGCCCAACAGAGAGGCCATGAGGACTGCAGATAATAAGACCATAAGGAAGGGGTGCCCAAGCTCATTGGCATTCACATCATGACACCAAATGCTTCAGGTGCTGGACATGGAGCTTCAGTATTTAACATTTGCCCTGCTGGGTTTTGGTCTCACTTTGGTCTCATGCCTCCATTCTATGTTCCCACTCCTCTCTTTTGGAATGGAAATGCTCATTATATTCTATTGTATGTTGGATATATGTAACTTCTTGTTTGATTTTACAGTGGTTCACAGCTAAGAGTTTGCCTTGAGTCTCAGAACAGACTGAATTTGGATTTTGTACAGTAGTGGAACTGTCAAGATTATGGAGACTATTGGAGATAATGCATTTTGCACTATGCAACAGAAATGAGCCTTTGGGGACCAAAGATGAAATGTTATAGTTTAAAGTGATGTTTTTGGGTGTCAACTTGACAAGGATGTACTTGTGATAGTTAATTTTAATTGTCAACTTAATTAAATTTAGAATCACCTACATGATTGGTAAATATCTCTGGATGTGTCTATAAGGGCATTTTCAGAGAGGATTAACTAAAGGGGGAAGATCCACCCTGAATTAGGGTGGCAACATCCAATAGGCCTGGATAAAGGGGAAAAAGAGAAAGCCACTCAAGCACAGGCATTCATTCTCATTCATTCTCTCTCTCCCTCACCCTCTCCCTCTTTCTCTCCCTCTCCCTCCCTCTCTCTTTCCCTCTCTTCCTCCTTCCCTCCTTTCTGCTAAAATGTAAGCTGCTCCACCACACCCTTTCCACCATGATGTACTGAAATCTCTGAAACTATAAGCTAAAGTAAATCCTTTCTCCTTTCTTTCTCTCATGTATTTGGTCATAGCTATTATAAATCAGTCATTGAAAACTCTATGAGAGTTGCTATGAGTTGGACTCAAATCAATGGCATCTAACAACAATAATAATAAAAGTAACCAATACATTTTCACTTTGTGGAAAACAAAATCACAAAGGCTGCTTGTCATGGTTTGAGTATAAAATATTCCCCAAAGATCATGTGGTCTCCAGCTGGTGGCACAGTAGAGGTCATGGAACTCTGGAAGGCCGGACTCAGCTTTGCAAAGGTGGTCACCAAGGAAGAGCTTTTGGAGATTTTTTATCCAGACCTGTGTTTCTGGGAATTTCCCTGTCTCCTGACTCTCAATGTCTTGAGGTCAACTGATCTAGGCCCTGCCACTGCCATACCTGTCCTACTGCTATTATAGGCTGTTCCTCTGTGTTGTTTTTGTTAGGTGCTGTTGAGTCAGGTCCAACTCATAGTGACCCTCAAAGGCTTTTCAATGCCTGATTGTTTCAGAAATGGGTTGCCAGGTCCTTATCCTATTTCTTCACTGCTGGGGATCAAACCTGGGGCCTCAGATGGCACAGAGTACCACTGAGAGCACAGAGTAGCACCCTACCAACTGAGCTAAACCCTAGCCCCCTCTAATTGTGAGTTTCCAATAAACTTTTCCTCCATAAGTTCATTTGGTTGCTTTTTCTGCTATAGCTACAACAGCTAATATACTGTATATTGTTAAAATAAATTAAAATCTGTAATCCAGATATATAAGACCATTATAAATTATAAGTAGTAAAGTAATTATAGTAAGGGAAGCTTACAGTGTCATATGGCCTGTAGCTGTAGCACTGTGGCATCCAATCCCATCGGATCTTGGAAGCTAAGCAGGGTTAGGCCTAGTTAATACTTGGATGAGAGACCGCCTGGAACACCAGACACTGTAGGATTGGGAAGAGGACCCAGAAACCTACTCCCAAAAATGAATCTGTCATTGAAAACCCTATGAATAGCAGAGAAGCACTGACAATAGTGTTTTGTCTGTTGTATGTAGGGTCAGTATGAGTCAGATACCAACTCAAGGGCACCTAACAACAACAACAAAGTGTTATATATGTTTAACAATTTCAAGTTTATATGAAAGAATCGGGAATTATTTTAAGAATTACTGGTAGTTATAGATCTTCAAGGATGAAAAATATTGGCAAAAGGGGTGTAAGTAAGGTATTCTGAGAATAGTAAACCAATTAGACTTTAAAGACAAATGTAGTAAGCTTACACTGAGTTAATAGTGCAATGTAGTTGGAAAAGATGAGAGGTAAACTTGAAGATACATGATATAGATATATTGATAAAAGCCTAAATGTCAGGGGCAAGAGAGTTGGTACTTAAGAAAGTCAATTAGTAGGCTGGGGATGCAGCTCAGTAGTAGATCTCTTGCCTAGTATTCATGAAGCCCTAGATTTGATCCCCAGCATTGAAAAAAAAGGGCAATTTGTGAACTATTTAAATTCTAATATTAAAGAAGTGAACTAGGAATATTCAAGAAGTTTTGGCTTGCCATCTATGTAAGAAAGCTGATCTGCATAGCTCTAACACTTTAAGATCCCCAGTTTCACATATTTTTTGGTGGGACAAGAAACTGTACAAATCCTCCAGGAAGAAATACAAATTAAATGCATTTATTTTAACCTAAAATTTATACATGCAGAAATTTATCCTGAGAGAATACCTATACAATGATCTATGTATAAAAAGGAGGATTAGACAAATATACTAACCACTAAAAATCAGGTGTTGGTAAAATAGATACAAAAATATGATCTATGTCCTATTGGAAGGTGGTGCAACCTTTAGAAGTGGGGTCAATGTTGTCAGGTATTTGAAGGGAATATTGGGACCCCGACCCCTCCTATTCCTCCTCTCTCTCTCTCTCTCTCTCTCTCTCTCTCTCTCCCCCCCCCCCCGTTTTCTGGTCACCATGTGGTCCACTATGTACTCGCCACCAAGCTGTGCTGCCTTGCCACATACCTAAACCAATGAGGCCAGGTGACCATGGAGTAAAACATCTGAAGCCATGAGCCAAAATTAATCTTTCCCACTTATAAGTTGATTATCTCAGGTTTATTTTATTTGTCACAGTACCGGAAAGCTAACTGTTAACATGACAGAAAACTGGAGAAAATTAGTTCAGTGATAAAAGTTAATTTAGTACTCCATTTTCAATAGTGGACAGAACAATTAGGAAAAAGATCAACAAGAAAACAGATGACTCCAACTGCATTATAAACCAGCTGGAAGCAAGGATGGCTAGACTGTGTCTTATATATTTCAGGCATGTAGTCAGGAGAGACTAATCTGTGGAGAAAGACATCATGTTTGGGAGAGTGGCAAGTCAGCGAAAAAAAGGAAAACCCTCTGCCAGATGGATTAACACAGTGTCTGCAATAATGAGCTTAGATATAAATAAGATCAAGTGCCTGGCACAGAATCGGGAAGTGTTTCAATCTGCTTTACATAGGGTAACTATGAATCAGACTCCACTTGAGGGCACCTTCCAACAACAACAACAGATCTAAAACGTATGTATCAAAAATTATACATAACAGAAAAACACAAATTTATCTCAACTGCATATGGAACATTTTGTTGGAAAGGGCATAAAATGAGTCTCAGTTAATTGAAAAGAACTTGATAAGCCATAAAACAAGTCTCAACATATTTTTTAGTATTAAAATCATAAAATTATGTTCTCCAATGACAATGGAATGAAATTAAGAACCAATCAAAGGGGAAAATTTAGGCAATGAACAAATATAGAACTGAAACAACCTATTCCTAAATTACAAATATATGAAAGAAGGAACAATCAAACAAAAGAAAATATGTTTTGAATGAATGAAAATTAAGGCTCAACATAACAAAATTTATGGGGCACAGGAAAAACAGCATTTAGCAGGAAATTGATAGCTATAAATGCCTGATTTTTTCTCTTTAAAGTTAAGTCAACATTCTATATCTCAACCTTAACAAGCTAGAAAAGATATATAACTAAATCCAAGAAATAATAAGTAAAGAAATGATAAATATTAGAACATAGAGAATAGAAAAAAAGAATAAATCAATGGCAGTACAGTTCTTCAAAAAAATTAACACAATTGATATTAAACTGCCCAAAATATAAGCAGAGAGGATTCAAATTACTAAAATAAGGAAGAAAACACATGATAAGTAGTCTGACAAATAAAAAGATTATGTTGTAATACTATGAACAATTATATGCCAACAAATTTGAAAACCTAGATGAAATGGAAAAAATTCCTAGACACAAACTACTAAAAAATGACTCAAAAAGCTATAGAAAATTTAAGTAGATATATGACAAGGAAAGGCATGGAAATAATAATAATAATAATAATAATAATAATAATAACTTCCCACAAAAAAAGTCCAGGACTAGATATCATCACTGGTGAGTTCTATAAAAGATAGGCAAACCTTCAAAAAGGCTTAATAAGAATTACTGCCTCCCCTTCACACATTCTTCCAAACAACAGAAAAAGAGGGACTATTTCACAATCAAATCTATGAGACTAGCATTACTCTGATGGGAAGACCAAAGATATTACAGCTATACACACACACAACCTAAACTATTGTCTCTTATAAATATATATAGATGCAAAAGTGCTCAGTAAAATAGTAGCAATTGAATCCAACAACATATAAAAGGGATTAGATGACAAAGTCTTGTTTATTCCAGAAATGTAAAATTTTTTCAACATATTAAAATCATAGTGTAATATACCATATTCACTGAATAAAGAACAAAATTAACAAAAATCCTAGCAGACAAAAAAAAGGCATGTGAAAAAATCAACACCTTTTTATAATTAAAAAATATTGATAAGGACTAGGGATGTAGCTCAGTGGTAAAGGTAAAATTTTGGTGCTAGGCATGAGATCTGTGATCCTAGCACCTGAAGGGTGGAGGGAGGAGGATTGTGAGTTCAAGGTCAGACTGAGCTGCACAGCAAGACCTTATGTCAACAAAAGGCTGAGGATGCAGCTCAGTGGTAGAGCACTTGTCTAACATGTGCAAGGTCTTGGATTCAATCTCCAGCACCAAAAAATTTAATTTAATTTAATTTAATTTAAAATTTAAACAAAAGCCTCAAAAAAACTGGAAATAGATGGAAACTCCTTTATCCTGATAAATGGAATTTACAAAAACTCATACTAGCATTATATTTCATGGTGAAAGACTGAACTTTTTCCCCTAAAATCAGAGGCAAAATAAGGGTGTCCACTCACATCATTTCTATTGACATTTTACTAGAGGTTTTAGCCAGGGAAATTAGGTTTTAAAAGGCAATGAAATGAATCAAGATTGGCAGGAAAGAAGTGAAAATATCACTACACTATATGTAGATGACATGATCTCTTTAATAGAAAATTCTAAGGACTCCACTTAAAATGCAGAACAATTAGAGTTGATAAATGAGTTAAGCCATGTTGCAGGACACAAGATCAGCAAACAAAAATCGGTTGTATGTCTATACAATAATAATGAGCAATCTAATAAAATTAAGAAATCAATTCTATTTATAATAGTACCCCAAATAAGATATTTTTAATAAATTTAATAAAAGAAGTTCAAGATTTATACACCAAAAACTATAGAACATCACTGGAAGAAATTAAAGACCTAAATAAATGGAAACTTATTAATTAGAGTATTAATAGATTGGAAACCAAGTCTGATAAAATGGCAATATTCTCCAAATTGCTTTCAGCTTCAAAGCAATTCCTCTTAAAATTTCAGGTAGTTTTTTGCAGAAACTGAAAAGTGGACCTTAAAAGTTACTTTAAAATGAAAAACAAACATGTAGACCAGCCCAAAAAGTAGTGAAAATTCACCTCAAAATGTATTAAAAAGGGCTGGGCACGGTGGCACACACCTGTAATCCCAGCAACTCCAGAGGCAGAGGCAAGAGGATCACAAGTTCAAGACCAGAGGCAGTCTGTGTAATTTAGCAAGACCCTGTGCCAAAAAGTAAAAGAATGGGCTGGGAGTTCAGCTGAGTAATACAGCACTTGCAAAGCATGCAAGTGCAAGGTGCTGGGTTCAACCCCCAGTACCGAAAAAAAAAATGTATTAAAAAATGATAGCACTGACATGTGGACAAATAGACTTTTATTGAAAGTCCAGAAATAAATCAATAGATTTATGGGTAATTAATTTTTGGCAAGGATGCCAAGGTAATTTAATGAGAAAATAATAGTCTATCTCAATAAATACATAGTTAACTTTGATTGTCAAGTTGATTGGATTAAGACATGCCAAGGAGATTAGTAAAGCAGCACACCTATAGGTATTTCTGTGGGAGCATTTCCAGAGATAATTACGTCATGAGGGTTCTGTCATAATCAACGGATTAATCTGCTGATGAATTCATAGTATGACAGCAGTATTGGTAAAAGGGAGGAAGTGGAGCCTACTTGGAGGAAATAAATCACTGGGGATGTTTGTTTGGGCCTATATCTTGCATTGAACACTTCCTCTCTTTCCCTTTCCCTGCTTCCTAGTTGCCATGACAATGAAGTGCTTTGTTCTGCCATGCCCTCCCCACTATGATGAATTTATACTTCTGAAACCATGAGTCAAAATAAACAAATCCTCCCTTTAAGTATTCTATCAGATGTTTTGATTGCAGTTACACTAAAGTAACTAATAGTTCCGAAACAACTAGCTATGGAGAAGCAAAAGAATGAATTTGGACTCCTACTTCACACTGTATATAAAATTAGCTCAAAATAGATTGAAGACCTAAATGTAAAAGTACAACTTAAATACTCTTAAAAGAAGTAAGTCTTGCCTGGTGCAGTGTCACATACCTGTAGTGCAGCCATTTTAGAGGCCGAGGTAGGAGGATTCCAAGTTCAAGGGCAGAGGCAGCCCGTATAACTTAGCAAGATCTTGTCTCAAAATAAAAAGTAAAAAAAAAAAATGGGGCTGGGGTGCAGCTAGAGGTAGAATGCTTACAAAGCATGTGTGAGGCTCTGGGTTCAACTCCCCAGTAGGCACACACACACACACACACACACACACATACACACACACAAATACACACACACACACACACACACAAAGATGTTTTCCTCACCTTGAATTAGGGACTGTTTTCTTTTCTTATATATGATACATAATGCATAAGAAACTAAAGTAAAAATAATATATTTTTACTTTCTATTGAATTTTCACAAAATTAAAACCTATTTTGAACTAGAGAACACCACAAAGAAACTGAAAGAACAATTGACAGAATGTAAGATAGTATGTGCAAATGATATATTTGATCAGAATATAACATCAAAATAAAAATCGCTCAAGCAACATAAAATGAATAATAACCCAATTTAAAAATGGACAACCAGGCATGGGTAGCACATGCCTGTAATCCCAGCACTCAGGAGGTGGAGGTAGGAGGATCATCAGTTTGAGACCAGCCTGGACTGCATAGGAAGACCCCATCTCTAAAAATAAATAAGTTAGATAAAATGATTTTTAAAAATTTTAAATGGACAAAGGGCTTGAATAAATACTTCTTCAAAGAAAATAGTCACATGAACTAGAAGCCAATAAAAAAGTTCTTAGCATCATTAGTCATTAAGGAAATGTAAAGCAAAACCTCATGAAAAATGAGGTACTACTTTACACACACAAAAGTGGCAAAATAAAAAAATAATTAGTGTTAGGTAGCAAGAGTGGAGAATAAGTAATTAGAACCTTCATACACTGTTAGTTGTTGTTAGGTGCCGTTGAGTCAAGTCCGACTCATAGCGACCCTATGTATAGCAGATCGGAACACTTGCCAATTCTGTGCCAGGCAAACGATCCTATTTATGTTTAAGCCCATTGTTGCAGACACTGTGTCAATCCAACTGGTGGAGGGTTTTCCTCTTTTGCGTTGACCTGCCACTCTTTCAAACATGATGTCCTTCTCCAGGGATTGTTCTCTCCTTACTACATGTCCAAAATATGTAAGACGCAGTTTGGCCATTTTTGCTTCCAAGGAGCACTCTGGTTGTACTTCTTCTAGGACAGATCTGTTGGTTCTTTTGGCAGTCCATGGTATATTCAATAGATGTCTCCAGCACCACAATTCAAAAGCATCAATTCTTTTTCTGTCTCTCTTGTTCAATGTCCAGCTTTCACAACCAT
>VMDO01001668.1:154316-197283 GCA_007922755.1 Pedetes capensis | reverse complement strand
CACCTGCATCTCCATGTTCAATGCAGCGCTTTTCACAATAGCAAGGATATGGAATCAACCAAAGTGCCCTTCAACAGAAGAATCGATAAAAAAACTATGGTATATATACACAATGGAATACTACTCAGCAATCAAGAAAAATGAAATAAGGTCATTCGCAGCAAAATGGATGGAATTAGAGAAAATTATTTTGAGTGAACGAACATGAGCTCAGAAAGAGAAACGACACATGTTCTCACTCATATGAGGGAGCTGATTCAAAATTACAAGAAGGAAAAATCCTATTTAAAGGTCAGATCATAATAAAAGGGGAGGGGAAGATAAGAATGATGTCAATATAAGTGGACTAGAAATCGCATGTCATTGTTCTAACAAGATAAAAACAAAGACCACTACAGGAAAAAGTTTCTATCTTAAACAGAACTAGAACCCAAGGACATATAGAAAAATACTACTAAGTAAAAGATAGAGAAGACTTGGATGGGAAACTTAGATGGGAAGGGTGGGAAGGGGGGAAGCATAGGGGAGGGTAAGGGGTAACCTATATGAATAATGTTTATCAAAATGCATATATGAAAATGTCACAATGAAAAGCATGTCAAAATGAATCACATTATGATGTACATTAAAAATTTCTAAAAAAAAAAAAAAAAAAAAAAAAAAAGAGTTTCCTGGATTGAACATACCAAGGGCTTGCCTGGCTTTAGGAGCCTGCAGTTCTGGATTTGATCTGACTTCCAAGTAGGTATGGGATTTGAGGCAGATCCCTTGACCTCTCTGGGCTTTAGCTTCCCTATCGGTTAAAAACAAAACAAAACAAAACAGCACAAGAAAGCTGACTTTCTCTGCTCTGACCTGCTCTCAGGAACATGGCGACTGTCAGTAGCAGGGTGGTCTGAAAGATGAACTCCCAGACCTGGCAGACAGTGGAGGGATAGGGACAAACATGAAGCATAAAGGCCATGTATCTGGGTATGGAAGCCCCAGGCTGTCCCCATTATTTCCCCTTACAGAGCACTGGCTCATGCCTTCACCCCATGGGGGCCACCAGGTATGTCCAAAACCATACCCAGGGAGCTCCAGGCCCCAGGAGAAAGGGCCCAGGCCAAAGCACCAACAAGGGAGCCCGGTGCAGCCTTGACCTGGGGAAGCAGCACCTTCAAAAGTTCCCCTTCCCCTGGACTCTGTCACCTGGGTCACTGAATGAGGATCCTGTTGTCTTGGAAGGGCTGAGCAGTTGCCAGGTGGAGCCCATAGTCCAGGGTGCTGACTCCGTCCAGTCACCCTGCGCCAGCTCCTAACAGCATGGAGGTTGCTCCAAACCTGCAGAAGGGAGGCCTCCAGCTGCCCTCCCACCCAGTGAGGCTGGGGAAGAGCAGAGCTTGGGGGTACATTAGTTTGGTAGGACTGTCATCACAAAATACCACAGTCTGTGTGGCTTACACAATGGAAATGTGTTTTCTCACAGCCCCAGAGGCTAGCCATTGGAGATCCAGATGTAACAGTGGGGCTGGTCTCTGCTGAGGCCTCTATCCTTGGCTTACAGATGGCTGTCTGCTCCTGGGTCTTTGTACCCTCTGCTGCCTGTGTCCCAGTCTCCTCTTCTCACAAAACTCCAGCACACTGGCCAGGGGCCACCATAGTCCTCATTTTAACCTAATGACCTTCATAAGGACCCTACCCCCACAGGAAGTCCCAGTTGAACGCTGGCTTTTCCACACTGGAACCTTGAAAGATGCAGCTCAGCCATAGCAGCAGCCGCAGAGACCTCCTGAGTTCGCTTCCTAGGGCTGCCCTAACAAATGACTGCATGTGGCGACTCCCAAAACAACAGAAATGGGTTTTCCCACAGTTCAGGGTTCAAAGTCTGAAACCAAGTTGCTGGCAGGGCCCTGCTCCCTCAGAAGGCCTCAGGCTCTGCATGGTGTGGTTTGAGGTTCCTCCCTTGCCTTTCGGGCATCTTTTGGCCACTGAGTTCCCAGGTTTCCTTGGTTTGAGGGCCCTTACTTCCTCTTCTGTCTTTTTCTTCAGAAAGCCTTCTCCCGGGTGTGTGTGTGTGTGTGTGTGTGTGTGTGTGTGTGTGTGTGTACACTTGCCCTACACCACCTTGCTTAACATCTGCAAAAGCCCTATTTCCAAATAAAACCACCTTCACAGGTGCTATGGCCAGAACCTCAGCACATCTTTTGGAGGGACAGAACTGGACCCACAGCAGTCCCCTCCTCCTCCTGCCGTGGCCCTCCTGACCTCAGAGCTGCTCAGGAACCCCACTTTTGTTTGGGGTCAGATAACGCTAACTGGCTGGCCTGCTCTATGTTTTCTCAGTCCTTCCTGTCCCCATGCCCACTTCTCCCCCTCTCTTGCCCTCTCTCCTTCCCGTCTTTGACCTCCGCTGTTGTCTCTCTGTCCTGCCTCTCTCCCCTTACCTCCCTGCTATCCCATTCTCCTTATCACAGCACCAACCTGTCTCACTGTCCTTGCCAGGTCCTGTATGTGGACACCGCTTTCTCCTCAGAGGGGATGGCAAGAAGAATGTTTTTCAGCTGTCACAAAAATCCTAGGTTCAGCTTTGGCCCCTGACCACACTTGGCTTGTGACTACAACCGTGGCTTTCTTTCCCAGCTCATTGTGGATCAGGTCTGCTTTATTCAAGTATTTCATTTTATTTTACTTTATTTTATTTTTTAGATAGGTCTCACCAGGTAGCCCAGGCAGACCTTGAACTTCAATCCTCGTATCTCCAGGTCCTGAGTGCTGGGATCACACGTCTGTGTCACTGCACCAGTCTTCCACACAGTTCTTCAGTGCCTTTGGTCATCCTCCTTCAGGAGGAAGGGATGGCCCCTGCCCAGTGGCATGCCTCCATCACGGAGGGCTGCCCAGCAATGAAAGGAGGAAAGCATGGACACAAGCAGCACGGATTCCTCTCCGAGTGTGATATGTGAAAGAAGCCAATCACAGAAGGCTACATGTTGAGTGGCTCCATTTCTATGATATTCTGAAATGGGCAAATGTATGGAGATAGAAGAAGAGATCAGCGTGGTCAGGGCTGGGCGGGAAAGGCTTCAGCTACAAAGGGTCCTGGAGGGACTTCTGGGATAGCGGGAATGCTTTCTCTTTTGCCGGCCTGTGGGGACACCATTGACTAGGTGAAAGGTGGTAAACTACACACACTGTTGCGTGTGAGGTGTGCCTCAGTACAGCTGATCGAAAATCCCGGGGGAGAAAGAAGGGTGTCACCACAGCTCCACGGCTCTGCCTTGCTGGGCACATGGGAAGGCTCCCCTCTGGGCCTTCTGGGGAGGCCCAGTGCCCAGTGACCCTCACACATCTGGGAATGAATGAGTCAGAGACAGCTCTGCCAGGTCACACAGACAGGAGTGGCAGCCTGCCTGGCAGACACCTCCTGGCTGGATGCCCCAGGCCTGCCTGCTTCACCCCAACTCCTGTGAGCCCCTCCTGTGGCCAAGTCCCAGGCAGGTGTTTGGGGATCCCGCCCTTCCCTGGAGCACGCATGTTGGTAGCAGTAAGGGTTGGCTGCAGGCTGGGTGATGCAGAAGGAATCCTGGCCTCAAGAACACTGGGAGTTGCTGGCTTCCTACCAGAGGTAACAGTGGGGCCAAGCTGTGATGGGCTGAGGAATTGGCCAGGTCAGGGGAAGGCTATGAACCAGGGCAGGAGGCAGCTTGGGCATAGGGAGGCTCACAAATGGTTCGTTCTTCCTGGATAATAATGCACTTGACCACTGATAAAAGCCTGTTGGGTCCTGAAGCCTCATAAGTCTTGGACTTTGGACTCTTCTTAGGCTGTAGGCCCCTGGGAAGCAACGTCGTTGGACTTCATTTTAGAAAAATTCCCATGGAGGCCGATGGAGCCCTGGGGTTCACATGATAGTATTTGGCTTTCATTTTGCTTTATTATTTTTTTTAATCATCTCAGATTTGTAGGTTTTTATTCTGCCCTAAAATAGCAACTACTATCCTCTCTCACCATCATGTCAAAAAAAGGAAGGAGGTTTGATGGATGTTATTACCTAATCTTGGAAAGGATGTAATCTCAGAAATACATGCAGCTTGGTGAAAAACTCACCATGTAGCCCTGATGAACTGAGAAGACTTGCCAGGTTCTCAGGCAGGGAGGCTGGACACCAGCTAAACTACCCTCAGGGACTCATTAGACACACAGAAAGCAAGCAGAGAGCACCCAAACCTCTGCAGGGGGAAGGGTTGCTGGGATAGCCAGAGAAAGTTCTGGAGTACTGCTGTCTGGTAAGATAGCCACTAACCATGAGTGCTAATTAATTTCTTGACATGTGGTTAATCTGAATTGAGATGTGCTGTATATGCACTCAGTTTCATAGATTTGGTATATAAAAAAGAATGAAATGCCCTAAAAAAACCACATTACTTTGTACACTAAAAAATTACTAATAAAATAATTTTTAAAATAAGAATCAATAAACACAGCAAAAAGAATGTAAATTATCTTAATAATTTTGATATTGATTACATGCTGAAATGGTAATACTTTGGAGATAGTGCATGAAATAATATTACTGAATTAATTTCACCAGTTTCTTTTTAGGTTTTTAAAAATAAAAGTAGGCACAGTGATGTGAATTTCTAGTCCCAGCTACTAGGAAGGCTGAGGTCCCTTGAGCCCAGGGGTTCAAGACCAGCATGGGCAACATAGGGAGACCCTCCATCTCAAAAAATAAATAATATAAAATAAAATAAAAATATGGCTACTAGAAGATGTAAAATCATGTTCGTGTCTTACACGTACATGTCCTTATTTTTGTGGTGCTCCAAGAGCTGGAGTGTGAGCTGCAGGAGAGCAGAGTACAGACAGAGGCTCTGACCAGGCAGCTAGGGGGCACCATATGTGAGAGAGTGGGGCGGAGGAGGGCACTCATGTGTAGAGGGTTTTGATGGGCCTCCTTCAGTGACAGGAAGAGCAAGGGGTAGGCAGCTGTGGTTGGGAATGGGAGTCCTCTGCAGCAGAGGGTGAGACACCAGCCTGGGCTGAGTGGAGCCCAGGGGGCTGTGGTCATGGTGGGAGGGATGAGGCTAAGGGTGAGGTCCAGAGAAATAGTGAAGTATGCATGGCTGACAGTGGCCACAGGATTAGAAGGGACAGAAGAACTGACCTCAATGACTGTAGGCCCCTCTTGAAGCCCAGAGTATGTCACAGAGAAAAGTTTGAGGTACCCAGAGAGATTCCTGCCTGGGCCACACCATTCCCTGCACGAACTCTTGCCTCTGTACACACCCTGTCCACAGGTGCCAGGGCTGAATAGAACTGGCAACAACACCTGCCCCTTTTCCTTTTCTAGCTGGGGACAGAGTGCACATTCTGTCTGAGACAAGGGACAGTTTTCCAAGGAACCTTGCACATTCTGAGGGTGTTCCCCACCACTCACTGAGCCCCATCTCCAGACCCCTTGACATGTGTGACTGTCACAGGGCATTTGTGCCAGCTGGGTCTCCAGTAACACACAGAAGCACCTTGTGACCTGTGTACATCCACAATGATCCAACTCAGCAGCCCTGCAAAGTCAGCAGGGATTTCAACTCCATCTCACAGGTGAGCACACAGTGTCTTGGAAAAGGGAAGCAATGTGTCCAGAGAGCCCCAGTCATCCCGAGGTGGGCCAGGCCTGAGTGTGGCACGTTCCTGTCCATCCCATCTGCTGCAGACCCAGAAGAGAAAAACATCATTTACACATTTCAGTGGGTAGAGGCTGCAGGACCCAGCCTCTCCCTAGGCTGCCACCTGCCTGTGCCCAGGAGGAGTGCCTGGTGGGCCTGGAAGTCCTTAGGAGAGCAGGTCTGCAACCTTCTGAGCCTACCTATGTCCACACAGGGGAGGCAGAACTCTGGGGATGTCTTTTGCGGCTATGACCAGAAGAGGGCGCTCCAGGACAGACAATTTCTCTGGACTTAGCAACAGGGATCACTCAGGAATCTGCCCTTCATACACTCAAGGGGTGTCCCTGCTCTTCCTCTTCTTCTCAAAGCTCAGAGAGTCAGATGTCTTTAAATCATATTTGCACAAGTACTTCTGCACCTGATACCCTTGACCAGGAATGGTGTTTTAGAGAGGTCCTTGAAAAGCCCCCAGCAGGACAAACTTTTGGCCTGTCTGTTTATCAGGGGTTATGATAGTCCTGGAGTGGGGGCTGGGGAGAAGCTGAGTCAAAGGGTTTCCCAGGGACCCCTGTGAGAATTCACCAGGGTGGTCTCCACTCAACCCATTCCCCCAATCGGCCTCTTGCTCTCAGGGGATCTTCATGGTAGAAGGGTTGTCAGAACCATGGGACGTCCCCTCAATGACACCCACACTGAGGCAGTGGTTCCCCTAGAGCCAGAGAAGCCTTGGCTCTGATCCAAGGCCAAGAGTACAGGTCAGATTTATACTGCAGTCAGCTCTGAGGTTAACTCAGAACTGCCCTGGGGTGGGCAGAGGGTACTGCAGGCCTATAGGGAGAGCTGCTCTAGTTATTTTAGGGGGCAAGAAGGTAGTCTTGCTGAGGAGACCCCACTGTGCAGACACACTTCATAGGAGTAGAGTTCCGTGCTATAATTAAATACTACATGCAAGTTAATCCCCCACCTACTTTAAGACACATGTAATGGCGATTGTGATGATTGTGAAGGTGATAATTGGGCAGAAATAGAAAGTGCATTGTGCAAATGACTGTAATTAATGCTGCTTCTGTTCAGCAGACCTTTAAACAGCTTCCTGTTCTCTGCTGGTCCTCTCCTGTCTCAGGCAGACTTTGCTCTCTCTTCTGACTCCAGTTTTGTGGCCAGTCTAGCTGCCCTGACAGAGGCACAAGAACCTCCTGGAGGGACCTGTGGTGCATGTGCTTTAGGAGGTGCCCGTCCTCAGGAGGGAGCACATGACCCTGACATACCCCACGGCAATACTGTGCACCCCTGTGCCCTGGTGACCAGTTTAGGAGTAGGCATGCACGCCAGTCCCATCCACGAAACTCAACTCTCTTCCTTCTGTCCACCATGTGGGGAAACTGAAGCCAACCCGTGGAAACAGGGTGGATGAGAATTATGCACCTCAGGGGAAAAAAACAAAGCAGAGAGGCCAGCTACTCTCAACATTGCTTGCTCTCCCAGAGCCGGCCTTGCTGAGGGGAGCACTGACCTTTTTATTTACAGATATGTGAGGAGGAGGGTCAGGGCCAAGTGCTGAGGGGTGCCCATGTAAAGGGAGGTTGAAAGCTTGGAAGCAGAGAAAACAAGGGTCTGGACAACAACGTCAGAGGGCCCTGCCAGAGTCATTGCCAGACCTCCTTTAACACAACTGCTTCCAGCCTACACATGCTGTAAGGTCAGGGACTGGGTGCCTCCACGCACCAGCTGATGCCTGGGGAGGGAACTCAGCCACTGGGTGCCGGAACGTGAGTGAATGAGAAGGACGGATGGATGGCACATAGGAACTTGGCCCAACTTCCTAAACAAACAAAAGAAATTAGACATTAGGGCATCCGGAGACCAGGTGGGTGAGTTCCTGGAATGGGCCCCTTGTCTGGCACCTCTGTGAGGCCTGTCTCCTCCAATTTCAGGGCCAGAGTCCTCCCCCACTCCCCTCTCTTCCTTCTGCTGTCTGGAGGCACAGCCAGGAAGGAGCTGGCAGGGAAGCAGGCCACTAGGTTTCATTTTCCTTTCAAGAGCCTGGTCCTCACTTCCTCTAGGGGCCCCTCAGTGTGTGGCCCTGGCTCTGGACTCTGGCCTCTCCCCATCCTCCACCCTGGGCTGTATCTCTATGCTCAGGGCTTGCAGACACTCCCCCGAGTGACCCCCATGCTGCCTGCTCAGGCCTGGGGCTCTCTGACCCTCAGACATGCAGGCTTTAGGGCGACCAAGGCACCAAACCACACATGTGCAACGTGGAAGCTGGGGTCCACATGTACCTGATCCTCACACCCTCTGCCTTGGTGAGTACTGTGACCCTGATCGTCTGAGGGTCTTTACTCCTCCCTCTCTGTCCCCACTCCTCAAATCCTTTTAATGCTGCCAGCTAAGTTCTCCATCTGCCCGTGTCACTCTTCCTTAGTTCCTGCCCAAGTCCAGGCCTTTCTGCTGACTGCCTTCTGCTCATTCCTTACCATCCTCCTTTGTCACCGCCATGGTGGTATCTCCCTCAAATTCATATGTGGGAACCTAAGTCCCAATGCAATAGTATTAAGGGATGCTGCCTTGGGAAGAGGGAAGTCACAAGGGCTCCACCCTTGTAAGAGAGGCTTGAGCTGGGCACACACCTGTAATCCAGCTACTTGGAAGGCTGAGAGAGGAGGATCATAAGTTCGAGGCCAGAGGCAGCCTGTGCAGTTTAGCAATGCCTTGTCTCAAGATAAAAATTAAAAGGTAGGTAGGGGTGCAGCTTGGTGGTAGAGCACTTGCCTAGCATGAGCAAGGCCCTGGATTCAGCCTTCAGTACTGAAAAAAAGAGAGGGTGAGGGAGCTCCTTTGCCCCTTCCGCCATGTGAGGACAAAGCAAGGAAGTGCCTCCAGGAGGAGCAGGCCCACAGCAGATACCAATCTGCCAATACCTTGATCTTGGGCTTCCCAATGTCCAGAACTATGGGCAATAAACTTGGGTTGCTTATAAACTACCCAGTCCTGGGTATATTTTTATAGCAGCCTGCACGGACTCTGACAGCCCAGCAAACTCCCCTAATGACACCACCAATGCAAGTGTGGGCTGAGGGGAAGTCAGCTCCCCCCATTACCACCACCACAGAGCCTGCTGCTGCCATCACCAAAGTGGCCTTTGTTATTCCCTCTCCTTGCTCAGCCCCCCCTGGACTCCAGACACTACCCTGAGCAGGCGGGGTAAGTGAGCTCCTGAGCCAGGCAGGTGGGTATCTAGGGTGAGGCAGATGGCCTCCTTCAAATGCTGGAAGGGGGTGCACCACACTGGCTGTGCTGCCTGGGGGCCGACATAATGGAACATGAATCAGAGCCATCTCAGTGGGTGCGTAATGGTGTCTCCTTGTGGTTTTAATTTGCAGGTCCCTATTGAGCAGTGGTCCTGAGATCTTCCCATGTGCTCATTTGTTATTCAAATATCCTCTTTGGTTAAATATCTGTTCAAATCTTTTGCTCAATTTTAAAAATTGAGTCTCTCATCTTACTGAGCTGTAAGAGTTCCTTATATAATCTAGATACAAATCCTTTGTTAGATATTCATTGTTTTTGTTTAAAGCTTTATTGAGATCTAATTCCCATGCCTCAGATTTCACTCCTTAGAAATGTATAATTCACTGTTTTTTAGCATATTTACAAAGTTGTCATCAGTCATCACTATGTTAATATATGTTTTGTTGTTTTCTCTGTGGCTTGCTTTTTCGTTTCTTAACAGATTTTCTTTAGGGGCGGGAGCCTGGGGTTCAAACCCAGGGCCTTGCACATGCTAGACAAATTCTTTTGCAGAACAAACCTTCATGATTTTGGATAAAGTCCAAGTTATTGATTTTTTTCTTTTAAAATTTGTAGGTTTTTGTTCCCTTTAAGAAAATTTTGCCAAACCCAAGGTCATTAAAGTTTTCACTCATATTTCCTTCTAGAATTTTTAGAGTCTTAACACTTCCATTTAGGGATATGATCCTTTCCAAGTAAACTTTTGTATGTGGTGCGAGGTAAGAGTCAAGGTTTATATTTTGGCCACTTTGGTTATATAATTGTTCCAGCATCATTTGTGAAAACAGCATCCTTTTATCCTTATAAAAATATTAATTGACCTAGTATGTCTGTGTCTCTTACTGGACTCTCCATTCTGTTTCATTTATTTATTTGTCTTTTTTTTTCAATGCCACATTGACTTATTTACCATGGCTTATAATACTTCTTAAAACTAGGTATTATATGCCCTCTGAGTTTATTCTTTTTCAAAGTTGTTTTGGCTATTTCAGATCCTTTCACATTTAATTCTCATATAAATTTTGGAATCAACTTGTCAGTTTCCACACACATATAAAAGGCCTGCTGGGTTTGATTAGGATTGCATTGAACCTATAGATCCATCTGAGGAAAACTGACATCTTAATAATATGAAATCTTCTGACCCATGAACATGGTATATTTCTCTTCTCTATAGGCCTGAATTTCTCTCAAAAATATTTTGTAATTTTTAATGTTTGGTCTTGAATGTGTTTTGACAAATTTATCCTTAAATATTTCATTTGTGATACTGTTATGTGCTAATATTTTTAAAATATGAATTTCCAATTTGTTTCTAACATGTTCTATTGTTAGGTGCCATTGAGTCAGGTCTGACTCATAGCGACCCTCATAGGGTTTTCAATGGCTGACTGTTTCAGGATTGCCTTGGGAGTGGATTGTCATGTCCTGCTCCTGTTTTTGTGGTGCTAGGAATTGAACTTGGGACCTCAGAGACTGCAGAGTGGTGCTCTACCAACTGACCTAAATCCTAGCCCTGTTTCTAACATATAGTTATGTAATTTCTGTATTTCTATTATATAGAAATACAAGAGCCTCTTGTATGTTGACCTTGAATACTTGTTAATCTCCTTTATTATTTTTAGTTTAGGGTTTTTTTTTTTTTTTGTAGGATATGTAATATATTTCTACATAGCTGATTGCATTTTATTTCTTCCTTTCTAATCTGTAATCATCAAGTTTCTTTTTCTGGCCTTATGTACGAGTCAAAGCTAGTGGCTTGTTTATTTGTTGTTGTTTGTTTATTTTTACAGTACTGGGGATCAAACCCAAGGTTTTGCACATGCTAGGTAAGTGTCCTATTACTGAGCTACATCCCCAAACCCCTTTACCACTGTATTGAATAGAAGTGATAAAAAGGTATCTCCTTGCCTTTTTCCTGATCTTAGAAAAACATTCAATCTTTCACCATCAAGTATGATATCAACTGAAGCATTTTGGCGATGCATTTTATTAAGTTGAGAAAATCCTATTCCAGCCTTAGTTTTTGGGGACTAATTTTTATCACGAGTGGAGACTAGATTTTATTGAAAATACTTATTAAGCTGGGCACTGTAGTACATACTTGTAATCCTAGCTACCTAGGAGGCTGAGCAAGAAGGTCACAGGTTAGAGGCTAGGGGCAGCCTGCATAATTTAGCAAGACCCTCTCTCAAAATAGAAAGTAAAAAAGGGGCTGGAGGTGTTGCTCAGTGGTGGAGTGCTTGCCTCGCATGCACAAGGCCCTGAGTTCAACCTTATGAACTGCAAAAAAGAAAAAAAGATAAGATGATCATGTTTTTCTCTTTTAGTCTGTTACTATGGTGAATTCCATTGATTGGCTTTTAAATATTAAACAACCTTATATTCCCGGGATAATCTCCACTTGGTAAAAAGGATATATTATTCTTTTTGTAGATAATCAGATTCTGCTGAATACAATTTTGTTAAGAATTTTGCATTTATGACTGATGGGAACACAAACAATCTCTACCTTGTGTGACCTGTGGCCATTGTTCTACCCCCTCCTTGGAGTGGCTCTGCCCCAGCCTCAGGGAATCTCCTCACACATGCCCCTGTCAGTTCTCAGCTGAAGGCACAAGGCCCTGAGGCCCTCTGCAAATCACCAGCACTTTCTCTCTGGTCAACTTCCTCCTCATGCATACTCCACCCTCTGAATTCCAGCACCTTGGCTCCTTGGACTTTTGCTCTATCTCCTCAGTTCAGGAAGACCAGGCTGTACCTGGCTTCCCGTTCCTGCCCTGCAGCTTGCATGCCATCTCCAGCAGGTCACTGGACAATGAAAGACCCACTTCCTTTTTGAGTTCTCTCAGGGGCCACCAGCCTGTGTTGCTCATTGTCAATGTCTGAAATCCACTGTTGCCCATATTTTTTGTGTTCTTGTTGTTTTGGGTGGGAGGGTCAATCTGGTCCCTGCTACTCTATCTGGGATAGAAGCACCGTTCCAGTCTTTTCTGTATGAGAAATTTTGTCTGTTTCTTGGTAGCTGGGATCATTTGGCCATATAATTTTATCTCCTGTTTTTCCTCACTCAACATTTCAACATTAACATTTTCAAGTGACTTTAAATTTTCCAGAGGTGTCACTTTGAGGGATGTGACCATTGTCATGGCTGTGGCTAAGTTTCATTGATCTGCCTCTGTGTCTGGACAATTGCTGCCCAGCCTAGTCAGAGGGGAGACCTCTCCCACACTAGGAGGCTCTGCCTCCCTCTTCAGACTTTGTCCACTGCTCTGATGCACTTCATCATGGGAGACATTCTGTACCATGAACTTCAATGAGGTAGTGATTAGGGACTGCAGAAGAGGCATTTTTAAATTTAAACCTATTTTTTTTCCTGAATGGAGCAGGTGTCTGAACGTCACAGTTACAGGAAATCAAAGGATCAGGTTATTCAAAAATTTCCTGTAATTAAACTCATCCATTTTCTGAATGAAGCTCTGTGCCTAAAATAATAACAACTGTAACTTCTACTTGGGAGCCCTCACTGTGCACTAAGCACAGTATTGGGCCCCAGAGCCAGGCTGTGTGTTGCTCTGGATATTGGCAAACCCCAGACAGCCTCTCCCCTGAACCCAGAGCAGTCTAAGACCTGTTTTTAGCCAAACTCCTGTGCTATGGAGCTTCCTTTCCACTGGTGCCCACAGGGATCTGGAGAAGGGAGTAAAGGAAGCAAACTATGAGTTGATTGACAAGGTAAAGTGAGCAACAACATAATACTAATCTACCATTTGCTCACAACCATTCATTAGAGCTTGGTGTTAAACGCTTAATCCTCACCAAAACCTTATGAGGAACAGGTTGGGACATTATGGCTCAGAGAGGTGAATTAACTTGCTCATAGTCGTAGCAAGTTGGTGGTGTTGCTGGGATTCTAACTGGATAGTCTGACTATCCAGAACCATTTACTTCATGGTTCAAATCTTCTGTGATTTGTTTAGCCAGCTGAAGCCCTTCTACCCTTCTCTCTGCAAGAAGCCCAGGCGAGCCAGGTAGCAAGAATGGCCTGAGGTGTGCCAAGTGCCAAGGAAAACTTCAGTCTTGGAACTGACCACTGAGTGGCCTGGGCCCTCATGAAGTCAAGAGCCACACAGAAATGACACTTCCATCCTGGAGGGAGTGCCCAGCATAGGTCTCTCTGGCCTCCAGTCCTAGAGCTCTTTTCCTGCCCTCACCTCTGGAAGAACCAGGAAATTCTTTAGTGAGGTCTGTCATTGTCCTCCCACCAGCACATCAGTGTGATGCGTCTCTGTGTTCTCGTATAGAACTCTCGGAGTGGTATTCTTCCAACTCTACTGATAAGGATATCAAGGCTGGGGGTGGGAGGTAATTTATCCAAAGAAACTGAGAGAGGCAGGATTTGAACTGAGGTCCTTCATGGATTCTGTTCTGCTATGCTGAAATGTGACCTGCTTGTGGGGAAGTTCTTCATATCCACCCAAGGGCCATTAAGCCTCTTACCTCATTTGTAAATCTGTAAGTGCTCATTGAGCAGGTGAGAAACAGAGGGCACTCTGTGCCTCTTAGGGGGCGTGTGCAGGGTCAGAGAGATAACAGATCTTGCATTCTCAGCCCAAGTCAGCCTCAGCCACACAGGCTGACTCTGAGGCCTCTTCTAAGCCGTTCTGTGGATTCATCATGGCACATGCAAGTCAGGGTCCTGGTGAAGGGACCAAAACAGACTTAGCAGACTGAAGCAGAACACGGCACAGGACTGTAATCCCAGCAACTCAGGCGGCTAAGGCAGGAGGATTGCAGGTTTGAGGCCAGAAGCAGTCTATGAAATTTAGGATGACCCATTCTCAAAATAAAGATAAAAGTGGGGCTTGGGGTACAGATCAGTGGCAGCGTGCTTACCTAGCACAAGGCCCTGGAAATTCAATTCCCAGTACCCCCACCTTCCTCACCAAAAAATCCAGAGGGGCTTGCTGAAAGGACATTGGTTTGTGCCAAGGGTGGCCAGGCCAATGAGAACTAGCCACCCTGTGCTCAGAATCAGTCCGGATAAGGTGTCCCTGCCTGGCACCCAGCACCCTGGCATCGCTATCACAATTATCAACAACAGCTAAGGTTCACTGAGTCTCCCTGGGTCCAGGCACGCGCTAAATGCTTTCCTGTACTAACTCACTTTGTGGATGAGGAAGCTAAGGGAGAGAAAGGCAAGTTGCTCAAGAGGAGGAAAGGCCAAACGCCCCCCAGCTGGCTAGGCTGGCCCCTGCACTCCTCACTAACACAGTTTCCTTTCTTTGCTATGTCTCTAATATCATTGTTTCTGCTTTGTGTCCCCCATTCAGAAGTCAAAGTTCCAGAATAGTTCTGCCCTGAGCCCATGGCTCCACTTTCAGGGAAAGGAGAGGAGACCAGTTTCTGCCTCTGTTTCCAAAGTGGCAGGCAAGGCCCTGTATCTCAGCTATCTTTGAGATTCCCCTGCAGGCAGAAGGAGATTTGGATGGGACACCAGCCTCCAACGTGAAATGGCTCCATTGGACTGAAATGACTTATGGGGGCTGTTTGCCATGTCCAGCCCTCAAAACCATAGGCCCCCAGGTGGGAATCTAAGGTACATAGACTTTGGGGTCCCTAGAAACTAGGGTCATTCCTGAGGCTCAGGGTAGAATGGATAATTGTGGCATGGGCTGGCTGTCTCTTTTGGGAACAGCTAGGTGGGGTGCCTTGGAGGTCTGAGGGCCCTGTCCTTGTAGGCTGGGAAGCCACATTGCCAAAATGGTGTTGGCAGCCCCTGCTCCCAGAGCTCTGGCATTGCTCCCTCGTTTTCCTGAGAGCCAGTGGTGACTGGTTCCTCATCCCTGGAAGCACATCTTAAGGAGAGCAGAGCTGCTATCTTTGTTTGGCATTTTTCAAAGTCAGCAATAGAGAAGCAAAATCAACCCAAAGGGCTGTTTAATTGCAATATAAAAAAATCATGCTTTTTCAAGGGAAAAAAAGAGAGTTCTCCACCCCTTCAGTTTCCAGCGCAGTACTGTAGCTGCTGATTCGGCCTCATTCAAATCCAAACAAGCACATTCATCATTCCAAAAAGTGCCATTCAAGCGGCAGCGCTCCACAGGGCCATACTTCGCCTCAAATGTTCCCAAGCCCAATTAAGCCTGGTGCAAGCTACCCAACCCCAGAAGCCTGAGCCTGGGGGAGAGGCTCCCATGGCTGCCCGGAAAATGCTGTCTGGCTTCTGGTTCCCCTCAGGGCAGAAGAAAAATCAGCAGGAGCCCTGGCCTGAGTCAGAAGTCCCTGCAATGCCAGCTCCAACCAGGCTTGTCCCTCTTCTTCTCTCCAACTCATGTCCAGGTCTGTAAAACCAGTTCAGACTGGATCAGGGGTGGCAAGCAGAGGGGTTACATCCCATTCTCCCTTGCTCTGCTCCTGCCACCACCCATAATTACTCAAGGTCTTCTTTCCTGGCCTGGATTCAGTCTGAGTCGTTCTCAACACAGCTCTCCAAATCACCACACTCAGCGTGACATGTTGCCACCCTGGGCTATGAGAGTCTCCCGAGTCCCCTCCAGGTCACACACTTGAACGTTGAAAGAAATAATAACAGCTGACAAACCCTCCCTGCAGGGGAGGACCAAGGGCCAGGAGTCAGGGAAGGAAATAACCTGGCCACACTCAGGCAAGGTCTTTCCATGTTTTTTATTGTGACCCATAGAACATTTGTTTTGTATACACTTGGAGACAACCATCCTGCAGAGTGATATTTATCCTTCCTAATTGCAAAGTGTTATGATAACTTTCTATCCTACCCCCTCCTCTCCTCTCTAAAGAAAATGCTAGTGGTGATGCACTAAGTTGATTTCAGGGCCCATTACTGAGATATATAATTTGAAAAACATCATATCACTCGAAGGTTACACATTAATAATGTTGTTATTGCTAGGTGCCATCAAGTCGTATCTGACTCATAGTGACACTTATAGGGTTTTCAATAGCTGATTGTTTTGGGATTGCCTCGGCCGTGGATTGCCATGTCCTTCTCCCATTTTTGAGGTGCTGGGAATCGAACTCGGGACCTCAGAGACTGCAGAGTGGCACTCCACCAACTGACCTAAATCCCAGCTCACACATTCATAATAGCTAGTCCTAATTCTACACTAACTACCCGTGTGTGTAGCTAGTAAGCCATTGGATTCACCCATGAGTCCTAGGAGGCAGATTGTTACTATCCCTATTTTCCAGAGGAGAGAATGGAGACCTAGAGAGCCTGAACAACTAAGCAGTGCATCCCTGGTTTATTGGTCAGCTACTGCTATGGAACAACCAACTTGAAAACCTCAGTGATGCAAACAATAAACATCTTCCCACAGGTTTGTAGGTCAACTGGAGTGGCTCTGTGCCACATGCATCTTGTCCCCATCCTGGGACCACTGGAACAGCCAGGACATGTTCTTTCCCCACCAATGGCAGCAGCACAAAAGAAAACATCCCACCTGCAAAGCACATTTCCAATCTCTGCTTGCCTTACATCTGCCACCTCCCAACTCACGGGAATGCACCATTGCATTTTCAATTAGGGATTCGGGCTTCCCAGAAGAAAAGAAAAGATAGATCTGTGCATATCAGCACAGAAGCACTACCAGTTCATTCACACTGCTCTTGGGCTATTGAGTCAAGTAAAAACAGCATTTAAAAGTCACTGTTTATATACTCTATGGTAAGGCTTATGAGTCTTTGTTTTTGTGCTTCTGGTGAATCCAGTCTTTTGAGAAGGAAGGAGGGGAAAGAAGGAGAGCCTGAGGGTGGTCATGTGGGCAAATAGCCTCACATCTCTGAGCTAAAATTTCTTCACCTTTAAAATGATGACACAGATGAACACATTTTAACATACCGCTGAGTGACAAAATCAGGTTACCGCACAGCATGCAGAACAGTGGCTCACTTTTGCAGCGTTGTGCTGGCATTTAATGTACACACGTGTGCATACCCTTAGGTGCATAGGAAGAGGGCTGAAAAAGCTTTGTCTGAATCTCACCAGTGCTGCCCTCCCAGTGGCGGGACCTGGAGCGGTTCTCTACGTGTATCAGTGCTGTCCTGCATCAGTACTGGCACCAGGATGGTGCACAACAGAGATCATCAGAGGCAGCAACAAAACAGTCATATTTTGCTAAACAAAACCAAAACCACCGGTGCCTAGGCCCTGTCTCCAGTGGCCTCAGATGGAAGCGCTCTCCACCCGCCAGTTGCCTGCCTTCCGGAGCCCAGGCCTGTTTATCTCCCAGTGAGGGAGGGTGCAACCTCCCCCGCCTCCTTCCACATCTTGGTTTCTCGGCCTCCTTTCTCCACTCAGCACCCTGAACTCTCTGGACATCTTATCTCTCACATTCCATTTCCCTTCCCTATTTCCATGACCTTTAACAATGGGGAGTTAATCTTCACTGACACCTTGTGGGGTTGAAATGCAGTCACTCATTCATTTGCCCACATATCCACAATCTACCCATTCACTCATCAAATATTCCCTGTGCCCATTCTATTCCAAGGTCTGCCTGGCTACCAGAGACCCAGAGATAAGTCAAGTGTCAGCGCTCAAAGTACCCCCAGCTAGGTTCACTCCCCAGTACTGCAAATATATAAATAAACAGTGGCATGGACGAAACGGAGGGATATCACAGAGGAAGATTTTGTCTTGATATAACCACCAAGTTCACAAATAGGGAAATATTATCTTACTACACGAATGAGACAAACAGAAGCCACCATGTCAGAGCTGGAAGGCCCTTAGAGGAATCTATTAGGGATAGCAAATACCTAGTGCATGCAATATCACTCCTCTCTGCTCCTGACCATGGCAGACCTTACTAATCGAACAGGTGTCTTTCCCCATGAAAGTCTGAATCAATGTCAATACAGTCATCTCTTGGTTTTCAAATGGCATTGAGTCCAGAACCCCTTACAGATACAAAAATCCATGAATGCTTGAATCCTTTACATGAAATGATGCATATAACTTATGTACATCCTCCTGTATACTTTAAATTGTCTCTAGATTACTTACAATATGTAATACAATGTAACTGTTATGTAAATTGTTGTTATACCATGCTGTTTAGGGAATCACGAGAAGAAAAAAGTCTGTATAGGTTCAGTACAAACACAATTTTTTTCTTCAAATAGTCTCCATCCTAGTTGATTAAATCTGCAGTTGTGAAACCTGCGAATATGGAGGACTGGCTGTACTCTGTTCCAGGCAGCCTTCCCAGGGAACTGGAGTTGGCATGTGCACCTCCATCCTGGGGAGGGGAGTGGAGCAGCAGAGAGGCTCGGAGGCACTGAAGGTTGCTCAGTGAGTTGATAGCCCGGCTCCTTGGCATTAGGCACAAAGGGGATGACCACAGAGGAGTCCTATCAGGGTTGACTTGGGCACCTCCAGCCTGCCTCCCTGCACCCCTGGCAGGCAAACTCTTGCTGACAGGAGAGGAGGAGGGATGATCCTCAGCTGGAGAAATTCGGGAGGCGTTGTGGCAGGTGGCTTTTTGGCAGGCCTCATAAATTGCCCGAGGATTAGGAAGGATAAATTAACCCAGAAGACACCAGACCCACACACAGTGACAGGCCTAGCTTGGATATATTTCATTTCTGATCACACCAGAACGGAGCAAGAATTATGGACAAAGTGCATAAGCCTAAGCAGCCATGCTTGATAATTTACACTACTCACTGTCATTCCTAATGTCCCGTGTCTGTCTCTCTCCAACCCGGGAAACACTAAATCCAGTTGCTTGAGGAACACTTTATGCTGCAGTATGCCAAGAGTCTTTCGGAAGACTTGGCTTGTTCCCCTGGGGGCGACATGATGGTAGCTCTGAGCCCCATGCCACGACTCCGCTGTGGGGACCAAACCAGAGTCTGGCAAACAGGTCACTCAACTCACGGCATGCCTGGGACATATCAAACACAAATACCTGTGCCCACATCTGTGCCCAGCCATATTTCAGGCATTAAAAGGAGCTGGGAGCACAGGCTTTGGACTCACATGGACTTGGATTCAAGTCCTAACCCACACTTGAGAATGGTGGGTGTTTGGATGAGGCATTTTATCTCCTCCAGCCTTGGCACCTTCATTTGCAAATGGGCTCGTGAGACCTTCTTTCCCGGGCTGTGGGGCACACATGGGGAGAATATGTGTCTAACACAGCACAGTGCATGGCAGTTAGTGCTTTAAACACGAAAGTTATTGTTGGGGCCAGTGTCCGACACAGGACAATGGACCTGCCCTCTGGGGCCTGCCTGAACCACCCTTGGGCCAAGTATACACGGTCCCCAGAGGATGGACCGTGTATGTGCTGGATCAGGGATGGGAGGCTGGGTGAATGGACAGGATGTCTGAAGGGGTCCTATTTCTGGAACAGAGAACACTAAATCAGGGATTTGAACAGCCTCAAATTTGGCCTCCGTGATATCAACCTCGACGGTAACATTTCTTGTCCCACTGAGGAACCCTACCACTCATCCACATTAGAGGATTTCCCTAAACCCTTCCCACAGCTGTCTAGATCCTCTGAAGGCCTACTTAGACCTTGCCTCACCCCCTGCCTTGTTCTGCTACATCTAGGATGAAATCCTTATTTTGGCATTCAAGGTCACCACCGAGGGGGGTCCACCCATCTCCTGAGCAGGGCACAGCAGGTGCTCAGCAGGGGTGGGCAGACTGGCTCTGCAGAGGGGAGGATGCTGTGCCTGCCAGTGTGACAGGGAGGTTCTGGGCCTTTCTGAGTCTGCCGTGCATTAAGGGGTTTGGACCCTCAAGCTGAGCCTAGCAGTGCACACCTTTCCTTCCCAGTGTCAACCAAAGACTGCGAGTCGCCCTGCCCAGTAGTCAGGCATCTCAGGCAGCCCAGCCACCCAAAGCAGCACAGGGCAGAGCCTTCTTCCTATCTCTAGCAGTCACTTGACATGCAATAATTGCTTTTCATGAACTCAAGCAGGAGGCAGCCCAGGGGGAGCCACTGCTTGGCAACAAGTGCCAATGGTAAGGTGCAGTCTTCATTCTGCACAAGCAGTGGTGGCGGAGGCTCTGAGGCACCACAGCACCATGGCATCTGGCCTGGCCAAACTTTGCCACCATTGCAGGCCCCTGAGTGAAGCCAAGTGGGCTCTCCTGGGGAGAGACATCCCTGGAGACACTGGGAGAAATGGGCAGAGGGTCCTGAAGGAGCCACGTGCCAGCTACCTGCTGCTAATTCTGATGCTGGTATCCAGCTCCCTAAAGGCAGCATGGTGGCCTGCCCCACCTCATGGTGTTGATCTGAGGATTAAGCAAACAAGAGTCATAACAACTGAAGCAAAGCTTGCATTGATGCAGCATTCCACAGATACCAAAGCTCCATTCCCAGCTGGACACAGTGGCACATGCCTATGATCCCAGCACTTGGGAGGCCGAGGCAGGAGGATTCACACCAGTTCCAGCCCAGCCTGGTCTACACAGCAAGTTCCAGGCCAGCCTAGGCTATACAGCAAAACCCTGTATCAAAGCAAACAGACAAATAATCACAACAACAAAACCCAACAAAGTTCCTCTCCCTACCAGGAATATGATTTAATATATATTCTCCCCTTCTCTGTGCGCCACCACCTAAAAGTCTGCTATGCGCCTCCTGTTCCTTTACTGCTCCTCTCCCGCCCCTTTCCAAAAGGACAGCACTGTGTGAGAAGGAGGGTCGCGGATGCTGCTGAGGACACTGGCTCTCTCCTCCTGGAGAGGACGGAAGGGAAGGGAAATGTTACTTTTGAAAGTGTCCTGAGAGTCTCCTAACAATCACTTCTCAGTAAACATGGAAAACTCCCATTTTACAGAGGGAGAAACTGAGATGCACAGGGGGTGAGAAGCAGGTCTCAGCCCCAAGGCTCGGAGGTGGCAGAAACAGTATTCAGATTGTCCTGAGGTGAGGTGGGTGGTTGGGGAAGCAGAGGGATAATGACCTGTGGACAGGGAGTAGATGGCTTGTGCCTGGTGCATGGATGAAATTTGGAGGGTGCATATTAAGCTGCATGTTAATGGCAAAACCAAAGACTGAACCAGGCTCCCCCTTTAGTGCCGATGCACCTCCGGCGTCCGGCATCTCCCTGGCCTGAGTTGGCTGGGCTCTGAGCAAGGCAGGGGAGACGTAGCTGGGCTCTGAGTCCTGAGCAAGAGGCGGACAACAGGCATAAGAGCAGTAGAGAAGACTGACTCCCGTGGAGGACAGATCTGGGAGGACTTCCCTCCTTCCGGTCCCCAGGCTGCATTCCCTGTCCCCGGAGGTGTGAGTGCACAGGCCAAAAGCCATTGAACACAAAAGCCATGTGGGGAGCCCTGCCTGGCGGCTCTGTACTGGGGAGGCTCACCGCTTCCTCCTGCTGGATCCTGGGCAGCCCACCTGGGGGGTGGGCAGTGGGTTGGGTTTTGAGGCCCCAGGGGGCCCCCAGGTAGCCCAGCCCAGCCCAGTTTCCCCAGCTTTTCATCATCAAAGCTCAGCCTCCTCCATTATTCACTAGGGCTGGCTACCCAGCCCCCTGGGCCACTCCTCCCCCAGCTCCTATCCCCCCTGGAGTCGTGAACATCAAATGCTTCTCTCCATGTGCTGTTTTATTCTTAAATATACTCATTTCCTTCCTCATCTCCCAGTCTATCGGGAGGGATGGTTTTTTCTTCCGGTGGCTCAGGCCTGAAACCTTATGCTCTTCCTAGAAGAATCTGTCTCCCTCACACCACATCCATCCGTCAGGGATCTTCAGGAGCCTCCTTTACATTCTAGGATCTCATCAGATCTCCCACCCTGGCCTCAGCCCTGCCTCCTTCTGCCTGTGTTTCCTGCCATCTTCCAGGCTCAGAACACTGTGGGATCCCAGCTCCCTGGGCAAAACCAAAGCCCAGAGGCCCCAACTGCCCTTCTCTGGGTTCCCCAAGCCCTTACTAGCTCTGTTGGCCTCCTGGAACCCTGGGGCACACTCCCAGCTTAGGCCTTCCCTGTAAATCCTACCTGCATACACACGTGGCTTCCTACCAACACCCTCTCTCATTCTCTCTCTCTTTTTAGAGGTACTGGGGAGCTGAACCCAGGGCCTTGCACGTACCTTGGAAGTGTTCTACCGCTGAGCTGTACCCCGAGCCCCTTTTTAATGTTTTATCTTTTATCTTGAGATAGGGTCTCACAAAGTTATGCAGGCTGCCTCTGGCCTCAACCTTGCAATCCTCCTGACTCTGCCTCTGGAGTCACTGGGATTACAGGTGTGTGCCACCACACCCACCCTCCCACCACTTTCTTCAACACTGCATCCTGCCTACCACTATGAAGCATGCCCAGCCTCCAACTCTGCTCGCCTTTTGCCTTCAACTGCAGTTGGCACATCCTATCAGTTACATGATTTGCTTATTTATTTTATCTGTTGTTTATTATGCTCAGATGTAAGCTCAACAGTAGAAATTTTTGTTATATCTATTTGTGTATCTCAAACCCTAGAATAGCTGAGTATACTGTTGTTGTTGTTGTTAGATGCCATTGAATCAGATCTGACTCATAGTGACCCTATGTACAACAGAACAAAACATTCTCTGACATTGTGCCATGCCCAGCACTGTCAGTGCTTCTCAGCTATTTATAGGGTTTTCAATGGCTGATTAGTTCAGAATTTCTTTGGAAGTGGGCTGCCACATCCTTCTCCTATTTTTGCAGTGCTGGGAATCAAATCTGGGCCTCAGAGAGTGCAGAGCAACACTCTACCAACTGAGCTAAACCCTAACCCTGGGTACATTGTAGGCATTCAATAAATACTTGTTGAATGAATGAAATGGAGGTTGTTAAAAATGTCCTCATTGTAGAAGCAATCTACCATGTTGTAAAAAGTAGAAAAACCAGAAAAGACAGAAGAAAATTAAAACAAATTCATCTTAATAATTAAATATAGCTTGTCATCAGTATTTTGGAATAGTGACTTACAGTCCCTTTTGTTCAGATTTATATAACAAGTGCCATGATTTGTTTTCCCAGTGCACTGTGCTAGACCATTTCCAAACATCATCATATTCATCACAAGCCATATGACAGATTGCTGCCCCTATCTTTTTTCAGATGAGGAAACAGAGGCCCTGAAAGATGAAGAATTTTGCCCATATCTAAACAATTATCTCAACAATTCTGATAATAGTGGAAACAACATTTTTTACCAAGCTCCTTTTCACTTAATTATATCATAACAATATCTGTACATCATTAAAAGTATTGGTAAATGTAGTTTTTTTTTCCTTCAGTACTGGGGGTTGAACCCAGGGCCTCCTGCATGCTAGGCAAGTGGTCCCCAACTGGGTTGCACTCCTAGCCCTCACCTTTATTTTTAAATTTTGAGACAAGGTCTTGCTAAGTTATGGAGACTGCCTCTAGTGTGGAACTCACATCCTCCTGCCTCAGTATCCTGAGTTGCTGGGATTACAGGCATGCACTATGGTACAGGTTTGTAATATTCTGCCAAGAAGATGTGCTATTATTTCCCTAACCTACCCTTTATGCCTGCAGCTGTACCACTGTGGTGTCTGATCCCATCAGATCTCAGACGCTAAGCAAAGTAGGCCTGGTTAGTACTTGGATGGGAGACCGTCCGGGAACACAAGGTGCTGTAGGCTTGGGAGAAGGACCTGGCAAGCCACTCCCAAAAAACAATCTGCCATTGAAAACCCTATGGATCGCAGAGAAGCACTAACAGTAGTGTTTCACCTGTTGGATATAGGGTCTCCATGAGTCAGACACCTACTCAATAGCAACTAACAACAACAACAATATCCCTTATAGATTAGAATTTGGGCTATTTCCAGCTCATTATTATTAAAAATAACAAATACATATTCTTAAATGCAAAACTTTTCCCACAGTTCTGATTACTTCCTCCCTCCATACTTCTGACAGGGAACCCCCAAGGGTGAAGTTGTATGAACATGTAGAAAAGTCTTTGGATGGCTGTGAGGGGAGTGCTGTGGGTTGAGGGATGTTTGGGGTGCTGCTGGGGGCCCCTTGGGTGTTTCCTTACAGAGTCTTTGTCCTGCTATTGGACAGAATTGTTCTCATTTCACCAGGCAGGCGAGGCCCTCGTTCATAATTGAAGCCCCAGCGCTCTGTGTGGCTGCAGCTAAGGCCTTTGGCCTGCCACATTAATATTGCAGGCAGGTGCTAAGGACCTAAATATTTGATCAGAGTGTGTGTCGGGCTGTCAGTGAGCTGTGTTCAGAGCAGATTAGACCCTCCTCCCCTTCCACTGCATCCAGGGCAGCATGCTCGAGGCCGACCAGCATCAGACAATGTGGTCAACTGTCTGTGGAAAGCTAATCACTGTGGGGAGTAGGTGGGAACAATGATGCCACGGATTACAGCAGCTTCAGGCTTCACTCTGGATGGTCCATGTCCAACAGCCTGCAGCCCTGGATCGAGGGGAAGTCAGGACCCACAGCCCCAGCCCAAGGCCTGGGACACAGTAGGCTCACTGAGTGGATGATGTGTCCTCAGAAACCAGGGAATGTTCATTCAGTTCATCCACTTGACATTTATTAAGCACCTCCTGAGGACCAGGCTCCATGCTGTGCACTTTGCAGAGATGATTTCAATTGCCCTTAGAATGTGCCTAACATGTAGTGTTTAGAAAGGGCTAGCCATTATAATAATTATGTGCCATTATTTATTTCCCCAGTCTGTTAGCTTGTCATGCTGTGAGAGTTTTTGTGTCGCTGTGGGGCTGAAAGCTATACCACCACTATTTCAGATACCAGCAGGGACACCCATGGAGAACACGATTCAGCTGAGCTTCCCAACTTAAACAGACTAGGGAGAAGGACCTGGCAGCCCACTCCTGAAACAATCAGCCATTGAAAACCCTATGAATAGCAGAAAAATATTGTCAAATATAGTGCTGGAAAATGAGCCCCCCAGGCTGGAAGGCATTCAAAAGATGACTGGGGAGAGTTGCCTCCTCAAAGTAGAGTTGAACCTAATGACAGGAATGGAGTAGAGCTCCTGGGACCTCCATTTGCTGATGTGGCATGACACAGAATGAGAAAAAGCAGTGACTGCAACAATGGGCTCAAACATAAAAAGATCATATGCATGACACAATGTTGGGTAGTGTTTTGTTCTGCTGTACATAGGGTCGCTATGAGTCAGCTCCAACTTGATGGCACCTAACATTATTTACTCTGATGAACTAAATTCTGTGAGGGAAGTCTGATCATTATTTTCATTTTACAGATGGGGAGCCATCCGTAAACCTGTTTCCAAGGCTCACAGACACAGCTAAGGGGTCAAGAGGCTGACCACCGATCTTGGCCATTCATTCTGGACCTAGAACTGGACATGCATGGCCTGGGCCCAGGTTCAGGGGCTACTGGCACTCCATGCTCATCTGTGCAGGCTCCACCTGTGGCTTTTAGCACCTACTCCTTGCCCAGCTTAAGGCATGGGGGCAAATGGGAGCAGACAAACTCCTGGGACCAGGATACCTGCCCTGTGCTCCCCTGGCCGTTATGGGCCTGCTTGCCGGGAGAAGCCCCTGGTTCTCAAGAAGGAGGACCCATTTCAGGTTCCCAGACCTGGAGGGAGAACAGGAGGGAGGTGCAGGGGAGACTGACGGATGATACAGAGTGGAGGATGGTGACAGAGGAGTCCCAGACAAAGAGCTGGCCCTGGGGACACTAACCAAATGAGACCCTCTGGAGCAGCTCTGCCCCAGGCCCCAGGGGAGAGTGAGGACCTGCCCTGTGCAGGGGCACTGGGGGAAGGGCTGAGACTCACAGTCTGTCTAAAGCCCACTCACCCCAGGCAGCAGTGCTTCTGGGAGAAATGTCCCGCTCCCACCCATTCTGAGCTCTTGCTGTGACACCACGTGCTGTCTCAAGTCCTAAGAATCTTAATTATTGCCACTTCTCGGGGAAGCATACTCTGTGGAAATACCCAGGGAGGTGTGCACAGCTGTAGTCACTGAGGTGTTCCCCACGGTGGCTGTAGCTGCCATTCTATAGCTGCACGCCTGGGCCTGCTCATGTGCTCCATCATCAAGTCCCTCTCACCCTCCTCCGGTCATGGTCATTCACTCTGCACTGGTGCTAAGCCTCCAAATGACTTCCCATCACACTTGATGTAGAAACCTGACTCCTCAGTACCCTGACACTTAGTGTCTTCCAGCGTCTTTCTGGCCCTCAGCAGCACTGCTCCTCTGTGTCAACCTCTTCCCCACCTCTTCCCACCCTTCCTCAGTCTCTCAGTCTCGGCTGCCTCCCTCTTGGGTGGGCCCTGCAATTGCCGGGCCTCCCCCTCCCTGCTCAGTGTAGCCCACCATCCTGTCTGAGTTTCTCAGTTTTACTCTGTCAGGGACTGTGGATTGTCCACTGGAGATTTCAAAGCCTCATGAGGACCTGCTGTACCCCCAGGGTTGTGGAAGGAAAGCAGGGGGGATGAGAAGGAGGGAGAAGGACGGCGCCGCCACTCTGTGCTGCTCTGAACAACCCTGGGCTGCTGCTGAGAGTGAGGACCTTGTGGGTACCCGCCCCACTGGTTCTGTGGGGTCTGTTTATTAGGAGCAGGGCAGTGTTCCTTTGCCCATGTTGCAGATGACCCTCAGCAGAAGAGACTGACAGGCCCTGGCCTGCCCAGTTTCCAGGGGAGGCTGCCCACCCTGCTTGTCATTCTTGCCGCGCTTCCTTGCCTTGTGCTTCCCACCATGCCAGGAGTGGCTTTGTGATAACATCCAAATAAATTATTGAAACGACTTCCTTTGAGGCTGAGATGAAACTCCAGGCTAATAGCCATCGTGGGGGTTGGAGAAGGCTTGGGGCCCCTGCACCTGCAGAGACCATTTCCTCCCAGTCTCCAGCCTGCAGGCCTGACCCTCTGCAGGGGTGGGGGAAGATTAGCATGGAATTACCCCAGATGATGGGGAGGGCACGAGAAGGATCCTCCTGATTCTGCCTTAAAGAACCCACGAAAGGATGCCAGGCCAAGGCACAGGTCTGAGTAGAAGGGGGAACCTCCCTAATGTGGGCAGAAGCCTCCCAAGTATGGGCAGTGCCTGCTCCAGGAGAATTGGGGTGGGGATCCCCTGTTTTGGGGTGCCCTGTGGGGAGTGGAGGTACGTAGGGGGATGGGGCTGTTTCCTAAGGAAATACTAAGGGCAGAAATAGAGGTTGGGCCTTCTGGGAACCTGGTGTGGGCTTTCTGGGAACCTGACCAGGGTGTGCAATGGGATGCCAGCCGTACATCCAAGTGGCTGGGCTGGGGCCGAGGGCAGGTCACTTGGTCCCTCCACAATGAATGACAGCAGAGCTCTCAGCAGGGGAGGTAAAGCCAGGGCCTGGTGAGCTCAGTGTAGGGCAGGGCTGAGCATGAAGGGATGTGAGTAGCCCCTTCCTGTTTGTCAGTCAACTTTACCACCCAAGGCAGAGAGAGGAAGGGCCTCTGTCTCAGGCAAAGACAGTGAGGACCCGCCAGATCCCCAGGCCCTAGTGCTGGTATGATCCACAGCTTGAGTGGGACCTCCGGTCTCGGAGGGGCTGGAACTACATGGCCAGCGCTGAGGTCCTGGAACTTTGGGGCCCATGTACCCCTATGCCTGAGGGAAATTCCTCCTTCCTCTCCACAAGCTTTCCTCCAAGGTCCCCTCATGAACATGGTTTCCCTAAGGGGCGTTTGAAATCTGAACCAGGAGGGAAATGTAGAGGAAAAAAACACTGCTTCAGGCCCACCACAGACTTCCTCCCAGTCAGGAAAACAGAGCCCTGCCTGAAAGAAGGAAGACAGGGAGAAATGCCGCAGAAAACTTGGCAGCATCTCTGGTTATGTCCCTGCCTGCTGCAATGGCGAGAAGTGGCAGCATTCTCTGGGGCTGCCACGAATCTTTCCTCAGCACTAAGGCGAATGGCAGGGTAGCCTGCTGGCTATGGGGAAAAGGGACAGGGCCCAGTGGCCTTGGGCAGGTGGGACAAGGTGGATTCTCAGCTGGGGGATGGGCACCTGAGCCTTGGGTTTTTTTCTAAAAGTGTCAAGGGAAAGGGAGTGCCTAGTTGGTGGGCTCTGTTCATTTGGGGTATTCTTGAGATGTGCATGGGACATGCACAGGCATTGGGAAACAGTGTGGAGCAAAGGACTGAAGCCCAGCACGTTGAGGACCTGGCTGCTGTGTGCCAGCCATGTGACCTTGGATGTGTGCCCTGACCTCTCTGAGCCTCTGCCTCCTCATCTGTAGCTTTAATGTCTGCCCACATGAGCCCGATTTCCTCCTCTCCATCTTCCTAGAGCTGTCTGTCTGGGCTCCCGTGAGTCCTTCTGGCGCTCAACACACAGGAGGTGCTCATGTGTCCCACAGGCCCTTGAGTTAGAGAGCTGGTGCCCAGAATGATGTGCCGGCCTAGGACCGGAAGAAGCCAGGGTGAGGCTCAGCTGCAGTACATGGTGCTTGCAGCCTTAGGAAGCTGTGGTCGCTTGCTGGGCCTCGGTGTCCGTTTTGTGAGGGAGGTCATAGTCCCTGGGCTGCCCCCACATGGGACTCAGGTGAAGTGAAAGCATCTAACACTTGCAGAGTGCCTGGAGCATGCACATATTAATTAGCTCTGTTAGTCCACACAGGAGCCAACAGGAGAGGTGCTGTCCTCCCACTGAATGGATGAGGACACAGAGACAGCCAGCTCTGGCTGGCTAGGGCTAAGGCTGGCTTCAGAGTCAGAGCTCCCAGCCATCCCATGGCACACGGCAACGAGTATGGAGCTCACCTTCCACGGCCTCAGGCTGTCAGAGGTGGCCTGGCTACCTTCCAGTCCTGAACACCGGCAGGACTGGCCAAGGCCACAGAGCCTGGAGGTGCCCAGGCTTCCCAGACTAGGGAGCTCTGCTCTGCCCAGCAAAGTGAACCCAGAGAGGCTGAACTCCAGCCAAGGCTGTGGGTGGGACTGTAGGAGGAAAGAGTGGCAACGTGCGTGTAAGGGGCTAGAGAGACTGTTGGTGGCAGGTAGTAGCAGCAGCAGCAGCAACAACAGCCTGTGACACCAGCCCACCTCCCATCCCTACTGGAGCCCAGTGATTGCTCCAGAGGGTAAAGAGCCGCCCTTGCCCTGGGTGCAGGCAGTGCCTGAGGCTGCATAGGAGGCACTTGTGGAAACCCAACTGGCACCCAACTGGAAGAGCAAAAGAAGGAAGCAATATACCCACAAAACCTCTGTTGGGCCAAGCCCCGGATATTTCATCTTCATTTAATCCTTACACTATCTGCTTTGTGGTAATTGTTATGATAATCCACTTACAGAAGAGAAACTGAGGACAAGAGAGTGTGGGAAGAAAATATAGTTAGTCCTCCACATCTGTGGATTCAACCAACAGCAGATGAAAAATATTTAGAAAATAATTGCATCTGTACTGAACATATTACAGATTTTCCCTTGCTATTATTTCCTAGACAATATAGTATAACAACTATTTATATAATATTTACATTGTATTTGGTACACTAAATAATCTAGAGATGATGTAAAGTATATGGGAAGATGTACATAGTTTACATGCAAATATACCACCATTTTATGTAAGACATTTGAGCATCCTCAGATTTTGGTATCCTGGTGGTGCAAGGGGTGCCTGGAACTCCCACAGATACTGAGGGGTAATGGCAACAACTGAAAGTCCACGGCACAGCCAGTGGGGAGAGTTTGCAGGCCCCGGGTTAGGCCCTGCTGGCAAATATGAAACTGCACACAAGTGAAAGGCTGACAGCCGGCATTTACTGAGCACCTTTGTGTGTGTGTGTGTGTGTGTGTGTGTGTGTGTGTGTGTGTGTGTGTGTGCGCGCGCGCGCCTGGCAATATTCTGGGCTGTTAGCTCCATTTTATAGATAAAGAAACAGATTCAGAAAAAAGGAACAGACTAGCCCCAGATCTTGTAGCTGGCTTAGTGGGACTTACTCATGTACCATTCTCTGCCTTTGTAGAAATTGTAATCAGCCAGGGAAACAGATTCCTACCAGACCAAGGCATTTCAGCTGTGGTTGTGGTATAAGCTAGGCCTTTGGAGAGCAAAAAGAGAGGGAAAGTATGAACCAAAAGTGTTTCATGAAGAAGGTAGCATCTGATTGTGACTCCTGGGCTGCTGTGCCCCTCTATAAAAGGCAAGATGTGTTGGGTGTGGTAGTGCATGCCCAGAGTCCCAACTACTTGGGAGGCCGAGACAGAAGGATCACTTGAGGCCAAGAGTTTGAGGTCATCCTGGACATCATAGGGAGACCCTGTCTCAAATAATACATACATACATAACATACACACATACATACACAAACAGCAAGGTGAAGGAAGACATTCCAGGCATGGAAACAGCAGGACACAGGACATGGCCAGTTAAGGCAGTGCTTGAAAGGAGGCCAGGTGGTGTCCTGTAGGGAGCAGGGAGCCTCTCTGGGGCTTGGAACATGGGAACAGGTATGGAAAATGGCTGAGCAGAAGGTGAACAGGGCCCAACTAGAGAGAAGTGAGCATAGGAAAGCTGAGTATGGAGCTGGTGCCTGGGGGCCTGATGCCCTCCAACACCACTGTGGTTGTCAGGGACTCAGGCATTAGGCACACCTGAGTCCTGGCTCTGCCATCACTAGCTGGTGGGCTTAGGATGTTAGCGGCCCCATCTGAACCCCAGCTCCTCCTCTGTAAAGGGAAGCTAACCACACACTGCCTCGTGGATGGCAGCGTGTGGTTGTGGACAGCAGCTGGGGGCACCCAGGGCTTTTAACCCTCCAACTAGGAATAGGGGCTGCCATTCCCTCACTTCACCCATGGCTGATCATGGCTGGTATAAAGGTGCAGACATTTCAACCTACCAAGGGATAACTCAATTTCTGGCCTCTAGCACTGTAAGAATGTATTTGTACTGTTTGGAGCCATGCTTTCTGTGGCAATTTGCTATAGCAGCTGTAGGGAACAAATACAGGCCCAATGGCCAGCTTCTCCTTTGCTGTCTTGAGAAGCTCATTTCCTGAAGCCCCAGAGATTGGGCACTGATCCTACCTGGGCTGGGGACAGAGGAGATGGAAGTGTTCAAGAGAGAGTACTCTTTATCTTGGATTTGACCTTGAGTAGGAAGTCTTCAGGCTGGGATTTAGCTCAGTTGGTAGAGCGCTGCTCTGCAGTCTCTGGGGTCCCGAGTTCGATTCCCAGCACAACAAAAACGGGAGAAGGACGTGGCAACCCACTCCAGAGGCAATCCCGAAATAATCAGCCATTGAAAACCCTATAAGGGTCGATATGAGTTGGATACGACTCAACGGCACCAAACAACAACAACAGGAAGTCTTCAGGGAGGGCAGGAAGAAGTGAAGCCAATGAGAGGAACATAATTTGCAATCGCCTGAAGAACTGAAAATCATGCAGCTTTCTAGAAATTTTGACCTGAAGATATGGTGAGAGTAGAAGACTCTAGAAGAGAGAGAAGGAAGATGCAACTTGACAGGGGCCAGGGGCCAGATCACAGAGGCCACTGGACACCTCTGCAAAGCTTGTTCTAAACATGATTTTTTTAAAGCTTTATATTTTAGAATAGTTTTAAATTTCCAGAAAGTTTGCAAAAGTAGTACAGATGTTTCTTGATTTACAATGAGATCATGCCCACCAAAAACCATAGTCCACTGAAGACTTCACCAAGTCAAAAATGCATTTATTGTACCTGGCCTACTGGACAACTTAGCACAACCCAGCCTACTGTAATAGTGTGTGAAATACTTACATTGGCCTCCAGGTGGGCAAAACCATCAAACACAGCTTGTCTTATAGTAGAGGGTTGTCTAACTTGGGTAGCTTATTGAAAACTGTACTGAAAATGAAAAACAGAATGGTTGTATGGGTGCAGGAGACACACATAGGCATTTTGTAAATGTGACAGGACGTGAAGCAGAAAACACAATATCCAAAAAACCTCTGGCTCTACAGTCCACTTTAGAGGAGCAGTAGTTTTTCTTCATGATCCATGGCTGACTGGGAGCTGTTGCTCCTGCGGCTGTGCAGCATCACCACAGGGTATCACACTGCATATCTCTGGCCTCAAACAGATCACAAGTCAAGTTGTAACTATAGATTCTGCTGAATGGGCATCAATTTCACACCATTGTTAAGTTGAAGAATTATAAGTGGAAAAATTCTAAGTCAGTTCGTACCCGCCCAGTTTCCCCTCTTATCATCTTCTTACATTTGCATGGGAATATTTGTTACAATTAACAAACCAAAGTTTATACATTGTTAAATAAAGTATACTGCATTCAGATTTCATTAGGTTTTATTTTATTTTATTTTATTTTATTTTTTGTTTTGATTTTGCAGTACTGAGGGGCCTCATGCATCCTTTTGGCACATCCTCTACCACTGAGCTGCACCCCCAGACTCTTTTTTTATTTTTTATCTTGAGACAGAGTCTCATTAAGTTACACAGGCTGCCTCTGCCCTTGAATACGTGATCCTCCTGGTTCCGCCTCCCGAGTTGTTGGGATTACAGGCTTGTACCGCAGCACCTAGCCCAGCTTCAGATTTCATTGGTCCTTAAATTAATGTTATTTTTCTGTTTTGGAACCCTGTAAGCCCATCCAAGGTACCATGTTACCTTTAGTCAGCGTGTGTCCTGAGGCTACTGACTGAACAACTTCTTAGGCTTTTTTTGTTTTTGAAGATTTTGACAGCTTTGAGGAAAACTGGTCAGATATTTGTAGAATGTTCCTCTATTGGGATTTGTCTGATGCTTTTCTCTTGATTAAACTGGGGTCATGAGTTTTGGGGAGAAAGAACTCAGAGGCTAAGAGTAATTTTTATGACATCTATATGTACTTCCAGCCTTGAGTAATTCCCGGCTTCTTTTTCTGGCAAGGGTATGTATTTTCAGTATGACTTGTCACTATTGATGTTGACCTAGGTCACTTGGCTGAAGCGGTGTTTGTCAGGTTTCTCCTTGGTAGTTTTGAGGTCCCTCTTCTTCCTCCCATCTGTCATGTGCAGTGTCTACACTTAAGAAAAGGGGGTGGTGTTCCACATCCTTGAGGGATAAGGGTTTAGACAGGAAATTCACATGGCCAGGTTTTCCTCTTAAAATCTAGTGACAAAGATAGGGAGAAATAGATGTATTCCACTGTGTAAGGTAGATAGAACAGTGCTTCGCAGGGACAGTGTTAAATGTGTAGCAAATCACTCCTACAGAACTGCTCTTAGGCACAGTGGTAACCCTGGAAGGAAAACCTATAGCAGCCCTGTTGGTAGCCACCAAAAGTGTGAATCAAGAATGTGCTCATTGACAGGTCAATGAGTGAGATCACAGTGACAGATTCACACCACAAAGCACTAAGCAGCCATCAAGAAGAAAGCAGTGATGTATGTATGTGGACAGTGAGCTTCTGCAAGATACAAGCACAAAAAGATCTTGCAGGCTTAGAGATACAAGCCAAATCCATCTGCACAAATAAAAACGGTGTACCTTTAAATACACATGCAGGAGTAGAAAAAGTGTATCAGGACCCACAAGCAACCATCACCCACAGTGGCTCTGAGGAAAGGGATGCTGGGGGTGGGGCATGCAGAGGAGGACAAGAATTTCTGCTTTTCACTTTACACACCTCTGCTCCTTGACATTTTGTTCAATAAGCAAGTATTGCTTTTGTGATGAAATATTTTTAATATTTATATTTCTTTCACGATTTGCATTTGAAGGAACCCTGTTGGCTGCTTATAAAGCATGAATGGGGGAGGGAACCAGGGCAGAGCAGGGAGTCCAGGTAGAAACTATTAGCCAAGTGAGGAAGACAGAAGAGGATTGCCGGGGGAGTCACCTACAAGGTCGAATTGAGAGGATTTGGTGACTTTTTTGTAGGGAGGAACAGGGGAAGGTGTTTCAAGTGTGGCTCTGGAAGGAAGCAGATGGGGCCATCAATGTGGACACTGGAGGACAATGTAACAAAGGGACTGCTTGCAAACATCTAGCAGGATAAGGGAAGCCAAGCAAGGATGGTGCAGCCCTCAGGCTATCCACCTCTGAGAGTTGTCACCTCCCACAGGACCAGAGCAGAGAGAGGGCAAGGTCACTGGAACAAGGCAGGGGAGCCCCGCTCAGAGGGACCAGCCCACCCACTGATGGCAGGGAGGGTCCTGGGGCAGCCAATACTGCAACCCTACCCACTGGAGATGGGACCTCCCACTGGCCAGAGGACAAGTTCATGGGGGGCGGGGGGTTAGAGGGTAGGAGGGAACCCAGCACAGAGAGAGAGGGTCTAGACTGATGTCCAAGTTCCATTGTGGGTGCTGGATGTATGGAATGACCCTTGGCGATAGAGAAAGAAAGAGCAGGCTGTGGGAGAGCAAAAAATCCCAGTTAGGGTCCATTTCAGGTGGGTGTCTACAGAGCAAGAAACCCTTCTCAATGTGGTTTCTGAGTAACCACACAGACTGCACATCCTTGGGGGACCTGGGCCCCACGCCCAGCCCTCGATGCTGCTTGGCCTTTATTCCTCTTTCCTTCCTTGTGATGGCACTGGTCACTGGTAGAACCCAGCCATAGCACCTTCCCCAGGAGGAAGAAATTCTTTGTCTCAGGGTGGGCCAGGGGCTCTTCTGAGCCTGCAGCCCCTGGGTGTCCCTTGATGGCACCAGAGACATTATCATCTCCAGTAGTCTGTGGGCTTCCTCAGGGACTCCCCCTGAGTCCCTAGTACCCTGCATGGGCCTCTGGGTATTTATAGGTAAAGAGTTAGGACATTGGGAGTGCAGCCTGGAAGCCAACATCCCCTGTCCCCCACCGGCTCCCTGGGGCACATCTTGGCAGGGAGGAAACTCCCAGATTCAGCACATCCTTCCAGGGACCCTCAGTCTGCTCGTGACCCAAGGCCAGGCCTCCCTCTCTGTCCGGTTCTGGGCAGCATGGTGGCATGGCTCCTTCCCTTTCTGGGGAAGAAGTAAGGACTAAGGAAGATTAAGAGAACAAGGGGCCTTTGCAGAGAGCTACTGTAAAGCCCTGTGACCAGAGTGGGAATTAAGACATTAATATCCAGGGCTGGGCCTTGGCTTTGAGCCCGCACCTTTGCTGGTAAGTGTTGGTTTGAATTCAAGCAGTACAACTTCCTCCAGGCAGTTGATCTGGAACAGATAATTGACTTTATTCCCATGGTGCAGATGAGAAAGTGAGGCTCAGAGAGGTCAAAATGTTTACAAGTGGCTGAGGAGAAACTTAAACCCAGTTCTGGCCCCAAACTGCCTCCTGGAAGCTGAGCTGAGTCAGGCCTGCTCCCCCCACCCCCCACCAAGCCCTCTCACTGTCTAGTAACTGAGACACTCAGGGAACTCGGAGGAGAGCCATCCCTGTGATGAGGGCAGTCAGGAGAGGCTTCCTGGAGGAGGCAGAGAGAAGCACACCCATTGCCTGAGAGCAAAACCCTTCTCTTCAGCACAGGGCAAGGGCAAAGGGGGCTGCCAGGGTGAGCAGGACAGCCTGGGCTGAGGGTGGGGCAGTGCTGGAGGTGGCAGGTCTGAGGTCTCCACACAAGACATGAGGTCCCAGCAGGTGAAGCACTTGGCCTTGGGCTTCTGAGTTAGGGAGACTGAGGATGGGGCAGGCTGGATACGGGGAAAAGCTGTGAGCAGCCACGGGGCTCCATCCTAGTCTGAAGGAGCAGGGACCAGCTCAGCTGCAGAAGGCCCATGGTGTTGGACTTGAGTCACCCAGGAGCTTCCAAAGGGAATAATCAGGACCTGTTCCTGCAGTTTGTCCTGCCAAGTAACCCTCGGACCTCTGTCCCAGCATCTGCAGGGATCTCCATCCCAGCAGCCCCCACCCACCCTGCTGCATTGGTGAGAGCAGGCCAGAACCCAGCAGGCTGTCATCTCTTGTTCTGGTGTCTCCCCCCACCTAGGTGTCAGGACAGTCACACCAGAGGAGGACAGTCCTGACCAAGTCCCCAGAAGTGCCCATTTGGCAGATGGAACACTGAGGCTGGATGTGGGAAAGGATTCATCTTAAGCTCCACCACTAATGAAGGCAGTGGCACCTGGGAACAGGGTCTAGAAAGGGTCATGCCAGGGGGCTGTGGAGCAGGCATTACTGTTCACCTTGGCTATGTAAGATGACCTCCAAGATCAGAGAGACTGCGTCCCTTCCCAAAGGTACACAGCTGAAACATGGGCAGAGGACTTCTTGGTTGAGCCTCAGTTTCCCCATCTGCACAAGGGAGGATAGGGCTGGAAGAGGCTCCCAAGGAACAAAGGAGGGGCTCAGTAACCTCTCTATACTGCTCCCTGTGGGTGCCAGTGACATTAGATGTTGGTACCAAGTGAGAATATCCCTGTCCCTGGGGCAGAGGTGAGGGAGGCCAGCGGCCTAAGGGAGGCTGAGGACAGCCTCTTCCAGGCACACTGCAGACTCCTCAGGGTTGGTCCAGAGTGCTGCCGGAAAACCTTTCTGCTTTACCACAAGGATGATGTCCCCGTACGAAGGCTGAAGCCACCTCAGCCATCTCCATTCCCTCAGTTACACACTCACTGGGCTCCAGAAATGCATCAGATGAGTCCCTGATCATGGCGGGGGGGGGGAAGGAGCGAGTGAAGAAACAGAGGGTGCCTATCGTAGTCCCCCCTTATGTGGGGGGATATGTTTCAAGCCCCCAGAGGATGCCAGAACCTGTGGATAGTACCAAACCCTATGTATGCCATGGTTTTCCTATGCGAGCATACCTACAATAATAAAGTTAAGTGTATAAATTAAGCATAGTAACAGATTAATCATAACTAATAATAAAATACAACAACTATAATAATATATTGTAACAAAAGTTAGGTGAATGTGGTCTCTTCAGTGCTCCTAAAATATTTTACTGCTCTGCATTTTAACTTCAGACCTTGGAGAAGGGAGACCATAGGTGGATTGGTGCCAGGACAGAAGGAGCAGGGGCTGTGGGAGCCCTGAGGAGGGAAGCTTTGAAGCATGAGACCACCAAAGACTTCCTGGAGGAAGTGATGCTGGAGAAGATGAGCAGGAAGATCGTGAGCAAAACTGCAGAGACAAGAGCAGCCCAGCCTGTATGAGGACCTGCAGGCAGCTTGGCGGAAGCCACAGGCTTAGGGACCCAGGGCTGGGAGAAGGTGATAGTGGAACGAAGGTGCACTGGACGCCATTTCAGAGTTTACTGAAGTGATGAGATGCACAGACTGTTAGTTTTTTTTTTTTTTTTTTAATGTTTTATCCAAATACACATAAGTAACCAGAATAGCATAATTAACCCCTATCTATAGTGGTGGTCGAGTAGTTAAGGCGATAGGCTAGAATAATTAACCCCCATGTACCCTACCTCCCAGCTTCAACAATTGTCTGCTAATGACAGAGCTTGTTACAGTTTTACCTCCGTCTCCCTCTACTCCGGTTATTTAAAAGCAACCCCCAGAGAATGTATCATTTAATACATTAAAGTCTCAATATAAAGACTCAATGATTTTTTTTTCTTAAGAGCTTTCTAAAAAACATAATCATAATAGTTAGGGGCTAAATTGTGTCTCCCTTATTAATTAGTTGAAGTTCTAACCTTCAGTGCCTCAGAATATGATTGTAGCTGGAGGTAGGATTGTTAAAGTAACCAGGTTAAAATGAGATCATTAGGGTAGCTCTAACCCAACATGACTGGTCCTTATGAGAAGAGTTGATCAGGACTCAGACACAGGAGGAAGAGTGTGTGAAGACACAGAAGACAGCCATCTGCAAGCCCAGGAGACAGGCTTCAGTGGACACCTGCTCTGCCTGCACCCTGATTGTTGACTTCTACCTCCAGAATTGTGGAAAATACATTTCTGTTGTTGGAGCCACCCAGTCTGAGGTGCTTTGTTGTAGCAGCCCTATCAAATAATATAATGATATTTTTATAACATCTAAAATATTGATCGTAACAATAACAAAATATTATCAGAATTCCTTAATATTGTCAAATATCCCGCCCTACTTATCTTGTATTTTATTTTAGTAGGAGTTTCTCTGAATACAGATCCAAATAAGATACAAACATTGCATCAGATTGCTAGATAAATCATAAATCTCCTAACTTAAAGATTCCTCCTCACCCTATTTCCAACACATTTGTGGTGGAACCTGCTCATTTGCTCCTAAATTGCATACCTGTGACATTGTTCAACATTTTCCTTTGTCTCCTGAAATTTCTGTGAGTTGGTGGTTAGCTCTAGAGGCTTGATTGTGTTCATGCTGATTTTTTGGAAAAAATAATTTATAGGTGATATCGTGATAATCCATCAGGAGGAATAAAATATCTGTTTGTCTTCATTTTATTTTCTGAGTTTTTTAACTAAAATATTTAAACTGATACATAAAACAAAAATTGTACATTTTAATGTGATGCCATGTAATGTTTTGATATATGTATACATTGTGCAATGTTTAGATCGGGTTAAATATATCTCCCCAAATATTTATCATTTCTTTATGATGAAAACTTTGAAAATCCTTTCTGCTAGTTTTTTGAAATGTACAGTGCATTATTGTTATCTACAGTCTCTACACTGTGCAATAGCACACCAGAGCTTCTTCCTTCTATCTAACTGTAACTAAGTATCCATTAATCAACATTTCCCCAGCTCTCTCCCCTCTCTAGCCACTGGTAACCACCATTCTACTCTCAACTTTTATAAGATCAATTTTCTTAGATACCACATTGAGTGAGACCAATGGTACTTGTCTTTCTGTGCTTGACTTATTTCACTTAACATTATGATCTCTACTTCTGTCCATGTTGCCTCAAATGAGAGGATTTCATTCTTTTTTATGGCTGAATAGTATTCTGTTGTGTAAATATAACACATGTTTTAAATGCATTCATCAGTTGATGGTCCCTTTGGTTGTTTCCATGGCTGTCCTCATTTTGTGATAGTAGTAGTCACTGAAGAACATCGACTAGATCCGTTACCTCATTATTTCATTGTTGTTGTTAGGTGTCATCGAGTTGGTGTCTGACTCAAAGTGACCCTAGTACAACAGGCAAAACACTACTGTCAGTGCCTCTCTGCTATTCATAGGGTTTTCAATGGCAAATTAGTTTTTTGGGAGTGGGTTGCTGGGTCCTTCTCCCAATTATTTCATTAGGGCTTGCAAAATGATGACATTCTTATTCTATATCTCTTTATCATGTGTTATTTGTACTATTTTACACAGGGAAATGTCCCTTTATCATCTATTAGTTCGCCTCAATGTACAATCACCGGAGGTGGTATAGTCTAAGAAGGAATGTGACAAGATTAAATTTGCTTTTTTAAAAAAGAAAAGTTAAAAGGACCATATAGCACAGAATAAACAAAAGACATTGTTAAATATTCCTCAAAACCACTATAGTATGAAGATTTACATGTTAATTCTTCTAAACCTTTTAGGACAGATATTTCCAATGCTGTGTACACCTGTGCAGAACATTGAGAAAGGAAAGTTTCCAGGCACTTTCATGAAAGCAGTTTAAAATTGATAGCAAAACACAAGAAAGCACCAAATAAAAAACAATAAGTCAATCTCACACAAGTATTGGAATATATATCCTAAGTAAAGTAATGATTTTGGGAATATAGTTTAGAATCCAGAAGCATGTTAAGAAAGTAGCATACTGCTATAACTAATTTTTGGAGTCTATGCCAGAAATTCAAGGATGGTTCAATTTCAGAAAATCTACTAATGAACATATGGGAGAAGGATGTGGCAATCTACTCCCGAGGCAATCCCGAAACAATCAGCCATTGAAAACCCTATAAGGGTCACTATGAGTCAAACGTGACTCGATGGCACCAATAACAACAACTAATGAATATAGCTTAATAGCAATACTGTAATGTTAATATAAATGCTATCACTAACAGATTAAAAGAGGGGAAAATCATGTTAATTTCTGTATGGATACTGAGGGCATTTGATAAAATTCAACAATCTGTTCTTTTAAAACTTCCTGATAAAACAGAAATAGATAGATACTTCCTTAATGGGATAATATATATCAGGACACATGTCACATTGTGTATAATAGTGAACAACCTGAAGCATTCCCAATAAATTCATGAGCAAGACAATGATGTCTCATCTCACCAGTCTCGTTTAACATGACTCTGGAGAAATATTGCTTCATAAGTACACAAGAAATTGAAAGAAAAAGATGAAAGTATTATTTGCATGACCTATTTATTATATATGAGAGAAAAACTAAAAGATAGTTAAAGGAAAGATCCCATCTACAAAACTAGCAAAAAAGATAAAATATCTTACAACACACTTAGTAAAAAACATCAAGCCAGGAGTGGTAGTGCACACCTGTAATCACAGTGACTTGGGAGGTGGAGGCAGGAGAATCACAGGTTTGAGGCCAGAGGAAGCCTGCATAATTAAGGCCCTGTCTGAAAATAAAAGATAAAAATTGGACTAGGATGCAGTTCAGTGGTAGAGAGCTCAAAAAGTGTGTGTGAGGCCCTGGATTAAGCCCCCTAGTAACGCATACACAAGCACGCACACACACACACACACACACACACACACACACACACACACACACCCCTAAAAAGGGAAACATCAAGATCTATATGAAAAAAATTAAATGCTATTGGATACCTAAAATAACAAAAATAAATAGAAAAGGATATCTTGTTCTTGGATAGGAAGACAGCATTTTAAGATATGAGTCTCCTCTTGGATTAATGTATACACTAATAATGATTGCAATAAAAATTTAAAAAGGGTTCTTCCCTTAATATAGAATGGCTAGTATAAAATAGATACAGCATTTCTTTTTAGTTTACATGCATGAAGTTCAAAAACAGATACTCCTGATTGGTAGGCCTCTCTCCCTTTTTCTAACTCTGTCTCTGTTTCTGTCCTTTTCTCTTTCTATTACCATTTCTCCTGTCCTCTAAAATTCAGATTCTTTAATCCTGTCTCTCTGCTACCTTTTTAATACATGATTTCAAAGTGATTGCTCATCTGTTTTAAGCTGGTAGAAGAACATGAATGATGAAGCATTGGAGGTTTCTATAAGCCAGTCCTAGAAGTGATACACATCACTTTCATTCATATTTCATTGACTAAAATTCCATCATATGACTACGTTTAATTTTAATAAAGAGTAGAATATGAAGCCTATCTAAGTGTGTAAGAAATAAAGGAAAATTACAATTGCAAAGATATGGAACCAACAAGATGCCCATCAATAGAAGAATGGATTTTAAAAAGTGTACATATACACAATGGAATATTACTAAGCAATAAAAAAGTATGAAATAATGTCATTTGCAGCAAAATGGATGGAACTGGAAAGGGAAGCAAAGGTTGTGGAATATGGAAAGGTGGGGAACAATATAAAGGAATAAAGAGGGAGAGAATAATCTCAAAGTAAATGATGCAACTTCATGAGTACATGGGAAAAACAGAGGAATATAACCCATAAATGCATATAAGTTTTACTACATATTAATCAAAAGGTTCCATAAACTTTGTAAGTTAATGAAAGTGTGACCAAAGTGATGTAATAGTTGCATAATGGAAAAAGCAAATGCTGTATTACTCTGTACTCCCCAATATTTATCAATAAAGGGAAAAAATAGAGGAAAATTGAGAGATTCTTAAGTTTACAGAAAAAAATGTGCAAGAATAACCAGGAAAATTATAAAAATTTTATGTACAATCTGACAATTTAGATAAAATGGACAAGGCCCCTAAAAATGTAACTCTAGCAAAACTGACAAAAGAAGAAATAGAGAATCTAAATAGTCCCATACCTATTAAAGAAACAGAATTTTTAATAAAAATCTTTCCCACAAAGAAACCTCTAGGTCCATATGATCTTTAATGGTAAATTCATTCAAATATTTAAGGAAGAAAAAATACCAATTCTATGAAAACTCTTTCGAGAAATAAGCTTTAAAAATCAGCAATGAATGTTGGTTTTTATCATCTACAGGAAAAACAGTACAGCCACTTCTAATTTTTTTTAGCTCTCTTATGAGACCACCATAATCTTGATACCAAAACCCAATAGAGATATTACAAGAAAGTATATGCCATAAATATAGATATGAAAACCCTTAAACTATTAGCAAATTGAATTCAACAATATATTACAATAAAGATACAGTACTTCATAATCAATTGAGATGTGTTTCAGAAGTGCAAGGTTAGCTTAGCATTCAGAAATCAATCAATGTAATTCACTATATTTATAAAATAAAGGAGAAAATCTATGTGATTGTTTCCATACATAAATCATTTGACAAAATTCAAAGTCTACTCATAATAAAAATTGTTAGGAAACTAAAAATAGAAGGCAACTTTTTCAATTTGATAAAAGGTATTTACAAATAACCTACAGCTAACTTTCTTAAATTTACTTATTTATTTTCTTTGGTTTTACTGGGGATAGAACCAGGACCTCACACCTGCTAGACAAGCACTTGACCACTGCACTTTATCCCCAGCCCCTAGCATCATTCTTAATAGCAAAACAGTAAACTATTTTTTCCTAAGTTCAGTAATAAAGCAAAGATGTCCACTCACATCACTTCTATTTCACATTGATCTGGAAGTTTTAGTGCAATAATAAGGCAAGGAAAAGATAAAAAAGGAAAAAATATATTAAATGAATAATTTAAAATGTTGAAATTTGCAGAACCCTATGGAATATATGAAGCATTACTACAACTAATAAGGAAATTTAACACGGTTGCAGATGTGAGATGAGTTTATAAAAATCAATTTTATTTCTAAATACGAGAAAAAATTAGACAATAAAAATTTAAAATACCATTTACATTAACATTGTTGTTGTTGTTGTTAGGTGCCGTCGAGTCGGTATCCGACTCATAGCGACCCTCTGTCCAACAGGGGAAACACTATTGTCAGTGCTTCTCTGCTGTTCATAGGGTTTTCAATGGCAGATTGATTTTTGGGAGGGGGTTGCCAGGTCCTTCTCCCAAGCCTACAGCTTCTGGTGTTCCCAGGCGGTCTCCCATCCAG
>VMDO01001668.1:98143-154216 GCA_007922755.1 Pedetes capensis | reverse complement strand
CGATGCCACAGGGCTATGGCTGCAGGCACATTAGCATTAGAAAATATCAAATATTAAAAATATATCTAATGTGTGCCAATGTGTATCTAAAAACTAAAAAGTATGGCTAAGAGAAATTAAAGATCTAAATAAATGGAGCAACACACCTGGATTAGAAGACTTGATGCAATCAAAATGTCCATTCTCCCCCAAATGATCCAGAGCTTCAATACAACCCCTGTTGTAATCACAGCAGGCTTTTCTGAAGGAGATAAACTGATTCTAAAATTTACATGAGAATTTAAGAGTTTGCAATAGCTAAAATATCTTGCAAATGAAAAACACGTTGGAGGAACTGACACTTCCTGACTTCAAGGATTCCAATAAAGCTACAATAACTAAGACAATGTGGTACCAATGTCAGTACAGCAAACAGAAAACAAGTAACAGAATGTGAGATTCAGAAATGATTCCTACATATATGGTAAAGGGAGTTTCACCCAAGGCACTAAAACAACTCATTGGGGGGAGGAATATCCTTTTAAACAAATGGTGTTGGAACTGAAGCAGAATAGAAAGAGAAAATTAAGGGGACATGGGAAAGAACAGGAATCCCTTACCCCTGAAGGCTGAAAATTAAAATTTCACAAACAAGGTTATATATCATGTGTACAGTCCAAACACAGGCCTTCACTTCCTTAGGAAAGACTCCTTCAAGCTTTTTTTTGACCTATATTTTTACCAGCACTCCTTTTTCATCTGTAAACTTCTATAATGCACCTCCTGGACCACACTATGATCTCATTACAAGAAAGTTCCTTAAGTCCTCTACACAATGGAACTTCAAATGCCACTGGAATCATATATATTAGCAACTTTTTTCAGACATTTAACTGTGACTTTCTCTCTAGAGAAGCCTGTGTCTATGTCTTAGATGTATACTATTACTCTTAGGCATCTTTCTTCTGAACATGTATGCTTAAACCTAAAGTGCGTACTATCTCTTCTCTCTAGTTAATGAACTCACTAACTTTGTTTCACTCATCCTGAAATTCTTTTCTTCCACAGAACCAAGGATTCAGCTTTACCTGAGTGGAGGTCCTCAGGTTGCAGGCAGTAGTCCTGGGCTGTGTCTTCCACTGCTGTTGACAGACAACTGGATATCTATATGGGGAATATTAAATTTAGCTGTCACCTCACTCCAAACACAAACATTAATTTGGTATTTCATAGACCTAAATGAAAAAGTGATAATCATAAAACTTCTGGGAAAAAAGTAAGAGAATATTATGGGAATTTTGAGGTAAGCAAAGATTACATGGAGGACAGAAGACAGCCACAAAAGAAAAAACTTGATAAATTAGCCTGTGAAATTAAAAGCTTCTGCTATCAAAAGACATTACTGACGGTATGGAGCAAAATGACAGCTAAGCTCCTCTAGCTATCGATTGTCTTCCCAGAGACACACCAGACTACCTTTATTGCCCAGACATAGGATTTGATACAAGAAATTGAAGAAACTTTAGAGTTTATTGAATTCAACTGCCCACTTAGTGCAGAAATGACCAGTATAATAGTTTTGGTGGTTGTTCATCCCAAATCTCCTTCACTTCTTAAATTTTCTTTAACATCATGCAAATTTCTATTCTCTGAAGATATGAACCTTGTGAGGGAACTTAAATTAACGATCAGATGGAAAACTTGTGCTACCCTTTTTAAATTTTATCTGTATTATGTGGATGTGTCAGAGCAGAGCAGCAGAGAGATGCAGTTCAGCATTGCCCCCTAGCCTGAGGAGTTCACCTAGTTGGGATCTCTACTCAGATTAAGCCTGGTCTTTGGCTTCATCACAGAAAAGAATATCAGGATGAGTGGGAGACAGTGAAACAAAGTTGCGTAGTTAATAAGTACACACTTGTATAAGTATGGGATTGGGGGGAGGGAGGAAGAGAGAGGGAGTATGGAAAAGAGAAAGACAGAGACAGAGAGAGAGAGAAAGAGATACACATCCAAAACATGGACGTGGGCTTCTCAAGAGAGAAAGGAAAAGAAGAAGCTCAAGGACACACATTCCCTCCAGTTTTATTTGACCTAGGACAAACCCCATGTGATGTCAGTCCTGTGCACCCAGCTCTGGGTGCCTAGTATGACAAGAGCTCAAGCTTCACCCAGAAAAGCCCCTGTCATGAATTAGCGAGGTGCCAATTAGATCAACAGAAGAAGTTTTATTGTTTAGGATTTTCTGTTGGAGGAACTTCCCTTTAGTAAAATGAGGTTATAATGTGGTTCAGGAAGTCCATTGTGTAGGTTTGAGAGAGTCACAGGGGAGATGCCTGGTCATGTCTCAAAGAAGGACAGAAATACAGACAGGAAAGCAAAGTCAAACTCCAAGTTTACATACCTTTTGGGCCCAAGCATGGCTTATTGTTATTTTAACATTTTTGTTACTTAAACTGTCTCTCAAAAATAATAGCTGTGCAGGCGGTCCTCACAGCAGTTTTCTTGGTAGTTGTGTCAAAGTTCTAACTTCTCAGCTGGTGAAACTCAAACCAGATTCTTTAGTGAAAGCTCTTTCCCTTTCCATGTCCCTCAAATTTTCCTTTCTATCCTGCCTCATTTCCTCCCTCTGAGATTTTGATTCCATAATATTAAGGGTTGATGAATGTCAAAAATCTTGCACCTGAAGCTTCTAAAGGCTGAGTAGGGATGTGAACCCTACCTATCTAGGAATCAAAAGTCTCAATCTGCCTGATCTATGGAGGAACATGAGAGGGTCCAAGATTGAAGGTTAGAGGATTGGGAATCTCTGCATATAAAAAGTTTAAATATCCTTTTCTCTTGTTTGAAGAGAACCCAAGTCTTCTAACAGTTCAGAGGTATAAGCAATCTCATCCTCAGGATGTTCTTGGCTGTGGAAAATCAGAACCAACAAGTTTAGCTCTTTTGATCTGGGTGGGGTAACCTCTACCCACTCTGAGAAGGTGTTAGTATACCTCGGGAGACATTTACATATTTGACAGCATCTGAGTAAAATTTAACTGTTAAATCTTCTCCCCCTCCCCACACAGAGTTAAGTAAAAGCAGTGGCCTAATTCCACCCTCTTGGTTATAATTATGGACTATTTCCTAGAGTTTGACAGCCATTTGGGTACTTAACAAGATTTGGTAATGTCCTCTTTAAATGGGCTGGAAGATAAGAGTTAGCAGGGCTGGGAGTCTGGACCTCTAAGGTACCATAAGTGTGGCTGGAGACTATTGGAATTTCTCAGCCTTTTGAAAACTATGTTTACCAGTATCTTTTAAATTTGATTTTTATAATAATTGACATAGCCTTTAGAACTTGTTTTGGATCTTAGTCCAACTCCTCCTGTTTTGTATTACTAATTATTCCATATGTGATTATACTTTCCTGTTTGGTATTTAGGACCACGTAGGATGCCAAGAACTAACTTTTTGTTTGTTTGATTGCTTTTACAGTCAGTCAAATCTCCTTAGGGCTGCTTTGGGGACCTACGAGGAGCCTGTTGGTCCCCTCAGTCTTTCTTCTACCAGTTGTGTCATCTTCTACGATGAGTCAAGATCTTGCTGACCACATGGCTTCTTTTAGAGACATTGGGGGAGTATTGCCCTCTGTAATAACTCTCTTCTTTGTACAATGTGCACTGGTCAGAGCCAACCTGTAGGGTCTCCACAGCCTCCCTGATCAAAAGGACAGGTGACTTGCTGAGTTGTAGGGCCTCTTTTTTGAGAAGTTCCATTGTTCCATGAATTCTAGAAGACCTGGGGCAAGGACCAAAATATTGGCTGTTCTCTTAGCCCCATTATCCCGATTGGCTTTGTCTTCCAACTTTTGTTGTTGAATACCCAGAAGGCCTGTATTACTAGTCTTAAAGGAGTACTGGATTTTAATTTTTAAATATGGCATAACATTTAGCCACAACTTACACATATAGCACGTTTAGCTCTTAGATCTATGTTTTAGTCATATATATATATATATATATATATATATATATATATATATGGTGTCAAACATTTGGTAATAACTTAAGATAATAATTGTTCACTTAACTAGTGTCATAAAATGATCTTTAAAGATTTTAAAACAGACATAAATCATGGCTTAAGACTCAATTTCCTAACTTGTTAGAAGCTTGACAAAGTTATTAGAAAGTGCAGCCATCTTGACAACACATAAAATCCTTTTCACTGAAATCCAAGTTTTTGTAACTGTTACTAAAGGCAGATAAATATTTTAAGAAAGGCTTATAGTTTTAGATATAGAACCTTTAATCATAGCCAATTTAATTTCATACATATCTGTCATTTTATAAACCTCTTTGTAACACATTTTAACCTTTTATATTTATGTCTTTTTATCTAATACATTTATAAGAGGGGGAATCTGAATTGGGTCTTTGTTCCCCATTTTCCTTTGCTGCTGAGTCTCTTTGATTGATCATGATAGGAGACGCCTTGGCCTGCTTAGGTTGTGAGGTTAATCATGTTTTTAATTGTACATCCCTGATACAGACTGGGATTATTTTCCTTTAAGGCCATGAAGACCCTCTAGACATAGACCACCTTTGACCTTCTTTTGTAATTAATGCTTCTAAAACAGAAAGCCTTTGTCCTGGGATTAATTGGAGAGTTTCACCCATTGAGATTAAAGAAATCTCTTCCCAGCAAGGGGATAAGACAAGGGGATAGCTTCTGGGCTCTCATTGACACCAGTTACTGTACAAGTTTGATTAGGAAAGAGCCAAGGGTCATTAATTAAGGCAGAAATTGAAGCTCTAGCACCTAAAAGAAAAGTAATATTTTACTTGCCATGTCAAGAGTTACCCAAGGCTCTTTGATGGTCCTTTCCTTTGCTTGGAGTCCCTGTCAGGGGACAAGTTCTTGTATACCTGGGGAGATAGGTTATTTCCCAAGGCTAATCCTATCAATTGGGATTGTTCTTGTGCCTGTGATCATTTTCCCCAAGTCTTTTTAACTGTCTCTAACTTTTTTTGGTTGTTGAAAACCCCAAAATCCTAATTTAAAAGCTAGATGCTTTTGAATTGTGGTGCTGGAGACGTCTATTGAATATACCACGGACTGCCAAAAGAACCAACAAATCTGTCCTAGAAGTACAACCAGAGTGCTCCTTGGAAGCAAGAATGGCCAAACTGCGTCTTACATATTTCGGACATGTAGTCAGGAGAGAACAATCCCTAGAGAAGGACATCATGTTTGGAAGAGTGGCAGGTCAATGCAAAAAAGGAAAACCCTCCACCAGATGGATTAACACAGTGTCTGCAACAATGGGCTTAAACATAAATAAGATTGTTTGCCTGGCACAGAATTGGCAAGTGTTTCGATCTGCTGTACATAGGGTCGCTGTGAGTTGGACTCAACTTGACGGCACCTAACAACAAGAACAACAGGGTCTTTGGTCTCATTGCCTGTTTTTGCAGTTTTCCCCTAATGTCTGGAACAGACTGACTGATAAAATGGGTACCTCACAAAATCTGACCCTCGTAGGAGCTAGAGTCAATTTTAGTATATTTTCTCATAATCTAAGTTAGATGACCTAAAAGTAGAGTTCAATTTTCAACTCTCTTTGGCATTAGTTCTCTAATCTTATCATAGTTTACAGGTTTGCTCATCAATCAAAGCAGTCTCTCAATTAAACAAGTAATCATATGGTTATGCATAGTGAGACCATCACTTCCTATCTGGTGTTGCCAGTTTGGCTCATGATTTGGAAAAGCTGTGGTTCCAATAGGCTATCTTTGTCTTTAGCATGGATTCTGTCCCCATAAGCCTGAGCAATTGCTCAAATTCATCCTTTTCCATTAGGTGGACAAAACTATATACATAAATCTGTCCAAGTTAGGTCAAAGGAGGTGCTCAAGGATTGAATTCATATCTGGATCCTCTGAAAAATGTCCTTTTTTTCCCCCATGGAGTTAAGTCTTATACAAAAAAAAAAAAGACATTTCCTTGCAACTCTGGGTTCTGACACAATGATACGAATCCCTGAACATAAAGGACCATACATCATTTACCTTCCTTTTTTGCAGAACTGATGTAATTGTAATATCATTTTAAAGTCCCATTTTGAGGCCATTTTTCTCCTTTTTCGAATCTGTATAAGGGCAAGATCTCTTAAAATGACTCCAGTTATTTAAAATACAGCCTGAGGATAAATCTTCAGGAATAGAAGTTTGATTACCCATGGTAACATGTTGTTTTTTGTCCACTTGTATATCTAAGAGAAAGAAGGAAGAAAGAAAGAAAAAAAGAAGGTACATGTCTCTGGATACTCATGGTTGTGTCCCTGACTTAATTCCTGGATATTCATAGTTGAGTTCCTGATTAATCTCCAGATACTTATAGTTGAGTTCTTGAAATACCTGGATACTCATTCCTGAAATCCTAATCTCCAGCTACTCATTACTGAGTTCCTGATCTAGCCAGTGACCAGGCAAATTGAGTATCTTTGTTGTCCTGGTCTGACTCTTCCTCTCTAGGCATCCCTAGAGCTGAGTGCACACTTTGTTGTACCCTCCCTTAAATAATCCCTGGAGTTTAGTGAAGATAGGCAAAGTTACATATATAAAGTGGTTGAGCATTGTGTCTTTTCATGGGATGGGGACTCATGGAATGTGAAATTACTTGTTTTACTTTTGAATTTATAGTTTAAGATAGTATCCTAGAGGGTAAAGCAATCTTCTCAGCATTATCTATGTCCTAAAAGGGAGAAACTCCTCTTAGACCTGTCTGCAACCTGAAAGATGTTTATTCACCCCAAGAGTCTGTGGGGTGTGAATTAGGAGAAAGAGGACGCTTTCCTAAGATATTGGCAGGGAAGAGAAATTGTCTGGAGCAAAGTGAAAGAAGTTGCTTATCTTAGAATCCCAAGAATCTGCATGGGTCTTAGTTCTTCCAAGGTAAAAAGTATAAGGGTTATGTAATGCAAAAGGAAGAAATTCAACAGTGAAATCCATAGCTCTGATAGCTGTCTTTTTCTTTTTTTCTGAATGAGAGAAAACCTATTGTCTACTTTTACATCAATACATTAAGATTTGAATCTTAGAAAACCTTATAATAACCTTTTAAGATTAGAGCAAAATTAATTATATATCACTTAAAAATAACTGTCATCTTTCATAAGCCTTCTTGTAACATACTCTTAACTATCTGCAATATGCTTTAACCTTCTTATTCACTTAAAAGCATTTCTCTTTTCCTTTAACGTTTTTCCCTCTCAAAAATCTCTATACCTATAACTTTTATATCGCTGTCTTTTACTTGACAATTCCTTTTGCCTTCTTTATTTCTTTACAGAAACACTGATTTTAGAAAGGCCCTTTCTACGCTTAACAAAGTAAAATAACTTCATATATAATGAGATTCCAGGAAGCCTTATTTGAAACATAGAAAACATGGATATTCTGTCTTAAGTATCTGGTCACTATATATAAAAACACAGATAAAACATATTGGCAACATTAACTTGTCAGAAATTTAAGCCTTTTGAATGGAGAGGAAATTTGGACCAATTTAGCAGTTTTAATCTATACAAGCACTCAGTCGTCTATAAGCCGATCTGAGTAAAATTCTGTTAAATCTTAGTTATTATAACACAGTAATATAATAAAACGAATTTATCAATTTAAAAGAAGTGATGACAAAATGAAGCAAATTAAGATCACCTGTTTAATTGGCAAAATTTAAACCTTTTTTCTGTTTTATATCTCAAATCTCATTGCAGTTTGAATTTCAAAATCTCTCTCTTGCACTTTTCTTAGTCCCAAGAGAGTTTGATAATTAACTCCTGTGAATCTGCAACTTTTAGTCAAGGATGGCTTGAGGTAGGTTAACAGCCAGACTAGCATGCAAAATGACGTACAACCAATAAAACATAAACTAACATGAAATTAAAAGACCATAGACTAGTTGTATTAAATCAGTGCACAGTTTTAGATGTTTAGGCCAAGCTGATATCATGACAACGATATCCAAACATAAGTACTTGTAGACAATACATTCATATGCAAAATTGAAAAAGAAACAAAATATTTTGTACTATTGATTATTTCCTCAGTAGCATTATTGTTGTTGTTAGGTGCTGTGGAGTCAGTCTGACTCTTAGCTACCCTCATAGGCTGATTGCTTCGGTTAAGCCATCTTAAATCCTGAATCAATATTTCAAAGGTGTGGCTTGTTTTGCATTTACAATTCAAAGAAAGAAAGCTTAATTGAAACTCCATTATGGGCTTGTAAGTATCCAGGCAGTGAAAAGGAAAGGTCATTTACATTTCAAAGACAAAGAGTTTAACCTGAATCTCATAAGGGCTATCCACCCAGTGAAAACAAAAAAGTCAAAAGGTGATTATATTTCCCTGATTTAAAAGGTAATCAGCAGAAAGGAAAATGCCCCTACTAATGAAAGTTTTTCTTTGCAATTTTTATTTTTAAGCCAATTTCTTTCCACTTTGTAATTTCTAAGTATTTTTCCTTATTGTTGTTGTTGTTGTTGTTAGGTGCCATCGAGTCGGTATCCGACTCATAGCGACCCTCATAGGGTTTTCAATGGCTATTTCGGGATTGCCTTGGGAGTGGATTGCCAGGTCCTTCTCCCAATTTTTTTTTTCCTTCTAGTATAGATCTAATTATAAGAAGATATAATAATAACATTTAGGGGCCAATTTCTCCACCACTTAACTTACACTGCTACCAGACCAAGTTCACAGAAAAAGATTCAATTTATTCTAATTTTGATTAGGATGCATTCCAAAGGGGAGTTCTTAGGAATTGACCTATGAATTTTTGTGAAAGAGAGGACATGTACTGAGAAGCAGATGTCCCTCTCTGCACCTAGGTAATGTAAGGGAAATATTCCTTTGGGATATCCCGGCTGAAGACCTCAGTTTTTATGGACATGTATGGCATCCTTCGTCAAGCTGAGATATTGGCACAGCTGGCTTGCCTAAGTTCTTATCATAGCTATACTAGTTGTCCTTCCTTTCTTGAGTAATTTGTCATCCCATGTAAGAGAGACTATGAGACTCAGAGAATGGCCAGGACAGAGAAGCTAGGGGGTTCACTGAGTTTTATGTTACATCATAAACAGAATTTGGAAACTAATTCATCAAACTAGTATGCATAAGATTTCCCCCAAAAAAGGAACAGAAGGAATGCCTGATGAGATCTAAGATATTACAAAGGCAGGGCGGGCAGGGCCACTACTGCAGCTGATACCATTAAGGTATATAAATGGAGTTTGCAGAAGCAGCTTAAAGAAAAGAGCCTGGTCCATATAACAGGAGAGCCTAAATCCCTGAGTTAACTCTGGAACATGATGCAAAGGGAGAGAGGAGAAGAAGTTAAAACTGTTAGTTCTCATTTACATCTAGCCTTGTGGTTGTTGAACAAAAACAGCATGAGAAAGAGGGAAATGAGGAAACTTATCTCCCTCAAAAGCAGAGTGGAAGTTGTAGCCAAGGTTGGACAGAGAAGGAGCAAAATGAAAGGTCAAAGAAGGAGTGAAAGGGCCTCCTGGAAAAGTATCCAGGGAAGAAAAAGTTGTGTGGCATCTCCTGCCTGTCATGGTCTTGGCACACAGGCAGAGGAAAGAAGAGAAAAAGTTTTGGAAGCTAATTCTCCCTCTCTCTTCTGGCTCATGTAAATCCAAAACAAATTCTACGTGTTGGTAACAGGAGAGCCTAAACCCTGAGTTCCCAAAACTTTGAGTTTTCAATATGAACAATAATATACAAAAAGGAATACAGAAAAGAAAGGGCTTAGGGGAATTCAAGAGAGAAGAGTGGAAGAAGATTAGGAACTGTATCTCTCTAAAAGCCAAATATTAAAGTTAAGGAGGCATAAGGCAAGGTTTAGGCCATTTCTATGTTGTCTAGGGGATTTAGGCTAGAGAAGAAAGGAAAGCCTAGACTGAAGTAGAAGAGGAAGAAAAGAAATATGTTCACCCCTCAGGGTAATACGCCTTCAAGGCTGGAAAAATGAGGCTTTTGGAGTATGGACGAACATAGCTCTTGCCACCAGCCCACAATTGCCCCAGACTTTCAGGCTAGGCTTCCAAAGAAAAAGACTGGAGGTTATATAGCTGGAAAGAGTAAAGATATTAGCCAGGAAATAAAGCAAAGAAGCAGACATGCTTCAGCAATTAAGGGAACTCACCACTTTTGCTTCAACATTTGAATCCCAGACGAGCCCCTAAAAATGTCAATGGCAGTGCAGCAGAGAGATACACTTCAGCATTGCTGCCTAGCCTGAGGAGTTCCCCGAGTTGACATCTCTGCTCAGGTTAAGCTGAGCCCTTGGATTCCTTGCAGAAAAGAATTTCAGGAGAAAAGTCCAAAAGAGTGAAACAAAGTTGCATAGTCTATTAAGTTGTTGTTGTTAGGTGCTAATGAGTCATGTCTAACTCATAGTGACCCTCATAGGGTTTTCAATGGCTGATTGTTTTTCAGGATTGCCTCAGGTGTGAATTGCCATATCCTTCTCCCATTTTTGCAGTGTTGGGAATCGAACTTGGGACCTCAGAGACTGCAGAGCAGCGCTCTATCAACTGAGCTAAATCCCAGCCAGCAGTTTATTAAGTTCTTGCTCTAAAATTAGTGTGTGGAGAGAGGGAGAGGGAGAGGAAGAGAGAGAGAGAGAGAGAGAGAGAGAGAGGGAGAGGGAGAGATGGAGATTTAAAACATGGCATGGGCTTCTTAAGAGAGAAAGGAAAGGAAGAAGCTCAAACACACACATTCCCTCCAGTTTTATTTGACGTAGGACACACCCCATGTGATGTCAGTCCTGGGCACCCAGCTCTGGGTGCCTAGTGTGACATGAACCTCAAGTTCCACCTAGAAAGTCCCCTGTCATGGATTAAGAAGGTGCCAATAAGATCAAAAGAAGAAGTTTTATTGTTTAGGTTTTTCTATTGGAGGAACTTCCCTTTAGTAAAATAAGGTTATAATGTGGTTCAGGAGGTCCATTGTATAGATTTAAGAAAAGGGAGTTACCTGGGCATGTCTCAAAGAAGCATGGAATTACAGATGGGGAAAGCAAGGTCAAACTCCAAGGTTACATATCTTTTGGCCCCAAGCATGACTTATTGCTATTTTAACATTTTCATTATTTAAAATGTCTCTCAAAAATAACATCTCACAGCAGTTTTCTTGGTAATTGTGTCAAAGTTCTTGATTCTTGGCTGGTGAGATTCAGATGAAATCCTTTGGTGAATGCTCTTTCCTTTTCCATGCCCCCCACATTTACCTGTCTTTCTATCCTGGCTTACATAAACACTTTTTTGAATTACCTGAGAAACACAGCATCGATTATCAGAAGAACCAAGTTTTATTTGAAAGATTATGTGCAATGGGACTGTGACAGATACCAAAGAAATGATTAATAATTAACAGGAATATGATTTTTCTAAACAACTTTGTACAGAGGGCCATAATATATATTTCCAATTTTTAAAATAAGCCTCTTACAAGGTCCTGTCCATAGATTGTAAAATGCAATCTGCCTTAAAAGTGCTACTTCTCCTTTTCTATTTTTTCTCATCCCAATGATTCCAAGGGAAACTACATAAGCAAATGAACATAAAATACATAGCAACAATTCCACATATAGTAAAAGCATTCACAACTGTTATCTATTTTTTGATATCATATACATAAAAGTTATGATTTTTAAAAAAAGATAGTTTTGACAAAATGAGTAATCAGGCACAGACTGGTAAAAATATTTGCAAAACATGTACATGAGACAAAGGATTTGTATCTAAGAATATAAAGAACTCCTACAACTCAACATAAAAAAGACAATCTAATTTTTAAAATAGGCAACAGGTTTGAACACGCATTTCACAGATTAGGCAATGCAAGTGACCAATAAGCAAGTGAATAAGTGCTGCTCAACATCATTAGTCATCATGTAAATATAAATTAAATCACAATAAAGATACAGCCACACATGCACCAGCAGAGTCAGAATTGAAAAGATTGATAATACCAAATATCAGCAAGGTGTTATAGTTTTAATCTAAAATGTCTTCCAAAGGTCATGTGCTTAAATGCTAGGTCCCTAGGTGGTGGCAATGATTGTGTAGGTCATGGAAATTTGTGAGGTGGGACCTAGCTTGGGAAAGTAGGTAACAGGGGGTGGGCCTTTGGAACTTTTACCTGGACCCCTGGTTCCAGTCTCTCTGTGCTTACTGATGCCATGATGTGAGGTCCTCTGCCACAGACCCTGCCGGCAGCTGCTCTGCTATGCCTCCCCTCACTTATGGACTGTGATCCTCTAAACCATGAACTGAATAAACTTATTATCCCTGCTCAACTTGATCTATCAAATATTTTGCTACAGCAACACAAATTAAATGACACACGTCATGGAGCAAATGAATTTCTTATATATTTTTGGTGGAAATATAAAATCATACAACTGTTTTGTTCTACTTTTCTGGCTTTTTGAGACATACTCTCACTGTATAGTCTGGCCGGCCTCAAACATGCAGTCCTCCAGCCTCAGTCTGCCAAAAGCTTAGATTATAGGTGTGTACAGCCTTTGGAGCTGGGATTTAGCTCAGTTGGTAGAGTGCCATGATGTGCCCTCTGAGGCCCTGGGTTTGATCCCCAGCACCTTAAAAGTGGCAGAAGGACATGGCAACCCATTCTCCAAACAATCCCAAAACAGTCATTGAAAACCCTGAGTGTCGTTGAGTTGGACTGGACTTGAGGACACCAAACAACAATAACCACTGGTGAAACACAAGGCTTCAGGAATTGATGGAATATCACTTGAGATTTTTCAACAAACAGATGCAAGCACTGGAGTGGGGCACACACCTTCCGGTCCAGCTCGGATGTTCAGATGGGCAGTGCTGCCATGTACAAAGATACTAAAAACAAGTCACTTGGGACCCTCCGGTGAGGGGCGAGGACTCCTGTGGCCCTAGGGAACACTGGCAGAGACAGGAGAAAGGAAAAGGCCTCGGGTGCTTTTGCCTTGTGGGGACAAACACAGCTTTTTATTTCCTCTGCCCTGATAAGGGCAGAGAGAAACCCAAAGTGTACAGCTTACAAGTGCTAGCAGCCTAAGTGCTGCAGCTCTGTGTTGCCTTGAGGGGCAGCCATGGCTCTTCCAACTCCAGCGTTGGGACCAGAGACTGTCCTCAGCTTTGGCCTCTTGGTGCTGGGTTCAAGAGGCTTTCCTCAGCTTGCTTATAGTACGTCATTCCTTGAGAATGCTATCTAGTTGTCCTGATCTTGGTAGTCACGAGGAAAGAGAGAGAGTTCTATCTTCTTTGGTGTTCCGGGCATGAGAGAATTCTTGCTTCATTGGTGGTCAGATGGAGAGAGAGTTCTTGTCTAGTCAGTAGTCCACAACAGAGCGAGCGAGTTGCTGCAGTGCAGCTCCTTATATAGCTCACCCTAAACGGCCTGAGCCAATCAGCTTTGAGTACAATTGTCCAATCAGGTTCGGGGGATTTATGAAAGGTTTTGTACAAATGTCCAATCAGGTTGCTTTCATTTTCCCTAGACTTCTAATTTACAAGCCAGATCTTCAAAAGCTGTTTTCCCAGTTTTGGGGTTTTTGCCAATTTCCTCTCAATTTCCCCCTACACTTTTCTATGCCAAGAGATTTGGAAAACAGCTACCTGGCCAACTGACTGGAAGACAGCCAGATTTATGTCTATTCCCAAGAAAGGGGATCTGACAAAATGGAGAAATTATTGAACAATATCATTAATATTACAGACAAGTAAAATTTTGCTAAAGACCATTCAAAAGCAACTGTAGCAGTTTATTGACCGAGAACTGCCAGAAAGGCAAGCCAGATGCAGAAGAGAGAAAGGAAACGGGGACATCATTGCTGACATCAGATGGATATTGGCTAAGGGCAAAGAATACCAGAAAGATGTCTATCTGTGTTTTATTGACTATGCAAAGGCATTTGACTGTGTGGATCACAACAAATTATGTCTAACATTGTGAAGAATGGGGATACCACAGCACTTAACTGTACTCATGAGGAATCTGTACATGGGCCAGGAGGCAGTTATTCAAACAGAACAAGAAAACACTGCTTGATTTAAAGTCAGGAAAGGTGTGCAAAAAGGCTGTATCCCTTCACCATACCTCTTCAATCTCTATACTGAGCAAATAATCCAAGAAGTTTGACTTTATGAAGAAGAACATGGCATCAGGATTGGAGGAAGACTCATTAACAACTTACAATATTCAGATGACACAATTTTACTTGTCGAAAGTAAAAAGGATTTGAAACACTTGCTGAGGAAGATCATAGAACACAACCTTCAGTATGGCCTGTGCCTCAACATCATGAAAACAAAAATCCTTGCAACTAGGTCAGTAAGCAACTTCATGATAAATGGAGAAAAGATTGAGGTTGTCCAAGATTTTGCTTTACTTGGTTCAATAATCAATATACACAGAAGCTACTGTCAAGAAATCAAAAGACGCATCACATTGGGAAAAGCTGTTGCAAAAGACCTCTCTAAAGTATTGAAAAGTAAAGATGTCACATTAAAGATGAAGGTGCACCTGACTCATGCCATGGTATTTTCAGTCTCATGATATGGTTGTGACAGCTGGATGTTGAATAAGGGAGACAGGAAAGGATTTATGCTTTTGCATTATGGTGCTGGAGAAGAATATTGAAAATACTATGGAGTGCCAAAAGAACCAACAGATCTGTCCTTAGAAGAAATGCAAACAGAGTGCTCCTTTGAAGCAAAGATGGCTAGACTATGTCCTATGTAATTTGAACATGTCAGGAGGGACCAATCCCTGGAAGAAGGCATCATGTTTGGGAGAGTGGTGAGTCAATAAAAAAAAGAAAGATGCTCTACAAGATGGATTGACACAGTGTCTGCAACAATGGGCTTAAGTGTTAAAAAGATCATAGCACAGCATTGAGTAATGTTTTGTTCTATTGTACATAGGGTTGCTGTGAGTGGGACCCAAGTGGATGGCACTTAACAACAAACAACACTATGCCCAGCCATATAATCACTTTTGAAAAATAAAAGTAACAGCTTCTTCTTCTTTTTTTTTTTTTTTTTTTTTTCAGTACTAGGGCATTGAACCTAGGACCTTGCACAAGCTAGGCAAGTGCTCCACTACTGGAATGCAACCCAGCTCCTGTTTTTATGTATTTTGAGGCAGGGTCTCATTAAATTGTTCAGGCTCTCTCTGGCCTCAAACACATAATCCTCCCACCTTGGCCTCCAGAGTTGCTGGGATTATAGGTGTGCACCACCATGCCAGATGACAGTTTCTTATACAACCAACACACACCTACTGTTCAGCTTAGCAATTCATCCAAAAGAAATGAAAAAATATGTATTCACAAGGAGATTTATACAAGCGTGTTCATAACTACTTTATTAATAGTTATACCAAAAGCAGTCCAAGTGTCTATTGAGAGAAGACTGGCTAGACAAGTTGTGGAGTGGGCATATAATGGAAAGTGCAGTGATAAAAAGAGCAAACTGTTGACATGTAACAACCTGAATGAAATTTTTGAACAAGCAGAAAAAATATACAATTTTTTAAAAAAACAGAAAGCCCTTCTATGTGCTGCCTTTGGGATCTAGGAGGGAATACTGGCTGGGAAGGGGAAGAAGGGAATTTTCTGGAATGTTTTGAGTAGGTACCTGTGTATACAATTGTGAAAATATATCGAACTGAACTCTTAAAATCTGTGTATTTTATTGTATGTAAATTATGCCACAATAAAAATAAAAAGAATAGCTTGGAAGATGATAAAATAAATAATGAATCCATAAGTAGATACAACCACAGATGAGAATTTAGTTTCCAACGAGTAGATTAGAATGGATTATTTAATAATGATGTTGAGGTAACTGAAAAAGGCACATCAGAAGCATACACCACTTCTTGCACCAACATTAATTTGGTGGACGAAGGATTTAAAAGTAATAAATGAAACCCTGAAAGTGATGAAGTAAACTTGAGCAATTCTTTCATTGTTCTTACTTTAGAATGGGAAAGACTTTCACAAGATGATTCATACTCAAAAGCTATAAAAGAAGAGATGACTATGATCACACTAAATCAACCACATCTGATTTGGGGAAAAAATCATAAATAAAATAAAAAGAAAATGAATAACCTATTATATAAAGAGAGACCACATTGTTTTCAAAGATTAGTAACCTAAGTGAAAAATGGGCACAGGATATGGACAGATGGCTCACAGAAAATATATGCAAATGGCTTGTAAACATATGAAAAGATGTCCATGTTCAATTACAATATGATAAAGGTGAATAGAAATGATACCCACTTACTGTTTTCTCCTACTGATGGCATAAATCAAAATTCGTGAAGCTATCCTGTGTTACTGAGTGCAGGGCAGTACACTCTCTCCTGCCTTGTTGATGGGGATACAGATTGATCAATTCTTGGGAAGGCAATCCAGTGATATCTGTCAAATATAAAGTTGCACGTACCCTGTGCCCCAGACATTCAACTTCTAGGAATTAATCCAAGAGGTACACTTCCACATGTCCAGAAAGACAAATGACAGAGATAGCCAATGCAGCCTTGTTCACAGTGGCAAATAATGGCGGTCAAGAGGAGGCTGTTTAAACAAATGGCAGTTGTTGTCAGTGCTTCTCTGCTATTCATAGGGTTTTCAATGGCTGATTGTTTTCTGGAGTGGGCTGCCAGGTCCTTCTCCAAAGCCTACAGCACCTGGTGTTCTCAGGTGGTCTCCCACCCAAGTACTAACCAAGTCTGACCCTCCTTAGCTTCGGAGATCTGACAGGGTCGGATGCCACAGGGCTACAGCTTCAGGCTTACAAAGTATATGTATTATCTAGTCCAAATTTTTTTCCTTTTTTCTTTCCTTTCCTTTTCTTTTTTCTTTCTTTTTCTTTTCCTTTCTTTTCTTCTTCGTGTGTGTGTGTGTGTGTGTGTGTGTGTGTGTGTTGCTGGGGCCTTGCACAGACTTTGCAAGTGTTCTACAACTGAGTTGCACCCCATCCCCCTTTTAAAATTTTTTATCTTGAGACAGGGTCTCACTAAGTTGCACAGGCTGCCTCTGGTCTTTCATCTGTGATTCTCTTGCCCCCACCGCCCGAGTTACTGGGATTACAGGAATGTGCCTGCCCGACTTAGTCTAAGAATTTTAAGCTAAAGAAAATGCATCTATCACCCAAGTCACTGAGATTACAGGCATGTGCGTGCCTGGCTTAGTCCAAAAATTTTAAGTTAAAAAAAAATGTGTATTTGAAAAGAAGTCCCTTGTGGTGATGGAACCAGTCTGTCTCTTGATTATGGTGGCAGTTAAACAAATTTATATATGTGTTAGAATTCACAGAACTAATGCAAGGCCCTAGGTTCCGTCCTCAGCAGGGAAAAAAAAAATTCATAGAACTATACACAAAAAGAAAAAAGTGAATTTTACTGTATGATAATTATTTAAGCATTAAGGAAAAAAGACACTTTGGTTGCGCTGCATAATGCAAAGCAAGCCTGGGGGACAGGAGACCAGTGAGGAGGTCACTGCACTGGGGGAAAGAAGTCTGGTGCCAGGAGGGACAGCAGTAGGGTCAGGGAGGGGAGGGTAGTGAGGACTCAGCACTGCATGGCAAATGCCTGTGCTTCTTCCTTTCCTGAGACAGACAGTGACTCAGGGCCCAGTGTTGCCAGACACTGTCCACGCGCTCTCTCCTCACAACAAATCCAAAGGATGGTAGGTACCACTGCATCAAATTTCCAGTGAGGCTGAACTGATTTCCTACAGTGTAAGCAGCAGCTCCTTTGCACCAGCCCTCTCTGACTCTAAAACTGGTGATCCTTTTAGCATGGAAGTTTCCTTTTCCTCTAATAAATTAAGTCCAGAAGAGTCAAGGAGGACTGCAGAGAAGTGACATTTGACCTGCAGCCTTGATGAGTTTATCCAGGGCTTCTGTCCTGTACAATTCCAAGCAGTATAATTCATGATGTATTCTCTGTGACTGGCTTCTCTTGAAGTTGTGCAGTGCACAACCTGCACACTCATAGGAAGCAACTCAGTTCTTCACACAGAGATGGAGAAGGTATATCAGTTAGATATACTATATAACAAAACTCCTTGCTGTATAACAAAGCAACTCCCAAACACAGTAATTAGGTTTTTTTTTTTTTTTTTTTTGTGGTACTGGGGGTTGAACCCAGGGTCTCGCGCCTGCATGCTCTGCAAGTGCTGGACCACTGAGCTGTGCCCTCAGCCCATTTTTTTACTTTTTGAGACAGGGTCTCGCTAAATTACGCAGACTGCCTCTGGTCTCGAACTTGCGATCCTCCCACCTCCGCCTCCTGAGCCGCTGGGATTATAGGCGTGCGCCACCGCACCCGGCCCACACAGTAATTAGTTTAAAACAATAAACATTTACTGGCTCATGGGGCAGTTCTGAACTTAGCTGGAGTAGCTCCTGCCCCTGAGTTATCATGTGGGGCAGCTGGAGGGTGATGGAACATTCTGGTCTGTGTGGAGCTGTCCCACTTATAGCCAAAGACTGGTGTCCCAGGAAACCCCTCCATCCTGGGCACACAGAGATAGTTGGTAACCCTCACTGACTGAGAACTCTCAGCGCCAGTTTGGCCTGGGCTATGGCTGGGCCTTGCTCCATGGGGCCTCCCCTCCTCCAGCCGCATAGTTCCAGTTGTTCTCAGGAAGTGGCGACAACACCCCAGACAGCAAGCTGCAGTGTGCAAGGCCTCTGAAGTGAGGCTCAGGAGGGCTGTCATCAGCGCTCATTCTGTTGGTCAGAGCCAGTCCCAAGGCCAACCCAGATGGGGCTGAGGGGAGGACTGTGAAGTCACATGGCCAGGGGTATGCTATGGGGGGAGGGGGAGAACTGGGGTCAATGTCCCATTCCAATCCATCTGTCACATCAGGGAAGTCCTGACTCAGACACAGCAATTGACCAGTGAGATCAGAATAGCCCACTGGCCTGTAAATGCTTACTGTTTAAACTGACTGTGGCATTCGGGAAGTGGCTTATTACACAGCAAAACTAACTGCTGCACTTTCCCCATCCCATGCAGTATATTTGGGGAGTGACAGGAAGTTCAATGACGCTGGAGCCTGGTGGGGCTGTGAGAAGATGGAGGGAGCCAGGAGTTTTCTCATCTCCTGGACTGGTGGGCTGAGGACAGCAGGAGAGGGCCCTTATTCCTTCCCACACGTAGGTGAGAAAGATTGGGGCCTAGAGAGAGCATGGGTCCTGGCCACACAGCCAGTTCACAGGTGAGATTGGAACCAAGACTTCTCCTTCTGGGCCCAGGGAGGCCGAAGGAGGACAGAGGGCCTGAAGATACTTTTGCAATTTCTTTTCTTGAGACTAGGAAGACTTCATCCATCTGTAAAAGAAGAGGGGGAGGAGGGGAGGAGAGAATGGGAGTTGAAATGATGGGACCCCCCCCCCCTTAGGTTTCACTCTTGTAGGGCTGTGTTTATTTATTTCTTGAATTTGAATGATTGAATTTTTTCCCTACAATAACCCCCTGGGGCTCCCTCTGTATCATTAGGTAGTAAATGGATTTGCAGGTGTTTAATTAGGTTGGAAAATTACAGACAACCTGAAGCCTTGACCAGGATTCTCTTGCCTCCTGGGGAGGCCCTCAGGCCAGAAAATCAGGCCAGTTCTAGAGAAAGGGCCTCCCCACCAATGTCTTGGCCAACCAGGCCTGGGCAGTGCCACTGTCCTCCCATTAACTTGTGTGGCTCCTGTCTGTACCATGAGGTGAGTGGTGGTGCAATGGGGTTTGAGACAGCAACTAGGCAACCAGCATCCCAGGCCAGAGGCCTAGTGTGAGCAACTGGGTGGGGGCACAACCAACAGTGACCTGTGCTGGCCAGGTTACTGGCCCCAAAGTGGTTGTGGGAGAAGTAGTAGAGTGTGGCACCCCGATCCTGGCAGAAAGAAAGTGGGAGGGGCTTGGCCCTCTCCTGGAAAGAGCTGAGGACACAGTTTGACAGCCATGTCCTCTGTGTGCCCAGGGCTCACACACTCTGCCCTGACTCTCTTTCTGCTGCTGGGAGGCAGGACACGGAGGAGGAAATGGAGGCTCCAGAGAGGAAGTAACCTGCTACACCCTGGCATCACAAGGGGGCGGGGGAGGGGGCTCTGTGTGTGCACGGTGGATGCACATGCATGTGTGCATGTGTGCACACCTCTGGCCTCTACCCACCAATCTACTGAGCTTCTGCAACCCACTTCCAAACTACCAGGTCTAGATGCCCTGCCACTGCTCCTGTAGACAAACCTACCTTTCTCTGTGCTGCAAGGGCGGCACCCAGGAGCTCCAAGCAGCAGGAGGTCTGTGTTAAGGGAGTGGGGTTTTCTCCTTATTCCCACCTTGCTCAGGCAGGCTTTGCTCTCCCAGGTTCCAGAACCAGCACTGCAGGCCTGGGGCAGTAATGGCTTCCTACTGCTGCTGGTCTAGGGATTTGTTTCACCATCCCTTTGCCTGTCATTAAACTCTCCTCTGAGAGGGACCTAGCAGACACCCTGGTGAGGTTACTTCTACCCCTAAAGAGCTTGGGGCTTCTCCACTCCCAATTCCTCCTCCCCTCCCTGCCTGCCAAGGTGTCCTGTGAACTACTGATCAGGGAGGAAGGCTGCTGGGACTGGCCCCAGCCAAGCAGTTTCCAGCTGTATGCCTGCTAATTTCCAAAGCCTTTAGTCAACTTGCTTTTCTTTAAAAGCTCTTTGAAAAAAAAATGAACCTGTATTTTTTAAAATAAACTTTCTATTTTAGAACAGTTTTAGACTTACAGAAATATGAAAATAGTTAAAAAATTGACTCACTTCTTAAACTTTATTTTACAAGGAAGTGCTTCATTATTTCTGCAAATGGAAAACCAGCATGACTTGCCTCCAATAGGCTTTAATCTTAAAAATGAACAATGAAAACAAAACGTTATTAAATTTTAAAAATTGAAATAAAAAATTAACAGCTCAATAAGCAGTGATAAATCTGATTGATTTGCCAAAATGCAGTCAGTACAGCATTGCCTGGGGTCTGTGTGTGTGTGTGTGTGTGTGTGTGTGTGTGTGTGTGTGTGTGTGTGTGTGTGTGTTGTAGGCAAAAGAAGAGGGAGGAGGAGAACCCCACACAACACAGGGCCCTCCACAGCTGCCCTGTGACTTTCTGCCATGGTCCACACTGATGAGCTGCTGAGAGCTCTCCAAGGAATGGGCCAATCACAGCATAGCCCCAGTCTATGGAGCACTTGCTTGGATGGAGCACCATTCTGACAATTTACATGTATTAATCCAGCACAGCCTCCACTAACCTGATGGATGAGTAGGATGTATTGCCATTATCTCCACTCTTCAGATGAAACTGAGGCAGGTTAAGGAAGGGGTTCAAGACCATAGCCAGAAGCCACACAGAAGTAGTGGGGCTCCAAAGCCTGCACATATAAGCACTGCGCCCTGCTACCAAGAGCAGGAAAAAGAAATAACTGTCTTTAAAAAGGAGATTCGGGCCAAATGCTACGGCGCACACCTGTAATCCCAGAGACTTGGGAGGCTGAGGCAGGATTGCTGCAGTGTGGCTCAGTGGTAAAGTGCTTACCTAACATGCATGAGACTCTGGGTTCCATTCCCAGCACCGAGGAGAGGTTGGGGGAGGTTATGGAGAAATTCAAAGGGGGATCTCCTCAGTTTTATTTCCTCCCAACCAACTTAATACTCTGAAGTGTTTCAATTGCATAGAAAAGTTGAAAGCATAGAAAAAGTTGAACACCTTATAGATAGCCTTCTCCAATTGCTGACTTTCTTAATCTGTGTACATTCCATTTTGAGTTGAAATAAAGTCTTTTCCCCATGGGTCCTTGGCAATAATCCCAGTTTTGACATGCTTGTTACTTTTTCTAATAAATTCATTTAAAAGTGAATGCATCACTGTGAAAATTAGGAGATGTTTGTCTGAAAACCTCCTACATACTTGGTGCACCCATGGTGGTATGAACATCACACGCTGGGAAAATCAGGCTCTAAAATGGGAAGTGACTTTGGGTATACCTGTAGTTATTTTCCACAAGGCAGAAGCTGTCTAAACCAAACCCACCAGTTCTCTCTGGTGGTAGAGCTGGGGGGTGGGCAGGGTGGGGAGATCCTGAGGTCTGCCTTCTCTGTGAGGATAGAGGCTCTGAGGGCTGTGTAGACACAGGACTTTGCATGAGCTGTTCCCTGTGCTTGGATGCCTTTCCTGCATGTTTGTAGCCACCCCCTTCCACTTAGACGTCTGTTCAGATGTCCCATCTCAGGGGGTCTTTGCTGACCACCCAGCTGCAGTGCCCCAAAATCTGCTTTGTTTTTCTCCAAAGAACTTCGATCTATACCATTATTCTCTGCACTTGTCCATAAACTCTATGGGGGTAGGGACACAGCACCATACCCGAGGCTTGGCAGAGAGCCCAACATTTTGTTGTTGTTGTTAGGTACCATCAAGTCAGGTCCAACTCATAGTGAACAATGAAACACTCTGGCATTGTGCCATGCCCAGCACTATGTAAGGGCTTCTCTGATATCCATGGGGTTTTCAATGGCTGACTTTTAGGAGTGAGCTGCCAGGTCCTTCTCCCATTTTTTGCAGTGCTGGGAATTGAACTCAGGGCCTCAGAGAGAACAGTGCAGCACCCTACCAACTGAACTAATTCCCAGTCTGAGCCTCACAGCAGCCTGAGCTAAATGATGACTATGGGACAAGTGAATGAATGAATTAGTGGCTTGGGTTTAGATTCAGACCCTTGGGCTAGTGCCATCAACAGGGCCCTTCTGGTCTCTACTTGCCTGCCCCTTGCCATGGGAAACTCAAGAGATTATATTTGAGTGTTACTTCATAGATGTGATGTTTTTTAATACAGCTCCAAAACTAGATTTATGTTTATTTCAAATAGTAATGCAACTCCCTGAGCTTGCTCTGAGCTGAGGGGCAGGGAGCTATTTTAGGTGAAATTCTCAAGCCTCAGTGACCTTTTGCAAATAGCAGTTTTACTGCCTCATCCCCAGAGGCTTGGGGCACAAATCAGCAACAGAGAAACACCTCAGGGCCTAGCTCATCTAAGCACAGGCAGAAGTACAGCAGAGCCCTGCAAAGCCCCCTCTCCCTCCCACCTCCTGCAGCAGCCTAATTCCAAGCTGTCACTGTGATGCATGGGACAAATTAAGTTCAGAAATGAAGTCAGAGTGGGCTGTGGCATCTTAGCCACAAACTGCACTCCTTGGCCAATCTTGGCTGGGGGTGGCAGGGGAGCCACTTAGAAAGCCCAGACTAGCGTCCTTCATATCTATTTGGCCTTCCCAAAGGTTCAGCCACCAGGTCTTTGGTTGGCCATGCTCTTGCCTGATACGCTCCCTCTGACTGGCTTCAGACAGTCACCTGCCACCTGCTGTCTCAGCCACGACAGGTCCTGATCCAATGGAATGATGCTTTTGTGAGAGTCAAGGGCTACTCATGGTGAGGTGCCAGGGGTCTGGGTTCAAGGTCCAGTCGAGGTGTAGCTATTGTCTGCCCATCAGTGCCTGGTCAGGAGTGAGTGAACTTCCAGCCTCCACCAGACCAGCCATGGTGGTTCACACCTGTAATCCTACCAAAGCCAGGCATGATGGTTCACACCTGTAATCCCAGCAACTCAGGAGGCTGAGGCAGGATGATGGAGAGTTCAAGCCTAGAGGCACAACTTTTTGAGACCCTGCCTCAAAATAATAAATAAAATAGGGGCTGGAGATGCAGCTTAGTATTGGAGTACTTGCCTAGCATGTGCAAGGCCCTGGGTTCAACCCCCTAGTGCTGAAGAAAGAAAAAGAAAGAAAGAAAGAGAAGAGAGAAAGAAAAAGAAAGAAAGAGAAGAAAGAAAGAAAGAAAGAAAGAAAGGAGGGAGGGAGGGAATAAGGGAATCCTACAGAAACTCTCATACCCTGAACAGTAACTACCCTCTACCCAGCCTGCAAGGTCAGCATTGGACATCTCCTCTTGGAGGCCCTACCAGAGTGATCCAGACTCAAAGCCTTGACTGCCAGGTACACAGACTTCCCTGCTGCCCTGTTGAAAAGCCCAGTCTCCTCCTTGCTGCAGTACTTCCGGTCCCCCTTCCCTGCTTTATGATTCAAGCACAGTCTTTAATGCTATCTGGCCCACTTCCATTTACAGACCTGTTTATTTTCTGCTTGCCTCACTGCAACGTAAGCTCCATGTGGGGATGAGCTTTGTCTGTTTTGCTTGCTTTTGTATCTCTGTGTATGAAACAGTGCACATAGCCTCAAATACTAAACAGAGAAGGAATGAAGGGAAGGGTGCAGAGCACAGGCAAAGACCTGGAGACGGGAGAGGGCATGTGAAGCAAGAAGGTGCAACAGGAGGTCGGGGTCCCAGGCAAGGCCCTTGGGAGGTGAGGTTGATGGGGGGTTGCAAGGCCCAAACTGAGTAGGGGCTGCAGTGCTAGGCCAAAGCCTAGAGGATGTTGGGGGCCATGACACGGGGTTAAATGTGAGGCAACAAAGTCGAGTCTGGTTTAGGACAATCTTTCTAGCTGGGTAGGAGGGCACAGGCTGGCTCTCCCACCTTCAGGGACCACAGCAGAAGTAGAGAGATCAGCAAGGAAGCTATGGAGTGAACAGTAAGGGAGAGTGGGCATCTGGCCCAGGGTGGGCCATGGGGGGTTGGGGTCATGGTGGAATCAGCGGGGTGAGCAAGACGCTGGGCTGGCAGAGCTGAATCGCCTCTCAGACCTGATTCTTCCTGACCAGACCCTAGGCCAGCTGTCTGTGGGGAAACTTCACCTCCAATGGCAGCCCCAGGGGCTTGGGCACTGGAGGCTCCAACCTGCCAGTACCTTGTCAGGACCCTGGGACACACAGAGCCTTCTGTTCACGGCAGGAAGTTGGAGCCAGCGTGCTCCTGTCCAATGTCTGCCATCTGAGTGTAGAGGAGGTGCATAACCCAGTTCCTCTGACACCAAAAGTGGGCTTGGGGTGTGTAACCCCCCATGGGAAGACAGCTGACATTTGTTGGCACCTACTGTATGCCAGGTATACGATGGAGCTTTAAATGCATTCAGTCCTCACAAACAGCAGGACAGGCATTTTTGCTTCTAATTTACAGATAGGGAAACTGAAACCTGGAGGGTCAAGGGTGATAGAGCTCTTTCCACTCTACCATGCTGCCTTGCAGAGGAGGCCAAACAGAAGGCACTGGCCAGGTGGAGCCAGAGATCAGCCATCAGGAGTCAGGTTTCCGTCCAACGCAGAAAAGATGGTTGCGATAGGCCAGCAGCTCACCAAAGGAAGGGGCCGCCAGGGGAGGGCTAGGACTTGTCCCAGGATACATAATCAGAGACAAGTGAATGCTTACTGTACCTCTGTAGAGGGAAAGGAGTTGAGCGAGTGGCCTTCTGAGATCTCCCCCAGTGGGAGAACAGACAATTCAGCACATCTCACAGTGTAGGAAGGTCTAAGCTGAAGGGGCCCCAGGTCCTCAAAGCCCCCTTCTGAGGAATAGCATCTCCTTCCTTAGGCTGGGCCTGGCACTCCACAGAGCCTATGGCAGGGACCATCAACCCTGCAACACAGATGGGAAAGGTGAGGCCCAGAGAGTAAATAAGAGACTAGCCAAGTCACATCTGAGCCATTGGAGGATTAAACCAAATACAATGTCCACTGTCTTTGGTCATTGTCTAATCAACTGAGTCTAGCCCTGCCATCGTCACTGAGATCACTTGGCTGATGGACATCCACCCGGAGGCCAGAGCTTCTCAGGGAAGCAGGAAGCAGGAATTCTTGTGATTCCCCTTGGCTGTCCCCAGGCTGCCCTTGGGGCCTCTGCAAACACCAGCAGGGGTGTTCAGGCAGGAAGTATGGGTGTGGCGTGAGTATCTCAGCATGGCAGGAGGCGGCCCAGGACTGGGCTGCCTGTCCTGAATTCCTTCCCCACTGCCTGGGCTTCCACCAATAAAGCAGCGTCCCTGTGAGCATCCCTGAAATATCTCAGAAGGTCGATCCCACTGGACAGGTAATGGCCCACACTACCAATTCTGCAAGTTCTAGACCCGATATGGGGCCAGACTCACCAGTTGTAGCTCTGAATCCCAGCTCTGCCCCGTACCTGCTATGTGATTTTGGGCCTCATTTCCCACAGGGCTCAAACATTCCTTGGGCAGGATGCAGCCAGCACAGTAGTTTGTTTGTTTTAATCAAGTTGGCTTCAAATATTTAAGAGATAAAAGGTCAGGACATGTCACACAAAAATCCAGATTTCCAGCTTTTCTTGAAAAATCAAAATATCCTGTCACAGTGGGACCCCATCTCTGCCAGGCAGAAATCTGAGGGCATAAGCCTCACTCACACCCTCCAAGCCAAGCAGTCCCTGGCAGTCAGTGAGTTTTCTATACCACAGTCAAGTCGGAAGGCCCCAGCCTCTTACCACAGGGTCCTTGGCTTTTGGATGGGTGCTGGGTTGATGAATGAATGAATGAATGAATGGAATGGTGAATGAAGAAATGAATCAAGTATGAACAATAGTAATAATGCCTGCTCCCTGTGCCTCTCTTTTCTGAGGAGCACAAGGGGGTTTTGTTGTGAAAACTTTGAAGTGCTAGAAATAATAGCAATGAAGATATATATAGTACCTACCAGGTGCCTGTCTCTGTTCAAAGCAACTTCCTCCCATGACCACATCTGCCTCTTACCAGGGCCTAAGGAGGTAAGATTTTTCCATCCTGGGGAACAGTACGCCACTTACAGGGCTGGGGAGAGGATTACTTAATTAATGCACGTAAGTGCCTAGAAAAGACTATAGCACACAGCAGTTGCTCAATAAGTACTGGCTATCAATGCGTATGACAGGCACATTTGCCAGTTATGAGCTCCTCTGGTGGCCAGATGAGGCCACCGACACTGGGAGAGGTCGGGAGACTGGCCCAAGGTTGCAGGTAACGGGCAGGGAATAAAGCAATGCCACAGTCAGGAAGCCCTGAGAGCAGCTCTGCAAGGGGCTGTGCTGCGGAGAAAACCGGGCCCGGGGCAGCAGGAAGATAATTTGGACTCTTGGTCGGGACTTTGCATGTCCTGTGTTCCCTCCCAGCTCTGCACCCAGTGTCTGCAGCCCAAACCTGCACCCTCCATCCCCACGCACCCACCGTAGACTCTCTTGGTTCCTCTCCCCACCTGATGGATGCAGAAACCAGGGCCAGGAAAGAGGCAGCTGGGCAAGGGAGGTGCCTGCCCTTTGACTCACACCTACCACATTCTGGTTCCAGCACTACTGCTTGCTATCCCTGAGGGCCTGGCCAAGCCTCCTACCCACTGATTCTCCATTTCCTCCTTCCATGACTCAGCAGCAGTGTTTACCAGGCACCACGCACTGGGCTGAGAGCCCTGCCTGCATCATTCCTTTCACTCCTGACAACAACCTCATTTCATGGGCTAGGAGACCAAAGCTCAGCAAGGAAGCAACTTTTCCCAGGACACACGGCTGGGGGTGAATTCAGAGTCAGGCTTCAGACCCAGGTCTGAATGAGTCCAAAGACTATGTTCTCCAAATGAAACAAAACGAAACAAACAAAAAAAAAAAAACAACAAAAAACAAAAAACAATGTGGACCTCATCTAGTCCTTGTGAGAAAATGAGATAATAAAAACAAAATAGTAGCAAATATCTCTCACTACTGTGCTAGGTGCTGCTCCAAGCTTGTTGTTGTTACATGCCATTGAGTCAGTTCTGACCCATAGTGACCCTATGTACAGCAGAAAGAAATACTTTGCGACATTGTGCCATGCCCAGCACTGTTAGTGCTTCTCTGCTATTCATAGGGTTTTCAATGGTTGATTGTTTCAGGATTGTTTTGGGAGTTGGCTGCCAGGTCCTTATCCCATTTCTGTGGTGCTGGGGATTGAAACCAGGACCTCAGAGAGAGTGGAGCAGCATTCTACCAACTGAGCTAAATCCCAGCCATTTAAAACATAGTACTTCGTTCAATTCATGCAACAACACTACCAACAGGCACCAACACTGCTATTGTTACCCCCTTCTATAGATCTGGAAATTAAGGTACAGAAAGGCTAGATGACTTGCCAAAGTTCACAAAGGAATATGTGATAGAGTCAGGATTTGGATCTTCTGGCTCCTAAGTCCATGCTTTTACTTCCTACCCCAGGAACATAGAGCACCCAGATGTGCTGGACTCGAACCCCAAACAGGCTCTCCAGTGTTGTGTCAGCAGCAGAGTGGACAATGAGGAGGCAGGGCCCCGGGATTCCTGTCCCAGGTAGCCCCTGCACTGGCCCTCCAGCCTTGCCCCAGGTTCTGTTTGGGGGTGGGGTGCTCAGGCTGTGACCACTGGGAAAGAGAATGAGCAGCCTGAGAATAATGCAGGAACTGCATCATCTATCTCCCCAGAAACCCAGGGCTGCTGGCCCAGGGGATGCCAGGAAAAGGGCCTGCCTCCTGCTCTCCATACCCACTAGGGCCCCCTCTCTCACTGCCTGGATCCTAGGAATGAGACTCCCCCCAGCAGGACCCATGGGAGCTACAACCATACTCTGCCTTCTCCTGTCCTGTGTCTCAATCCCCAGGCTCTCACGAGGGAGGTGACTTCTACAGTGTGAATTCAATGCACCATCTCCAATTTCTGGGCCTTTGCTCCAGCGGTTCCCTCTGTCTGAAGTTTCTCCCTTCTTCAGAAAGATCTCCCTCTTCCGCCAGATGGAGTGTCTGCCTTCCTCTGAAGTTTCACAGCCCCTATGGTTCCTGAAATGCTGCAGCACATACCACTGTGATTGTCTGTGTGTCTGTCCTAACCCCTAATCTCAACCAAACTGATGATGCAAACACATGAGCCCCCTCCAAACACATGGTATACTCAGAAACACAGAAATAATGCTGGAACTCTCTTCTCACAGGGTACATCCAGACTCCCAAAGGCCCAATTACGCAAAGGCTCAGGCACACATAAAACCCTCAACTGGGACACCTGTGAGCGTGTTTCCACTGAAGTAGGCAATAAGGTAAGATCTGTGAGCGTTTACACACACATGGCATATTTCCAAGCACACACAGACATAGCCACCAACAAAAAGTCACACACAGAAATAGCTTTCTTGAGCATGTGTACAGCAATGCAATGGTTCAGAGCAGCTCCTCCGGAGGCAGGATCACATGGAGGCGCCATTTGGGGCTTGTCCTGGAGCTGCCTGGCTGGGCAGGCTCCGGCCTCAGGACATCTCCCAGGAGACAGGCAGGAGGCCCTGGGAGAGGGCTTGGGAACCAGGGGCCACCACCTCCTGCTGGAGTGCAGGCCCACAGGGGAAGACAGATGGTGTCTGCTGGGCCTGAAGAGTGGGAGAGTAGTCCTGGGGGAGGGTCTTCTAGGCTGGTTCTTTTCTTCCTTTTGCCACTTGCCACTTGCACTTCCAGCCTACTTCTGCCCAGCATCCCTGCAGCCTTGCCCTTAATTAAGGAGCCCACTTTCAACAGTGTTCACAGTGTGGGGCCAGACTTGGCTTTCAGCCAGCCCGGCCTGGCAGAACCAATGCAGGACATTGGTCCATTCCACTGTCGGTGAGTCATCTCACCAGAGCCCCCTGGCACCTCTGACAGGTAGCAACCATTCTTGCCCATCTGAAAGGGGGGAAAAGGGAGGCTTGGAGAGGTGATGGGAGTTGTCAGACATGATCCAGCCTTCTCAGGGTGGCCCCTTGCCCCTGGACCCCCTCAGCTCTCACCTACCACCCTCGGAAGCTACAGGAGCCACAGATCCCAGTGGATGGGGATTCCTTTGGGTCTGGGGAGCAGTAGGACAGTGATGGCTGGGACAGCTGGCTTTCTGGGCTCTGGGAAGCCATCTCCTATACCTGCCAGGAAAGGGATGTGGTGCTGTCCTCACCAGCACCCCAGCCCCACTTCCTGTCCCAATGGGCTGTGACTGTGGAGAGGCTGTGTCCCTGCCAGGTTCCTATGGGACCTGAAGCCCCCAAGCCCCTAAAGGAGTGCAGAGTCTCAAGCTGTGCTGGCCCCGCAAGAGAATGCCCTGGCGCCAAGGGCTTAAGAGATTATGATAGGAAAAGCTTAAAACTAGCAAACCTCCTTGCCAGGCTGATCGCCTCTAAGAACTAACAAAACAGCCAGAAGCGGAAAACTGCCCCTGACCCCACCTCCGCAGCCCCCTCTTCACAGGAACTCCTTCTCTAGGACAAATCCTTCCCATCTTGGGCCTCGCTCGCTGCTGGGCTTCAGATTCTCAGAGCATGGTTCCCATTTGGGGAGAGGTCTAGGGGGCTCCTGCCAGCTTGGGGCCTCTAGGATTCCCTTCTGCCTTGCCACAGAGCACTCAGTGTGACCACAGGTTTACTTCTTCTTCCAGGGCCTACAGGAAGGCTGCATTTCCCACCTTAGCTTGCCAAGGTGACAAAGGCTGTGTGTTATGGTTTAGATGTGGTTTGTTTCTACCAAAACTCACAGTGAAATTTGATTGCCCGGGGGAGCAGTGCCAGGAGGGGAGCTTTTCAGAAGGATTAGTGTTTTTCTTGTGCTACTGGATTAGTTCTTGCATGAATGGATTAGTTCTCACAAGAGCTGGTTGCTATAAAGCAGGTCAGCTCTTTGGTCCCCTCCTCTCTTTGGTACACACCCACTCACCTGCCTCACACATGCTCTCATTGTATGATGCCATCTACCAAGTTAGGACAGACCACGAGGCTTTCGCCAGACTCAGCCACTAAATCCTGAACTTCTCAGCTCCAGAACTGGGAGCTAAATAAACCTCTTTATAAACTACCCAGTTTCAGGAATTCTGTTATAGCAACAGAAAATGGACTAATACACAGGGAAACTGGGTTCTTATGGAAAGTGTGTGAGCAGAAGTGATGATCACTCTTCCTGGGTCCAGCCTTAAAACCCCTAGTGACACTACTTGTCCTTTTCTTTGCCTCCCATGATGACAATGTGTTATTCATAATTGTCCTATTAGATGGAAGGAAATTGGCTCCCTGAGCTGCTGAACTCAGGAAATTCACCGACCTACATTGTACTTGTGTCAGCAGGAAATGAACCCTTACTCTTACTTCATTGAGATTTCAGGATTTGTTCCCTCAGCATAGCTTAGGCTACCCTAGCTAATAAACTCCTCTTCAGTGGATTTTAGATTTGGAGATTTCACATAAAATTTTGTTTGAAGGAGGAGTTCTATGACTGAAATCCCATATCCAAGATGTCTTCTATCAGGGTCTCCCAGTTTTGATGTCCTGGGATTCTGTTTTCAGACAGTTTTGGGCAGTGGAAAATAGGAACCTTGAATGTGTTCATGCGTCCTGTGACTCTGGGCAGCCTTCACAGTTTTCTGAACCTCAAGTGTCCCACACGTAGAGTCACAGTGCTTCCCTGCAGGGCTAAGGTGAGAATCAGCCCTGGATGCACCTACAAGCTGTAAAGGGAGCATCAGGAGCTACAGTGGCCTTTTGTTATTATGCACATCATATCTCCCCCCAGCCCAGGCAAGGGCAAGGAAATCAACCTCAGATTTTATTCCTAAGTAGGGTTGCTAGAAGTCATGAAATTTCACCCATTCACTCATTAGGCAGCTATTCATTGAGATTGCTCTTTACAGGGCTCGGGGTGTAGGGGGGAACACAAGGCTGGGCTCTGCTGTCAGAACTTCCCATCCCTTCTCCAGTGTCTTCTCTCTCTTAGACATAGCCTGCTCTGTTCCAGAGGAGAGAGGGTGGGGTGTACCCCAGTAAAAGTGCTGGCTCACGTTCACTGCAAGCTCACAAGGCACTTAGCCTTTTATGGCTCTGTGAAGCCTCAGAGAGGTAGGTACTTGATCATCCTCAGAAGGAACACAGAGAGGTTGAGCCACCTGCCCAAAGTTGTGCAGTGAGACATGAGGTATGGCTGGGATTTGAACCTTGGCAGTCCTGCCCTAACACCTGCACAGAGGTCCGTGGGCTCTTCTGCAGCTCTACTTCTGCAGTTGTGAGTACTGGGGGTGCAGGCAGGGAGGGGGCTGTCAAGGAGTGTGCCTCCAGGAGGGAGCAGAATGGTCAAACTGGTGTGCTGCTGTATCTCCTCTGGCCCTGCTTATCTCCCCTCAGTGTCCCTCTTGGCTCAGTTGAGATGACAAGCCTCACAATTCTTACTTTGCTTGGATTCTTCCAGTGCCTCCTCACTTCCCTGAGGATCCAGGCCAGGACCCTAGGCTTGGCATTCAAGGCTCCAGGAAGTGGCCTTCCCTGCCCCACTCCTGCAGTGTGTGGTGTGTTCTGTGCTGCTTAGCTTGACGCATGGGAGAAGTGTCCCCCAAGCTCAGCTGCTCTCAGTCTTTCTCATCCTGAGGCTCTAGAGTGCTCTTCCCACCAGCCACCCAGCTTATGCCTGCCAGACTTCAAAAGTTTGCTCTGGACACTGCCCTGGGCTTCCTGATTGGACTAATTCCTCTCAGCGTGGCCTCAGGCTGACCATATCACTGGGTTGTCACTGTTCCTCCTTTACCCAACCCTTGATGGCTCCTGGAGGACAGGGCCTGGGCTGGGTCCCCAACATCATGCAGCATAGGGCCTGGCACAGAAGGGACATTAGTGACCCCGAGTGGACTTGAATCATGGGAGAGATTTCATAGACATCAGGGAAATGGCCCCACATAGAGTAACCAGTGGAAAAGAGGTAGGGTGAGGCCCAGGGAGGGTGGAGTCCCAGGACAAGAGTGTAGGGAGGTCAGAGAGGCCATAGGGCTCTGGCGACTGGGAAACTCAGGCCGTGGTTCACCTGAGCCCCCAGGGTAGTTACCTAGACTGCTTTAGGAGGATGTTAGGGTCAGATCACAGACATCCCATGATGCCATAGCCAGACCTCGGCCCCACCATTAAAAATTTTATATAAAATAAGCTGGCATGGTGGTGCATGCCTGTAATCCCAGCGGCTTGGGAGGTGGAGGCAGGAGGATCGCATGTTCGAGACCAGAGGCAGTCTGCGTAATTTGGCGAGACCTGTCTCAAAAAAGTTAAAAAAAAAAAAAAATAAAGGGCTGAGGGTGCAGCTCAGTGGTGCAGCACTTGCAGAGCATGCAAGCTCGAGGCCCTGGATTCAACCCCCAGTAGCAAAAAAATTTTTTTAATATAAAATATAAAATATACAACACACACACACACAAATGTATGATTGCATTTTATAAGAAATAAATAGCCTAATCATGTTATCTATTGTCCAAATCAGGAACTGTCTGAGAAAGAAAAGGTATGTAAAGAATAATTATGTTGAAACAACAGATGTAAACAAAGATTGTCCTGGGAACACAACTGCATGGCCACCTTGGATATGAAGCATGAGAACAATGACAATTTTGACCCCAACATAAGTCTGAAGCATGACTAGGCTTCTTTCTGTTTCCTATCCCATCTCCTGCCTTCCCTCTAGAAGGAACCACTACCTTGAATTTCATGCAACTCATTTCCATAGTTAAAACAAACATATGAAAACAAACTTGTATCAGATATGTAGGAGAATCTAAACAATGTAGTTATGTTTGTTTGGTTTTTAGCCTTATAAATGTTGGATCATGCTGTATGTGGTCTTCTACAACAAGCTTCTCACACTCAGTGTTGTTTGTAAGATTTCTTCACATAGCTGGCTGCAGCTATGTTGGATTCATTTCCATTGCTGTATAGGATTTCATAATATGAAGATGTCACAATTCATTCATTTTCCTATTAGGCAGATTTTAATAGTTTCCAGGGTTTTGGCAGCATAAATAGTGCTGCCATGAACATACTTGTACATGTCTGTAGGTACTTGTATGCAAGAGTTTCTCTAGGGCTTGAAGTTAGTGATGAAACCACAATATTCCAAGGTGGTTGCAGCAATTCACACTGCATTAGGAGTGTATAAAAATGCCTGTTGGCTGGGCATGGAGGTCCATGCCTGTAATCACAGTGCTCGGTAGGTTAAGGCAGGAGGATGGTGAGTTTGAGGCCAGCCTGGGCTACGTGATGAGATCCTGTCAATTCTTGTCAATACTTGTCACTGTCAGGTCCTTTTTCTTTGGAAAACCTCTCTATGGCCTTAATTTGCATCATCCTGATTTCGGTGAGGTTAAGCCTCTTTTCTTCAGGTTTATTTTCCATTTATATTTTGTCTGCTGTGAAATGCTCCTTTGTATCTTTTGTTCTAAGTTGAGTTGTATCTTGATTTTTAAGAATTCTTTATATATTCTGGATAGTGATGCTTTGATCATTATTTATGCTGTGATACATTGCCCCAGTTTATAGCTAGTGTTTTCAAAATAAAAAAAAAAAATGGAAGAAGCAGAAAGTAGGTGTGGTGATAAACACTTCAGCAGAAACAACAAAACATTTCTAGCACTTTCAAAGAAACGAGAAAAAAGACTGTGTCCATGAAAAAAGAATAAGATAATATAAAAAAAGGAATGATCAGAAAACAGCTCTGGGAAATATAAGAGATTTGTTTATTTGTTTGTTTTATTATTGGAAAGTTGATGAAATTTTCCAGAATGGAAAGCAAAAAGAGATGAAAAGTAGGTGAAAAAACATAGGCAATATAGAGGATCCATCCATGAAAGACAATATTTGAATACTTAAGAGGTTCCAGAAAGAAAGAAAATCACTATAGAGGTAGGTGTAGAAATTTTCTCCAAATTGGAGATGATATGATTCCAGAATGAGAAGACCCATGATGTGCCTAATACTGTGAAACACTATCAAATAGATTTACTTCAAGACACACCAAGGGCATGGAAATCCAAAACGTCCAGAGAGAAAGAATAGGGTTCCTTTAAAATGTTAGGAAACAGAATGGCATTGGACTTTTCAACTGAAACTAGAAGACAATACAGCAAGCCTTTAAAATTCAGAATGAAAATTATTTCCAACTTAGAATTCTATGCCTAGTAAACTGTCAATCAAATGTGAGGCATTTTTAGAAATGCAAGGTCTGAAATTTTTTACTTCTAATATCTCTTAAAAATGTTACCTCAAATACCTTACTGATAGAGTCCCAAGGCAGTGCAGGGCATCACGTGGCGAAAGATTGGGAGCATGTGTCAGGGGATGTCTCTCTGGCCTCTCTCCCTCTTTTTATAAAACCACCAGGATTCACTCATGGGGGCTCCACTTTGATGACCATATCTAGTCCTAATCAATTCCCAAATGCCTCAACTCTAAACATATAGTCAGATTAAATTTCTCCTCTCTAATATTTCACAATGGAGATTAGACTCCAATGTGAGTTTTGGAGGGCAAAAACCATAGCATTTCCTTTTAGAAAGCTTTGGGAAGGTGTTCTCCAAATAAGGTAGAACCCAGAGAAGGTGGGCTGGGATTTAGCTCAGTTGGTAGAGAGCTGCACTGCAGTCTCTGAGGTCCCGAGTTCGACTCCCAGCACCACAAAATGGGAGAAGGACATGGCAAACCACTCCCAAGGCAATCCTGAAACAGTCAGCCATTGAAAACCCTATGAGGGTCACTATGAGTCGGATTCGACTCCATGGCACCTAACAATAACAACAACAGAGAGGCAAAGACGCAGTGCTAGCAAGTGAGGCATCCAAAGCAGTAGAAAAGTGCAGAGTAGCCTCTGGATGATGGTGAGAGTCCACAGGAAAGCTGGCCTTGCCCTCAACCAGTCTAGGCTGGAGCAGTTAGAAGTCTGCAGGGACTTCTTTCAGAGGAGTAAGTTGGTAGAATACTTTCTGTGGGCAGTTGTATTATGAGATTTACACAAATGAGGAGCATTTGGAGGGAAGAATAGAGGATGAATACATAGGACACTAAGCAAGAAATAAAATAATAAAACAAAATATGAATTATTAATTCCAGAGAGGACACAAAGTGGTATGGGAAAAAATATTAACCATAGCACACTGTGAATATTATTTATTTTGTTATGATCACATTAAAATCTTCGCAGGATGTGACAGCAAAAGCACAGGCAAGAAAAGAAGTAGAAAAGTAGAAAAATTGGACTATATCAAAACTTTAAAAATTCTGTGTAGCAAAGGACACAATCAACAGAGGGGAAAAGGTACCCACAGAATAGGAAAAAAAATTTGCAAGCATATATGTAGGGGTTAATATCCAGAAGTATAGGATTTCCTACACCTTAACCACAAAAAAACTAAACCTGATTTTAAAATGGTCAAAGGACAAAGGATTTTAATAGACATTTCTCCAAAAAGATAAAGAAATGGCCAATGAGCACATGAAAAGATGTTCAACATTTCTAGTCATTAAAGAAAATGCAAATTAAAATCACAGTTTAGAAAATCTTCACACCCAATAGGATAGCTATTATTTAAAAAAAAAAAAATCAAAAACCAAACAAAAACAGAAAACAGCAAGTGTTGTCCAGGACGTGGAGAAATTGAAACTCTTGTCCACTGTTGGTAGGAACAGAAAGTGGTACTGCCACTGTGGAAAATAGCATAGCGGTTCCTCAAAATATTGAAACAAGCATTAGAGTTTGGCCTCATCATCCTGTTTCTGAGTACACTTAAAAGAATTTAAAGCAATGACTTGAAGAGATACATGACACCCTGTACATGGCAACATTCACAGTAGATAGATAGATACAAGCTAGAATCAACACATGCCTCCATTGATAGATGAATGGAGAAACAAAATGTGGAATACACATGAAATGTCATTCATTCTTAAAATGGAAAGATATTCTAACACATGCAACATAGCTGAACCTTGAAGATATTAAACTAAGTGAAGTAGCCAGACCCCAAAGGACAGATCCTGTATGATTCTGCTTCCTTCAGGTACTAGAGTAGTTGAATCAATACAAACAGGAAGTAGAATGTGGTTGCCAGGAGCTGGGGTGGGGATGGGAGATTTTGCTTGATGAGTATGGAGTTTCAACTTGGGAAGATGAAAATGTCCTGCAGATGGATGGTGGTGATGGTTGAGCAACAATATCAATGCATTTCATGCTACTGAACTATAATAATAGTTAAGGTGGTAAATTTTGTTAGGTGTATTTTACAATTGAAATAATTTTGCTAAGTGCAGTGGTACAGGACTGTAATTCCAGTGGCTCGGGAGGCGGAGGCAAGAGGATTGCAATTCCAGCCAGAAGCAGCCTGCATAATTTAGCAAGACCCTGTCTCAAGGTAAAAAGTAAAAAAATGGGCTAGGGTGCTGCTCAGTAGTAGAGCACTTGCAAAAGCAAGACCTTGGGCTCCAACCCTTGTATAAAAAAAATGTATATACATACATACATACATACATATATATATATATATTTTTTTTTTTTAAACAGATTTTCACACCACATTGTCACAACCCTATTAGAAGGATGGGCAGGAATTGACTCAGTGTGCGTGTCTGAATGTGTGTGTTTATGGGTGTTGGGGTGTGTATGAGACAGCTAAGTCCTCATCTCCATGAGGGAAGTCAAAGATAGTGCCTAAAACTGAACATCAAGAAACAGAAAGAAGTGAGTTATTTAATGATGTGGAGGTATGAAATAAAAGATTCAGCTGAGAGTTGACAGCAGTTGCCTCTGGGGAGATGCAAATGGATGTGGTGAATGAACAAATTAAATTTTTTTTTATAATGGAACAATCTGACTCTCTAAACTATATGCAAGTAAAACTGTGATTTTAAAAAATAAAGTAAAAACTAACCCAATTCCAAAGCCAACAGAAAGTTGCTGAGCTTCCTCTGGAAGGCTCTGTGATGCAGACCCTGGGCAGCCAGGGCTTGGGCTGCCTCCAAATCACTGTGAAGAACACGGGCCATCTTGGGCAGAATGGTCAGGGCCCTTGTACTCCAGCCTTTCCCCCAGACAAATGGGGGTGCTCAGAGCATCCCTCAGACAAGCGAGACACATCTGCATGGACAGAGGCAGTTGTTTACTTGGACAGCCACACATTCATTTTAATGTTTATTGCAAAAATGCAATTAGTATATCAAACCTGTGATTTCATGGAGATTATTGCTTAGGGTGAAGCCAAGTTTATTAAGTAAAAGGATTTAATGAAAATACAGTTGGCCCTTCATATCCATGAGTTCCACATCCTCAGATTCAACCAACCATACATAGAAAAATATTAGAAAAAAATTGTATTTGTACTGAACACGGACAAACTCTTTCCTTGTCATTCTTCCCAAACATGCAGTGTAATAGCTATTCACATAGCATTTACATTGTATTTGATTCTTTAAGTAATACTGAAATGATTTAAAGTATTCAGGAGGATGTACATAGGTTATATGCAAATGCAAAACCATTTTAAATCTGAGGGAGTGAGCATCCATGGATTTTTGTTTTGTTTTATTTTTGGAGACAAGGTCTCACTATATAGCACAGGTTGGCCTCGTGCTATCCTCGTGCCTTGGACTCCTGAGTACTGGGATTAGAGGCACATGCCACCATATCTGGTCATCCACTGACTTGGTACCCCTGGGCATAGGGTCCTGGGACCAGCCTCCCTCAGACACTGGGAGGACAGATGAGGAGACACATGGAAAGGGAAAGAGTCACTCTGGGAATGACTGCAGACACAGGAAATACTGCGGTAGGCCAACCCCTCCCTTTAGGAATGATGACTCCAAGCCTGGACAGGGAGAGAGCCCCACCCACTATCCTTCCATAAGACAATGGAGGAGGCATGATGATCCCAGATTTGCCAGCACTTGACCAAAAGGTAAGAAACTGAGGCTGGGTTTGTCCTACTCTTCTATTAAACCCTGCACTACTGCCATCCTCTCAGCTCCTCTGTCTTCTCCTCTGAACAACAAAGGGGCCTGACAGCCAACAGCAACCATGTCAATGGTACTTGGTGCTAGTCCTTCTGGAGTGCTTACTCATTATGCACCAGAAATGATAGCCACAATAGTAATGTCAGCAAACACTCATGGAGTGTGTGCTGTATACTGAGACCCCTCTAAGAACTTCATCCTCACACATCCTAGGAGATGGTGTGGCAGCCAGCCTGCAAGGCAGTCCCCAGGGATTTTTATACCCAGGTAGTCACACTCCCATGTGTCCATTCCAGCACAGAATAGACTGACTTGTGCAACCAAGAGGACATTGCAAAAATGATGGAATGTGGGCCCCATGCTTGGGTCAGAAGAGACATCAGGAATGCTTCTTTGCTCTCTCTTGAATCAGCTGCCCTGGGGCAAATTGCCTGTCATGTCATGAGGACACACAAGCTGTCCAATGGAAACATCCACATGGTGAAAAACTGAGTCCTCCTGCTGCCAGCCAGCATGAACTTGCCAGCCATGTGAGTGAGGCCACCCAGAGCCCCCAGCCCTAAGTAAACCCTGAGAGGACTGCAGAACCCCTACCTAAACTGCTCTCAAATTCCTGCCCCCCAGACACTGGCAGTGAGACTGTATTGATTATTGTCTTAAATTGCTAAGCTTGGGGGTCCTTTGTTATATAGTAATGGATTACTGATAATACTAGGTAACATTTCTATTTTATAGATGAGAAAACTGATGCACAAAGAGATCAAGTAACTTGCCCCAGGTCACACAGGTAGCAAGTCATTTAAACTGTGACAGCTTGGATGTATATAAAACTCACATCATGAATTATAATCTCCTTTTTACAGAAATCAAGACATTATGCCTATTCAGAGATAGAGGAGAGAGATAGGGACAGTGACATAAATACAGAGAGACCACGACAAGGAGAGAAGGACTGGGGCTACACCTCTATAAAGTGAAGGGAAGGGACAGTGGGAAAGCTCTGCACCCTTGTAGCTCAGCTGTGATCAGTGTCGGCCACTGGTCTCTGACCCTGGCTGAATGAGTGACACAGTGTCGGGTATCTGGGATACCTGGGGGTGGGCAGCTGATGCCCCTGAGCAGCCCCCTTCCTAGGCCTCTAATCTTCCTGGGCTGTCACTGTCTGTCCTAGGCTGTCTCTGCCCCCAGACCAGAGAGCCACAAGGCCAGGATTAGGGTCTTGTTCATCTGTGTGCCCGCAGCACAGAGCAGGCTGGGTGAGGTGAGTACAGAAGACCCTCCGGCCCTGGCCCTGGAGAGAATTCATTTGTTTACATCTCCCTTTAACAAGTCACCAGTGGTGACCCAGCAAGGACCAGGACAATCCAGTTTCTGACTTGAACCACTCTGCATTGGATGAAGGATCTAACAATGGCAGCCCAAAGAGATTGGGACACACAGGGCCATCGGACCCCAGGATAGCAGGATGGATGTCTGTGGAGAGGCTGGAAGGCTCCTCAGAGGAGGAGGCATGTGAGCAGAGGCCCAAAAGATGGACAGACGCCAGCCTGGGCAAGAGTGTTGGATTCAGAGGGTGCAGCCTGGTTAAATCCAAAGCTAAGTTCTTAGGGGCAGGGCGAGGAGCAGGCATGCACAGAGGGGTGCTGGGCCTCTAGTGGCTCTGAAGGCTAAACATAGAGGTGAAGGAAAAGCAGAGTCCCATGCCTACAGCAGGTGGAGGGTCACCTGTTTCCTTCCCTGTTTTATGGGGAGTTCATTATAATGGGAGCTGGGTTTGGGTGGTTATTTTTAGAAATCCAGGGGTATCTAGGGCCCATAAATTTGGGTGGGCCCTTGATTTGAGAGAGAAGACAGGTAAGGACAGGAAGTCATCTCAGTAGCAGTGCTGTGCTGGTACTTCAGTGTCCATTTGGTGTCTTAGGCATTCCAAGGGCTGGACTTTATCCCTTTGTCCTTCACAGGAATTAACCAATATTGTTGTTGTTGTTAGGTGCCATCAAGTTGAGTTCGACTCAGCAACCCTCATAGTTGTTTTCAGTGGCTGGTTGTTCTGGGATTGCCTTGGGCGTGTATTGCCATGTCCTTCTCCCATTTTTGCGGTGCTGGGGATCGAACCCTGGTCCTCAGAGAGTGCAGAGCAGCACTCTACCAAGTGAGCTAAATCCCAGTGGCATTAACCAATATACATGCCCCTAAAATTCCCAGTTCTACTATCTGGGTTCAAATGCTGGCTCTAGCATTTGCTGGCTGTGTGACTCCTCCATTGTTTAGTTTCTCCATCTGTAAAATAGTATAAACATAAAGGTAGCCACAGAGAAATGTTGGAGTGATTATATGAGGGGAAAAAGAAACTGAACCACTCAGAATGCTGCCTGACACTCAGAAGTGCACAGTAAATACTGTTGTTGTTGTTGTTGTTAGGTGTCATTGAGTCAGGTCCAACTCATAGCAACCCTATATACAACAGAATGAAAGACTACCCAACTCTGTGCCAGGCACATGATCCTTTTTATGTTTAAGCCCATTATTGCAGCCACTGCGTTAATCCATCTAGTTGAGGGTCTTCTTTCTTTTCGTTGACCTGTCACTCTCCCAATGTGATATGCTTCCCCAGGGATTGGTCCCTCCTGACTGCATGTCCAAAATGTATAAAATACACTCTAGCCATCCTTGCTTCCAAGGAGCACTCTGGTTGCACTTCTTCTAGGACAGATCTGCTGGTTCTTTTGGCAGTCCATGACATATTCAATATTTGTCTCCAGCACCATAATTCAAAAGTATCAATTCTGTCTCCCTTATCCAACATCCAGCTTTCACAACCATATGATGCAACTGAAAATGCCACAGCATGAGTCAGGTGCACCTTCGTCTTCAGTGTGACATCTTTACTTTGCAACACTTTACAGAGGTCATTTGCAAAAGCTTTTCCCAATACAGTGCATCTATTGGTTTCTGACTGCTTCAGATGTCACACTGAAGATGTCACATCTTCGTCTTCAGTGTGACATCTTTACTTTTCAACACTTTACAGAGTCTTTTGCAACAACTTTTCCCAATACAATGCATCTTTTGGTTTCTTGACTGCTGTTTCAGATGTCACACTGAAGACGGAGGTGCACCTGACGCATGCCATAGTATTTTTAGTTGTGTCATGTGTTTGTGAAAGCTGTTGAATAAGGGGGGAGACAGAGGAATTGATGCTTTTGAATTATGGTACTGGAGACAAATATTGAATATGCCATGGACTGCCAAAAGAACTAAAAGATCTGTCCTAGAAGTGTGACCAGAGTGCTCCTTGGGGGCAAGGATAGCTAGAGTATGTTTTATGCATTTTGGATGTGTAGTTAGGAGGGACCAATCCCTGGTGAAGGACATCATGTTTGGGAGCATGGTGGGCCAATGAAAAAAGGAAGACCCTCAACTAGATGGATTGACACAGTGGCTACAACAATGGGCTTAAACATAAAAAGCATCGTGTGCCTTGCTCACTGTCAGGGACTATTTCCTTCTGTTGTTGATATGGGTTGGACCTGACTCCACTGCACCTAACAACAAAAACATTATTATCTGATGTGGTATTCTTTTAACTTTTTCATTATTCAAACATAATTTACATAATGCTTGTTACATGCCAGGCCTGTATTTGTCCTCTGAAAACTTCATCCTTCTAGAAGTACAAAATCCTTCAGTAAAGGCAGAGACCAACACTGGTTCAGTGTGTCCTGTTCCAGGGACCCAGAGCTGCAGAGAGCCACTTCCCACATGTAGGCTGACTGGAAGACAGGTGTATAAATAGATGGTGACAGCATAGGGTAATCTAGGTGGGTCAAATGGAAGCCCAGAGACTGTGGGGTCCCCTGGGCGGAGGCCAAGAGAATCCAGGAGGGGGCTATGCAGGGAAAAGCATTGCCTATTTTGGCAACTTGACATATGGGTGGACAGTATAAGCAAAGACTCCCTTGGCGAGGTTGTGGGGACCTGGGCTTAATTTGTATTCTTTGGGTATTGGGAAGCTCTCAGGCATTATTGAACAGGGAATTATGTTTGAATGATAGTAACAATCACTAAAATTTATGATGCATCTAGGGTATTATGTATGCTGCTCACACACTCTCATCTAAAGTAAACCTAATAGTAGCCCTGTGTGGTGAGTATTACTATCACTCCCATTTTTCAGATGCAGAAACTGAATCACAGAAGTTGAGTTACTTAAGTTCACATAAATAGGGAAGGAAGGAACAGACTCAAATCCAGGTAGTTGGGCCCAAAGGCCAATGCTTTTAACTTTTCTACTTGCTGCCTCTGAACTTCATCCCATGCAAAAATCTTAGAATGAACCTCTGAGACTCTCCATCTCCACCACTTCACAGATGAGATACCAGAGTTCTGATATGGGACCGACTTTCCTTAGGCCTCAGAGTAGAGGAGGGGCAGAGCTGGAAAAGTGGGTCTGGACTGCAAGAGTTCCATCCTGGGCTCAACAGCCCAGGCATGCTGCTATTACTGGGGTCATCCTGCTTGGCAGAAAATCCGAACTCCTTGCTGTGGCCTATAAAGCTGTCCTGTGATCAGGGCCTTGCTGACTCCCTGCAGCCTCTCCTGGTGCACCCATCTCTCCCTGTCACCAGACTCCAGCTCAGCATGGGGCTTCTGCATTGTGGTTCCCTCTGCCAGGAAAGCCCTTCTACCTGATCTTCAGGTGGTCAGGCTCCTTCTTGCCATTCAGAAATGTCATATCCTCAATGGTTATTACCTTTTCTAGAAGTTACCCCACACTCCCATATCACCTTGGCTTACATTTATCCATAGTAATTATGATAATCTGAACTAATCTTATTTTGCTTTCTTGCTTTTGTGTTTCTCCTAACTAAGCTATAAGCTGCAGGAGGGTGGGGAGGGGTTTATCTGTTTCTATACTGTATCCTTGAGCCTTGAACAGTGCCTGATACATAGCAGGTGCTTCATAAGTTTTTGTTGACATTTCATTTCCTATTGACAGTCTGTCTCCCCAACAGCCAGAGACCTCCTTGGGGCTGGCATCATGTGGGTCTGATTCATCCTGGCACCCCTAGGCCAGCACAGGGTCAAAATATGCTTGTTGAGTAACTGGATGATCAAGGGATGATGGCAGGAGCACCCTACATCCCTTTTTGGTGGGCTGGGCACAGCCATTGCCACTGGGCTGCCCTTTGGGGGACATCATAACACTCAGGAGGCTGCTAAGACAGAGTGGCTTCCAGTCCTAGGATTCATAGCTCCTACTGTTCAACTTGCCTTGTAGCCATAGCACTGTGGCATCTGATCCTGTCAGATATCGGAAGCTAAGCAGGGTCTGGCCTGGTTAGTACTTGGATGGGAGATCACCTGGGAACACCAGGTGCTGTAGGCTTGGGAGGACCTGACAACCCACTCAGAAAAAACAACCTGCCATTGAAAACCGTATGAATAGCAGAGAAGCATGACGATACTGTTTCACTGGTTGTACATAGGGTTGCTATGAGTTGGACACCGACTTGATGACACCAAACAACAACTGTTCTACTTGAGAGGAGAAGGGACACAGGGGAGAGGACCTTGGCACCTGCAAGCTCTTCCTGTTATGGGCCAGTGTCTTCTAAAGATGCTTATGTGGATGAGCCAGACTCTGAAATCTAGTCCTGACTGCTCTCCACACCCCACACCCTGAAGTGGGTCAGGTGGGGGGCTGCAACTCCCCAGAGGAGGTGCCTTTTCCTTTGTGCAGAGGCCAGAGGGGCGAAGAGATGCCCTACACATGTGGTCCATTGCAGGAGGGATGACACATCCCTTGGTCCCACAGTCCCTGCCTTTTTCCATCACAGGAAGGAAGAGATTACCTTGCTGTCATCCCAGGCCTCCTGATGGTCCACTTCTCTGCCTGAGTGGGCGGAGAAGACTGAGTTTGGATGAATGAACAGTCTGTGCAGCAGGCCCAAGCCTCCTGCCTCACGTTCCTGCCTGTGATCACCTGAGCATGTAACATACACAAATGTACATCATTGGAACGGAAAGAAGTCAGACGTCCAGAGCTGATGACAAGTGCATAAGTCCTGCCTGGCATCCCCGGCTTCTCCCTGGTCACAAACCATTCAGTGCCCGTCTCTAGCCCTCCTCCACCACGCTAACACACGGCACAGGCCTTTGCCCCCTGGAACATCATTTCTCCTCCCGCCCCGGCATCCCTCTGCCTCAGATGGTACTGTCGCTTCCTCTGAGAAGCAGATGCTGCCTCCCCTGGACATGCTGCCTGGCTCATCCCTGCGTCTGCAGCGCTGAGCACTCAAGCAGGCCCACAGTTGGGTTGTATAGCGCCAGCTGAGGGAGGAGGCGACTAAGAACAAGAGGGAGGTGGGAGAGGAGGCGGCGGCGGGAGGAGCGTGGGCTAGAGGCGCGCGCGCCGGCGGCGGCCGCCCAGGGCCGGGGCCGCGCGCCCAGCCTGAGCCCGCCCCGCCGCGGAGCGTCACGGAACCTGCTTGAAATGCAGCGGAGGAGCCGGGGAGGGCGGCAGCGGCGGCGGCGGCGGGGGCAGCGGCAGCCCCGGCGCCGTGGCAAGGACTCGGCAGGCTGAGGCGCGGCGGCAGCAGCGGCGTGGGGGGCGCGGGGCGCGGCGGCCGGAGCCCCGGGCCCGCCATGGGCCGCCCGGAGCGGGGCGCGCTCCGGCCGCTGGCGCTGCTGCTGCTCCTGCAGCTCCAGCATCTCGCGGCGGCGGCGGATCCGCTGCCCGGCGGCCAAGGTGCGTGCAGTGCAGTGGGTTCCCGGCCCAGCTCTGCGCCGCGTGAGCCGCCAACAAAGCGCGGCCTGGCGGCCAGGGGCGGGGGACAGGTTGCGGCGAGGCCCCTGAGCAGGACGGGCTCCTTGGTACCCAGCTATCCCTGAATTTACCCTCCAGCCCCCGCCCGCGGCTCCTTGTGCCGAGAGCTCTGCGCTCCAGGCACCCGCTCCGGGGGGATGGGCACAGCGGGGGCCCGATCCGCGGTGAACTTTGCGGGGGGGTGACCATTCACGGTTTCAGGTGGGCTGTGCGATTCTCGTTGTTGGGATTCATTTGACACGCGCGCCCTGCCGGGACGATGAGCGGAGCCCGGTAGCTTCCCCGTCTGACAATGCGTTTCCGGGGACCCCGCGCACCCGAGTGGTTGATTGACAGGGGGCTGAGTCCGTAAACCCGGCGCGTGTCACGCGGGTGCAGGGTCTCCCGGGCCGCGTCTGCGTGCTTCTGTGACTCTAGGCTGTGTGTGCAGCTGAGTGTGTCTGAACGGAGGGTATACCTAGGGCGTGTGACACCGACTGTAAGTATATGCCTGGACTCACCGTGCCACCAAGCGGAACCCAGGGCATCCTACCCTCCCTCTGGACCGAGGGCCCCCGAGGCCCCCGTCTTTGGCGTCGCTCCTTCCCCTTCGCCCCAGCGCTGTCCTGGGCGGTCCCGGCTGCAGGGTGGGAAGCGGAGCCCCAGGCTGGGGAGCCACTCACCATGCCCCTCGCACCCCTAGCAGAGCCGGTGAAGGAGTGCGAGGAGGACCAGTTCCGGTGTCGGAACGAGCGCTGCATCCCCTCGGTGTGGAGATGCGACGAGGACGACGACTGTTCGGACAACAGCGACGAGGACGACTGTCGTGAGTGGCCAACCGAGGCGGTCAGGCCCGCGGAGGGCGGGGGCCGGGGCGGGGGGGGGGCGCCATGCTTTGGGTGCACGTGGCTCCAGCCGCCACGGGGCCACCTGCTAGGCCTCGTCACCTCCCTCCAGGCGGGGTGGCTACTAGCGGCCGTCTGGAGCAGGGCTGCAGGGGTGTCCTCGTGGGGCCTGGGGCGGAGCCCAGAGCGGTGTGTCTGGGGCGCGCCACGCAGGGGCAGCTGGGCCGGAACTGTGGCTGAGACGCAGCAGCCACTGCCCGCGTCTGCATTCCAGGTGTCCCGCCTTCTTGGGCTCCCACCTTGGCCCCACGGGGTGCGCGCGTGTTTCAAAGTTACACGCAGCTCCGGGCCGCACTGCGCTCCTTTTCCTGTTCGGCTTTTGTGAATGAATGGGCTCCCTGGGGCCCCTGATTGGCTAGGGAAGGACCACCCCATAGGCCTCCGTGACCTGAGCCACCAATCATATGGAGCGAGCGGGTGGGTAGTGTCTGGGCTCCCTGGGCGCAGGGCCCCTGACCTGGCCCCGCCCCAGCCGCGCCCCTGCGCGCGTCCTCCTCGTGGTAGGTGCGGGCACCGCGCTACCACCGGCTGCATTTTTGTTGAGTCATGATGAAGACCTTTCTGAGCTACCCCTCCGACCCTGTTCTCCTGCCAACCCGGCATGGGGATGAGTCACGGAGCCACCAGGAAGGAGGGGAGCAAGAGGAAGTTTGTTTCCCGGAAGGGGCCCCCAGAGAAGAGGCCGCGCTTCAACCTCCTGTTGCCTTAGTGTGGTGTTTGCACAACCTGGACGCGCTTGATTTCGAAGTTCTTTCTCTGGATCGCGAGGTTTCAGGTATCTGTGGGAACGGAAGCCAGTTAGCAGACAGTCACCACCGTGGAAGGAATGTAGGTCCAGAGACAGAAAACTAGTACTGTTCTAGAGGTGTAGACCCAAGCAAGCATTCACTCATTTGTCATTACCGAGGCCGTCCTGTGTGCCTTAGCTGGGCACTCTAGAGATCAGGCTAGCCTGCCAGCCTGGGAGCACAGGGTTTGAGGGAGGAGGGTACCGGGTGGGCAGATCTGTGATGCCACCCCACCCACCTCAGTGTGCAAGAAGGGTAGGGTGACTCTTGGATGGCACACTGTGGAGCCCTTGAGTTCTTTTGACAGTCTGCTAGTCACCTTCACCATTCACTCTGACCTAGTGTAGAATGGGCTCTGTCACTTGGGCACATTTTTCCCATCTGCCTCAGTTTCCCCACCTGACCACTTGAGCTAGTAGTTGCTGCCCTGGCAACCTCAGGACTGTTTCAAGGACTAATTCTAGACATGTCACTGAAAGTAATGAAATTCACAGTTAGTGCCGCCTACTAATTGCTGATCACTGTGTAAGCACTTATATAAGCTCCTTTACCCTTCACAACAGTCCTACTGTATGGACCAAAAACCTGTGGCATTGAGGGGTACTTGCTCTATAGCTACTGAGTTGCTAAGTAGTAGCATGAACTGAAGCATATGCCGGTAGAGTTCTTAGCATAATGGTAAGCCTAACCAGCCCCCAGTGCTATTGAGTTTGTGAAAATGGCTGTGGCTGGGTAGAGTATTCGAGCAACTCTCATCCCTGGAAGTTCTTCTGGTCCCCTTAGAAGGAACTGCTGAGCATGGGGCAGGGAAATAGAAGCTGTGCTTCTGGGATGGTTGTATTTTATCTCCCTGGCTCTTCAGAACATCAGTCTTGGTGAGGGTGGCTATGAATTCACAGCAGGAGTTGTATACTTGGCCTGCTTTATAGCTGGGGGCAGTGTCTCAGATTGAGTGATTTTCCTGAGGTCACACAGCTGGGGATGGTAGAACTTGGTCAGGATCCCTACCTGCCTCCCAGCTCAGGACTCTGCTGTGGTGGGGAGTGTGACGTGGAGGGATCTCGGAGCTTTTGGAAAGCTGAACCTTAAATGTTGGGCCTGTCACTTCTCATGTCCATGTGAGGCTTTGGGCACGATGGAGAAGGATCAGGGTGGCTGGGTGACCCCAGGTGGGGCCCAGAGAGCTCTGGTGGCCAGTCTGTGGTCCTGCTTTGGTTCTGAGATGGGAGGGGTGGAGTCAGAGGTACTGTTAGTGGACAGAAGGCAATGATGTCAGGAGCTTGGGGTGGGGATGGCGGTGGTGTCTGTTGTACTTGGCTGTCTTTCCTGAGCTTGCTCCCCAGTGGGGCCCCGTCTCTCTCTCCTTGGTTATATGCATAGGAAGTCTCTCCTAAGGCTGGTGAGGAGAAGGAGATGAGAGGGCATCTACCTTGAAGGTCTTTAGAAACCCTCTTTCCCCACTGAGGGCCCCTCTTCTAGGCCACCTACCCCATCTGAGTGTAACTGTTCCCACCAGGCTGCTGGCTCCTCCTGGAGCACCCTCCACTTATGCCTGAAGGCTCCCTCACTACTGTGTCCAAAAGGGGGCCTGGCTGTCCCACCTCCATACCCCTCTGGGCTACAAATGGGGCTTGGAATTTGTAAATAATGTCTATGTGAGACAAAATGAGTTCAAACTCCTGAAGAGGCCAGAATGCAGCCCCTGAATACCTGGAGGCCCCTGAAGGCTGGAGGGAAGGAACTTTTGTGTTGAGGAGGCCAAGAAAGGCTTCCTGAGGGAGGAGACAGCTGAGCAAGGCCTTGAAAGTTGATAGCTGATACCATTCCTTTGGGGCTTACCATTCTAAAATGGGCAGCATTTTCTGCCTTAAAGAGGACAACAAGTCTCAGAGAGTTGACTCCCCTAAAGTCACATAGCTCCTCGGAGATGGATCTGGAATTCAAACCCAAGACTGCCAAAGTCGTGATCCTTGCCATAATGAGGGAGGCTTGGCCCCCTGGGACACAGGTGGTAGAGTGGGGAAGGGAAAAGCTCATGGGGCTTTAGCTTCCAGATCAGAGGACCTTCAAAGTGGAGGAAGGGGCTGGGAGCCAGAAGGCCAGACCCAAGGAAGCCTAGGGGTGGCCCGCCCAGTCGGAAGTCAGGTGGGATTGCTGGCTGTGGATGTGTCACATAGGCCAGCTGAACCCTAGGGTTCGGTTTCCTGTTGTTTCTTGGTGTCTGGGGTAGAGGTGGGGACTCTGGTTTCTGGCCAGGCCTTTGCTCCTAGAGTGACAACCACAGCCACACTGATTCATGCTGTGGGGCAGGCATGGTGCCGAAGTCTCACATATGTCCCCTGGTGCTTCTCTACTCTGAAAAGGGGCAGCCCTGTGGGTGACCGAGTTAGTCCCAGTTTAAAAGGCCCAGAGGGTGAAGGAACTGACATCTTCAAGTACTATTCCTGAGGTATGAATGTAGGCACGCAACCATGCAAGCTGTGTGTCTTGAGTAACTGGCTGGTGACCTTGGGCAAGTCCCCCTTGGCCTCTGTTTTCTCACCTTGAGATGGTATCTTCAGCCTCCCCCAACCCCCAGCTCTGGGAGAACTTCTGGGCTGACCTGTGGGAGGATGGGTGGAGGGTGGGCTGGCTCTGCATTCACACATCTCTGCCTTCCCCCAGCCTCCAGCACCCGGCCACCCCATGGGAAATAAAGCCAGAGGGTTTATTAGCTGGCCCAGACCAGGCTGCAGGAGTGCCTTATGGAAGTGACAGCTCAGCCACCGCCCCCGGCTGGTGCGGTAGCTGGCTTCTGGCCTTCAGGGTGCAGCCTGGACACCAGGCCCTGCTTTGTCCCCTTTTTAGGATGGAGTCCTCTGTCACTGCTTCTCTTCTCTGAAGCTCAGTAACTCATCTGACCAGGCTGTCCTACGGCTCCTGAGAACCTCAAATGTAAAGGCAGCCCTGTAGCCTCTGCATGTGGCCGGCGGTGTCCAGCCCCGTGCTCACTGCTATCCAGCCTCTTCTTGTTTCTTCCTTGGAGCCTGGCCACCAAGCCATGGCTCTGTGACATTGTCCCCTTCCTTGTGCTTCTCACCTCCAGGCCTTAGCATGTACTATTCCATCTGCCCTGAACATTCTTTCTGCTCCCCCACTGGCTCCATTCTTTTTGTCATCTTAGAAAATTCAGCGTAGCTGTTACCTCCTCCAGGAAGCCTTCCCTGCCTCCTCTTCCCCGCCAGGCTGAGATAACAGGAGTTGAGGTAAGGGACTTCAGGACACGTCAGATTCCCAACTCAGTGCAGCCTTGAATCAGACACATCTAGTTTTACACCACAGCTGTCACCTCCTGGCTGAATGGCCTTCGGGTAACAATAGTCCCTCCTTCCCAGAGCTGTGAGGGTAAATGAGAAAATGTGCTTGATGAGCAGCAGGTGGGTGACGAGTGGCATCCATAGGAGTCTTGGTGGGAGTTTTGCTGAGGGTCCTGGGCACCTGATTGTGGAAGGCATCACCCCAGCACCCATAGCCCCATCCATGTTTGTGAAGGCTCCCGCAGGGAGTGTGGCCTTAGCTAGTGGGTTGCCCAGTCACTGTGCAGGTGGCCCAAGGCCACTCAGCCCAGAGATGACCTGGAGGTGGTAGAAAGCAGGCCATGGAGGAGCTGGGGAAGAAATGAGTCTGACAGGCCTGGTTGGTCTCAGCGACCAACCTAGTAGCCCAGGGCCCTAGGAAGGACAGGTCCAGTTTGGCCTCCTGCTCCTATCCTGCTGGCTGGCCCTGCAGCTGTGTGGCTTTGCCTGCAGCTGCGTGGCTCTGCCACCAGGCCCCCAGATTCCTTTACTTCTAGGCCCTGCTCTGTGCCCTCTGCTGGTCTGAGCAGGCCTTGAGAGTGTTTGCTGAAGGCAATCCATGGGCCTTTCCTGGGCCTGCAGGTCACAGTCCCCTCTGTGAACCCCTGGGTTCTGAAGCTGCAGTTGGCCCAGGGCTGTTGGATTCTTCCTCCTCAATTCCCTGCAGGTGGCTAACTTAGCAGCTTTCCCTCCTGGGGGAAATGCTGGCAACAGGTGAAGGCAGAGAGACCCCCCTTCCCCCTTGGGGAGAGAGAGAGAGAGGAAAGTGTGAACCCAGAGGGCCCATGGAGCAGGTGGTCCTCTCCTGACCCTAGGGTGAGTTGTCATGCCCAGAGGCCCCTGCTGTTCCAGGAGGCCAGTCCCAGGGCCTGGGGGCTCTGGATCCAGGCCCCGGGCCCTAGCTCTAAGCAGCCAGGTAATACCTGTCCTGAGAATACCCACACATCCTGGCCACCTCGGTGCTGGAGGCCTGGCACAGGTGCACATCGCCCAGGGTGATTTCTGACCTGTCAGCCCTCTAGCCCTGAGCTCCCCAGCACATCCTTGTTCTCTCCTTAGGTTCAGACACTTATTTACTCTGCCAGCCTGTGTTTGACACCAGGGACTCCAGACACGTAGTTCCCTTGCGGGAATCACCAAGAGACACTTGTTGCTTACCTAAGACCACCTTGGGCAGTTTGCTTTCTTCAGCTCTGTTACTTGCTACCATGTGAGGGCCATTTTCTTATTATTACCATTTTAAAGATGATGAAACTGAGGTTTAGAGAGAAGTGACTGGGCCAGTGGGGCTGCATTTAACCAGCTGTTACACTTTCCTCCAGTGGTGGAGTCAGAGGGTGCCGTGCCTGGCAGTGTCTCCCTGGGCTATGGGTTTCTGGCCTGATGAGTGGGGTTGGGGAGAGACCTTCTTCTCTGGGGACCCCACAGAGCCCCAACATAAGCCCCAGCCTCCCGTGGGTGTGAACCTCTACAGTTTCCAAAGGCTTCTGTTGCCCATGTTCTATAGGAAGGGGAACTGAGTGACGATGGGTCACTAATGCAGGTGGCTCCAGGGAATGTCAGCTGGGTGTCATCCCCTGCTTAGCATCTGCAGTAACCTGGCCTGGCTGTCTCCTGACACCCAGGCTCCTCAGTGCTCATCTGCAGACTTCCTAGCCCCAGGCTTCAGAAGATGAAACTGAGGCCCAGGGGGCCAGAACTCAGCTCCAGAAGTCAGCAGGAACTCATTCTTGAGCGAGAGCACCCAACCCTTGAGCAGAACCGGAGGCAAGATATGCAGCCTCTCCTCCCACGGCTGCTGTCCACCTGCCACGCACCCTTTCTGTTCCCTGCCAAATCTGGGAGCAGGGTGTTCTCAGGCTGAGGGACAGACACAGGCCCCTATGGCACAGAGCTTTGGACTCCTGTATGGGGACCTCAGGTGCACCACTGCCCCTTGCCGGGGCTTGCCTGCCCTCCGCTGGATGGCTGGGGAGTCATGTAATGAAATAATGTTCATATTAACCGGAGTTTCCGGGTGTGACTTCCTCATGCGAGACCTCCTTCAGCCAGGGCCTTGAAGTGTCGCACTGCATTTCACAGAGCAGAGAGCTGAGAGCCAAAGTCACTGGCCCCAGGCGGCCTGACTGGTCAAGGGCAGGACAAGGCTATACTCCTCTGGTTGCAAAATCTGAGACAAGTAGAAAGGAAGAGACATGGATTCAGATATCCCAGTGACAGGAGGGTCTGCCCCTGCCTTCCTTCCTTCTCACACACCTCAGATGTCTTTCCGCCAGCCCCTGCTTGTGGGTCCAGCTCCATCCTGAGCACCACTGGCCCCTGGGGTGCCCTGGGGCATCAGCTGGGTCTCTGGATGGCGACCCTTTTAGTTACCAGCTCTGTGACCCTGGCTTCTCCCACAGGCTGCCATATGTAACCCACCCTGGAACTAGAGTGGCTCAGGAGGGGCTGAGGGCCTTCAGGGAAACCTGCTCAGTCTCAGCTCCACTGGGTGTCACCTCTGCATTTAATGGGACCCAGCCCAGATGCCCACAGGCTGGGAGAACCAAGATTGGCCACTTCTGTGGGTACAAAACATGGGATACTGTTAGGCCTCTAAAATGTCCTCACATGACTGGGAGAATCACCCAGTGAGGTCCACATACTTCGCTTGACCCCTCAGTGCCTCCAAACACCTGCCCAGGAAGACAGCCCAAAGCCTCCCTGGGGAAAGGCCAGTCTGGGAGTTCATGGGAGTGGTCTTGTGACCACCATCCTTCTCCTCATCACTGGCCTTGAGGTCCCACAAGGGTCTTCATCTCTGCCACTCTAGAGATTATTTCAATTTCCAGCTGTCAACCTGTCACAACTCAGTGTGGCCTTTTCCCATTTGCACCTCATATTTCCCTAATGAGGAAGTTGAGTATTAGGGAGATCATGAGATTTGCCCTTCAGAATTGGTAATTCTGAAGCTGAAACTTACTTCATTTGGTTCTATTCATTTATTTTTCCCATGGAAGTAACTTCTTCTGATTAGTGGATGTAGTTTCATATTTGTAATAAAAAACAGATAATGACATGTGTTTTTTTAAACAAAAAAATGAGATCCCGTCAGGCCACTTGTTTTCTCACATCATACATGGCTTTCCATATCAATAACAGCAGATTCATACCATTATTTCCAAGGGCCAGATCGTATTGCCTTGTGGGACTTGCCTATAATTTGATGACGTGCTCTCCTGTTGCTCGATGTGAGTTTAGTTGCATCCGTTTTTTCCCTGTGATACCCAGTACTGGGATGGATATCCTCATACTATGTCTGTACACGTGTCTGATTATTTCCTTTAGAAAGAATTAGGGAGCTGGATGTGGCAGCACCCACCAGTAATCCCAGTGCTCAGGAGGCTAAGGCAACCTGGGTTACATAACAAGACCCTGTATCAAAAACAAGCAGACAAAAAATGAATTGTTGGGAAAAGAATCGCTGAGCATGTGCATTTTCATCATGGCCACGTTGCTTTCTAAAGAGGTTTCCCCAACTCTCAATGATTCTCATTATGTGCCTCCATGGTCCCCCTATGCAACCAGGAGGCCAACCCAAAGGACCTCCCTGTTTCCTAAGCACAGGGCCACCTTGTCCCAGCTGCATGACACAGACAAAGCAGCCGTATCTAGGCCACACAATGCAAAGTGAGGAGAAAGGGTAACTATGTTCTGGCCCCAATGACTTCTCCCCCACTGAGAAAAAACAGAAGAGGACAAAGCGGCATCGCCATTCCCACCACACTGGTGGAACCCATCTCCCCCACAGCACTGCAGGGATTGTTCTGTCTCTGCCCCTAACTTGCTGTGTGACCAGGGTAAGTGGCTTCCCTGTCACTAGTTGGTCCCTGTACTGCCCTGGCACTCTGTGCAGGCTCCTTCTACCTGAGGCTGGGGGACCTGTGCCCTGGGAGCTCTTACTGCCTGGGGAGGGTTGGGAGCAGTTTAGCTGGCACGGGGAGTTGGATTTTGGGCTTTTTAGGGTCCTGTTCCAGAACTTATCCCTCCCTGAGTTCCAAGTTCCTTGGGCCACTTTCTCTTCTCCCTTCTTGTGCTCATGACTAGGTTGGATGCAGCGCAGTGATGTGTGTGTGTGGCAGGGCAGGGGGGAACAGAGGCAGGCCCAGCAGCCTCGGGCGCCATCCTGAAGCAATGGTGAGCCATGGCACAGAGGTGCGCAGATTGAGGGCTTGGCCCTGGAGATGAGTGTCCCCACCCTCTTCCTGAGCCCAGGGTTCCGGCACAGGGAACGCCGAGCAGCACTAGCAGCCGCTGTCCTCCTCCTTCTCCAAGGACACAGCAAAAGGGCAGCTGCTGACATAGCAGCAGGAGAGATGTAGGTCAGCTGGCCAGTGGGGAGGACTTGGCTGCCCGGACAGCAGTGGTGTCTCGGGTTGGGAGGGTGGTAGGAATCATCTCATCCCACTCCTGTCTGCAGTGAGGATCTCTGGCCGCTGCTTTCTGGGTGGCCCAGGAGCTGTTCCCCCATGGACCTGGCATGGTTAGTTATCTACCAGGGGCCTTGGTTTGCAGTGAGTCCAGGTCAACATTTGAGATGTGGCAGCAGATGAGAGGCAGGAAGGCCCCATCAGACCCCAGTTAAGCTGCCTGGCTGAATAGCTGGAGACAGGGTGGGTTTTCCTGATGGCCTGAATCCAGGGACATTCAAGCCACTCTGCCCCTCCCCCACTTCCTGGACCCTGCGCTGCCATCTGCTTCCCCATCACCCTCAGAGCCCCTTCTTGGCCATGGCTGTGGGCACGTGTGCCTGCACTTGGGTGTGTGCTCAAGAGGAGGGAAGTGACCATTTTGGACACACGGAGGCCATGGGGCTAAGGTGACACTCTTCCTCCCCCATCTGCCAAGGCAGCCTAGACCAAACTAAAGCCCCCCACCAGGCTGTTGTGGTCGGGAATTATTTGTCGCCGCAGTGGCGCCAGCAATCTCTCTTCCCAGCCTGCCCCCACTATGGCCACGGCGGTCTCTCCTTCCTAGACTGCAGCCTGCAGCCTCCTGTCTGGCCCCACCCAGGGCCTGAGGCTGTTATAAACAGCTGTGGCCTGGACTTCTGCCCTCACCTTGCCCAGTGGCCATTAGGCAGGTCTTTGCCCCTCCTGGGAGCTCTACTCATGGGGAGTAGGGCATCTTCAGGCCCCTCTCAACCTTAATTCTCTGGGATTCTGTTGTTAACCCCTGAAAACCAGGGCATTCATAGTAGCTGGAGTCTGGCATGGTCAGGCCCCAGGTATGGGGGCTCCGACGAGCTGCCCCCTGCTCCCTGAGGCCCAGGAGGCCCAGGGCTAGAAGCTGATGACAAGGGCTATGAAAAGCAACCCCACTGGGTCCCTTGGGGCCATGCCCTAACCCTCACACAGGGTACATGGCCTGAACGGTACACACAATACTGGAATCCATTGTTTATTAGCAGAGTCTACATCGACTTGGGATTTTTTTTTTTTTTT
>VMDO01001668.1:0-98043 GCA_007922755.1 Pedetes capensis | reverse complement strand
GCGATGGCTAGACTGGGCTCCATTTGTAGCACTTCTGCTCCCTGGTGGGGAGTTCCAAAGCAAGCCCCTTGAGCCTGAACCCCAGATTTCTGTTCTGTGTAGCATGGGGAATGAGTAATTCCTGGCCTGTGTAAAGTACCAGAAACCCCACTGGCTGGTCATGGGTGGGTCCCAGTGAGCCAGTTCTACCTACACCATGAATCGGGGCAAGCCAGGCAGTTCTTTGCTGTCTCCTCTCTCTCCCTCTCTCTGGCCTCCGGCCTCTCGCACAATTGCACCTGTGCTGAGGCCTCCCCTCCGGGAACTGAGACCTGAACCCGTTGCTACTGGTGAGCTGAACTTTGTTGCCAGTTGCTCCCCAGGTTCTCAGCTCTAGGAACCAGGAAGCCACATCTTGTCACCATCTTATTGTGTGACCTGAGTAAATCCTACCCCTCCCTGAGGCTCTGTCACTGTCGTGTATGGGGAGAAAGTTAGGAGTAGATCAGTGTTTTTGCCACTTTGGGCAGCCTTTGAACTCCAGCCCCAGCTCCTTTCCAGGCCAGCCTCCAAACCTCTGCTTGGTGCACACCTCGTTTCACACCCCTAGGTGTGAAAACCCCTAGGATCCCCATCTCGTCCATGACAGGTGAAGTCAACTCTTTACCATTTCTGGACTGTGGGACCCTGGGCACGTTTCTTCATCTGTCTGAGCATCTGCCTTGTCTGTGGTGGAGCCATTCAGACCTGTGCTCTAGGGGATTGTGATGTTGATTATCGGAAGCACTAACAGCAGTACCCAGCACTCGCACCCAACTCAGGCCAAGACTGAGGAGCCTCATTTTGATGTCCTCCAAACCTATATCTCCTCCACATCCTCCAGGGAACCCCTTTTGTGCTGAGCTAATATACTGCTGACTGGAGTGGGAGGATCCAGGGAACCCCCAAAAGGTTTCTTCATCCCCCTTTCTCTCCTGTGACCCCAGAGGGGAACTTACTGGCCCAGTTTCATTAGGGAGAGTCAGTGCTTCCAGGGACCTCACTTGGAAATGAGCCCAGCACTTCAGGGACCTATGGGAGGGTGGGTGCAGAGGACACTGCATGTGTCTGGCTTTGCCCGCCAGATATGGCCAGGAAGAGGGCAGGACACAGACCTGTGACATGAAATGTAGCAGCTGGGGTTGAAGAAACTAAACCTGCCTCCATCCTCAGTCCTCTCCCCTGCCCTGGCCTCACCTCTCAGGTGTGGGGAGGCTGACAGAGGCAGCTTCTCTGCTTCTGCTCCCACCATGGTGGCCTCATCCCTGGCCTAGCACAGAGCAGGCCCTGGTGAACGTGTGCTGAGGGAATGAATGAGTGAGTTGTGGCAGCATACTGGTGTGGCCATTCCGGTGCAGGAATTGCTTGGCAGCTGGGATGCGGTGGTCCATACCTCAGGGACATGGAGGTCACCTACTGGCCACTGCTCCCTGTGTGCCAGGATGTCTTCTTGTTAGAAATTTCTTCTTGTGTCACTCCTGATCTGCCTCCTTTGGGTGTCCTGCCCTCTCTGATCCCAGTTCTGTTTCTGGGGCTTCTGCTTTAGCGGCTGTCTCCCACCCCCGTCACAAGCCTTCCCTGTGCCCCATGACTGTGTCCCTGCCAAAACCCCCAGTGCAGGGAGGCTCAGCCTAGGACAGCTAACTTGCTGCATGGGCTTGAGCAGGGCCCATCATCACATCACGGAGTCCTCTGCTTCTCTGCCCGCCCAGTGTGGGACCTGTGAGGGACACATTCTCAGACACTGTAGTGTCTACTGCCTCCTGGAACTGTGACTTACCTCCCAGGGTTCAGGAAGTGGAGGGTGACAGATGTGCTATGCCTGGAGGCAAAGGTGACATCCTTACAGACAAGGTGGCCTTCTGGGCAGCAGAGCAGCGGTGCCCAGATCTGTGATGACCTGTGGCGCAGCATGCAGGTGTGCGGGGCTGGGGCCAGTCCCCTTTTGCCTGCTAGACCAGACCACAGCGGAGATGTGGCCCGGCCTGGGTCAGGAGCCTCACTCTTCCTCTCCCTGCGCCCTCAGCTCTCATGGTCCCCAGGTCCTTAGTTTCTTCCCCCTGTCTACTTCCTGCTGGTCCAGGCTCCTTCTCACCCCCCTGCCTCACCCTTCCCAGACCCCATGCAGCACCTACCTGTCCTCCATCCTCTGCCTCCTGTCCATCTGCAGCCGCTGCCCCTAAAGAGACAAGGCTGTCCTTCCCCTGCTGGTTTTCTAAGTGATGCCCACCCTCACAGGCTCAGGTCTGCCTAACTGGTGTGCAGAACCCTTCAGACCTGACATGAACCTGTGTCTTCTGCAGCCGCTGGTCTCAGCATCCACTACCCCAAACCCCAGGCCTGCATTGAGCCCTGACCTGAGAAGCCTTGTGCTCTCTCCCATGCAGTTCCTTGCCCCTGAGGGCCCCTCTGCTGCTTGTCCTACTCCGCTTTGCCTCTAGAGCCACCATTTCCAGGGGCCTCCTCTCCCCTCTGCAGGCCAGAGCCTCCTCGGGGCTCCTCCATCCTCTGTACCATCTTTGCCCTTATCACTCTGTACTGTGATGGCCTCATAGAGTCTGTGTCCCACAGCCTCAGGGACAGGGATGCAGGGGCAGGGGAGAAGCCTGTGGAAGGTGGGAGGGTGTCTCTGGGCCTCCCATGTGCCCAGTGCCCTCCACCCCTTGCAGTGTGTGTCGAGGCACAGGGTTTCTGTGAGTCCTGGGGAAGGGAAGTGCAGCCGCGAGCCCTGGAGTCCTCGCTCCGGTCTTCCCTGAGGTTGGCTCTGGGCCATGTCCTCCACCAGCAGCTGGGCAGGAGCTGTGGATGGAAAAGCAGGCCCTGCTCTGGGACCACTGGCCTTGGGCTCAATGTGGGGTCTTCTCTGAGCCTCAGCCTCCTCTGCTGTGAAAGGGGTGAAAGACCCAAGACCCTTCCCTGTTGCCTTGGGTACATCCATGGTGTGGCTGGAGTCAGACCTGGCCCCATGGGGCAGGAGACTGCAGCAAGACCAGAACAGCCCTTCCATGGGGCCTAGGAAGCCCGGGCCATGCTTCACAGATGGGGGTCAGCAGGGAACTTGCTCTTTCCAGTGAAAATGCCCCCTACTTGCTCAGTGCTTTGGGGTTGCCAAGTGTTTACCTGCACACAAGGTGGCTGGCTAACTCATCATGGTATGTTCAGAACTGTCCCTGTTTCAAAGCTAAAAGTCCCACATCTCAGCAAGCCCTTCAGTCCCTGGGACGCTGACCAACCTTCCTGTGCCCCAGAAGCCCTGGCTGGTGCTCCCCAAGGTCTATAGCAGGCCTTCCCCAGGACTTGTGGCTTCTGCTGCCAGCTGGGCATAGCTCACTTAGCAACAAAGAAAAGTCTGAGTTCTTCTCCACCTTTTGGGAGAATTCAGGAAGAAATAGGGTCTCCTGGGAGGTCAAGAAGAGGCAGGGCCAGGTGTCCCATGTGCAGTGTTGAGGGCTGGCCCCTGTTACAGAACCTGCCTCTAGCACAGTGACATGGCTGTGCCCTTTCTGGGCCTCTGTTTCCCCACTCCTGCCCTGCTCTGCTCCCATAAATATGGTGAGAATCACAATACTGAGGGGGCTGCCCTTGTCTGTGGCCAGTGATACTCTGCAAAGCATTTTTCCTCTCTGCCTGGGTCCAGTTCTAGCCTCACTGCTCCCCAAAGCAGCACTGAAATCCTTGTTCCCACATTGAACAGGAAGACACTGGAGGCACTGGCCATTTGCCTCAGAGGAGGCCCCACACTGGGCAGAGCCCTCTCCATGTGTGGTCTGTAGACTCACGGTAACCCTTGAGGTGTGGGCCCATTATACAGATGGGGACATTAAAGCCTCAATCCCACCTACTAGGACTCCCTGAGGGCTGAGGTGGAGGAGGACAAGTGGGCGGCTGTGCTGTGGTCATGGCTGGCTGGCTGGTCCTCTCCCCACTGCCTGCCCACTCTGTCAATGTCCTCATCAGTAGGAAACGATGGAGCAGATGGAAGGGGAGGGAGAGACACAGGGGGGCTGGGGGAGCGCTGGGGAGGCAGGGGGAGGGGAGGGGTCCAAGCAGCATTGCTACTTCCTCTTGTGGTTCTCACAGTCTGTCTGCACCGATTCCTGACAGATGGAGGGAAGGGGAGAGCCCGTGCCAAGAGGCTGTCACCGCAGGCGGGCAGAGCTGGGGGAGGGTGCTTTGTGGCCAGGGTTTGCGTGGGGAGGGGGAAGCAGCTGGTGGTCTGGCTGCTGGGTCTCCTTGGAGCCTGCTCCCCAGGAACTGCTGGGGAGGGGTGTGTGTGGATGTCAGGGAAGGCGGGAAAGGGGGCAGGGGCTGAGCCTGCCACCTGCCTGGGCTTGGCTGTGCCCTTGCCCCTGTCCAGGCAGACAGCTGCCCTCCTCTGACCTCCATACTGTACTGCCTGCAGGGCCCCGAAGGACACCTCACTGGGTGTTGGAGTGGGCAGGGGCTCTGGGGCCTGGCACTGAGCTGTGGTCAGGGTGGGCCAGGGTAGGGAGAGCCTGGGAACAGAAAGTGAGATAGAAGGTAATGAGTGACTTCCTCAGGGCCACACTGTGTGACGAGGGGTGAGCTGGGCTGGCAAAGCCTCCAGGAGCAAGGATTGTGGCAGGGTTTGGGAGTCCTTGGGCTCAGCAGCAGGCACTGCCCTGCTGAGGGGTCCCCAGGGCTTTTCTGGCAGTGGAATTTGCCCCCCCCCCCCCCCCGGCCTTGCCTGTATCCTCCCACCTCCCCATGCTGTTGTCAGGCAGGTCCTTGACACCAACTTCAGCTGTGTAGGTCCTTAGGTGGGACCTGGGGCTCAGGATCCCTTGCGCCCCTGGAGGCCAGGATGAGGTATGCTTCGTGGTGGAGCTGAAGGCGTTTAAACTGACAGGTCAGGTCAGTTGCCTGTAGAGAGACCCAATATATGTGCAGGGTGACCACCAGGGCCTGAGTGGTGAGGCTGGGGTAGGCAGGTGGGGGCTGGGCCTTCATTCCTCCTACTGCTAAAGCAGGTTCTGGTCAGAGGTGTCCTCCTGTTAACATTAATAATAGCAATCACTAATGAAATTACAGTCACCTGCCCGTGCCAGGGCTGGGCTGGTGCCCTGGGAAAAGCCTGGAGGAGCAGGAGGTGGTATCAGTCCCACAGGCAGGGGCTATGCCTTCCCACCGGGGTTGTCTCTTCCCCAGAACCTGACATCAGCTGGGCGCTCAGGGTAAGGGCAGCTTCATGAGGTCTTAGTGGTAGGAAACAGGCCCCCGAGCCTCTGACAAGTTGCTGGCTCACTGCCCAAGGCCACACTTCTGGCTCTCCGTCATCCACTCTCATTCCACAAACATTGATGCCAGGCTCTGTGTCCACCCACAGCTTGGCCTTCCCCATACCTTGGTTCTTGGGTCCTTCAAGGGCCTCCTGCCCATGAGGGTAGTGGGTGGCTGTGATGCCTTACCTCCACCCACAGGGAGACCTACTTTTCCAAGGTCACACAGCCTGAGAGCTGGGCCCGTCTCTCCCCCACAGGGTCGTGGTGGAGGAGGGTTAGTTGAGATAAGCACAGCACATGGTGGTCACTCAGTGACCTCGCTCTCATGCTTCTTCGAGGGGAGGATGAAGGTCTTGGGACACTTCTGCTCTCTGTGCATGACCTCGTGATCCTTCCACAGCCCTGTGAAGGGGCTTGTCCTGCCCCTTTTGCTGACAGGGATGGAAAGACATAGAAAGGTGGGCAGCCAAGGTTACACAGCGTGTGAGAGATAGCAGCACCATTCAGCCTCTGGGCTCCAGCTCCCGGAGGCCTCTGTGTTAGCCCCCACACCAGGTAGGGGTTGAAGGACAATGTGAGAGCCCGCAGGAACTGTTCTCACAGAGGCTTCCTGCGCCAGGCTCCCACACGCCTCCAGATCCCAAGTTCCTCCTGATCCTGGGAAACAGGCTGCCCCAACTCACGTCCATCAACAGCTCTGAGAGCCTGTCCTGGGCCTCTCACCTACCACACTAGCAGGGAAGAGCAGGGGGATTTCCCGACTCTGCCTGAGATCTGTCACAACATTAATGTTAATTAAGCCTTGTTAATTCAGCCCTCTGCTTACAGAGCTCCTGACAGCAAATTACTCATAAGTGAGGTGGTAAATTTATTACTGCATTTTCCCAAACGCTCAGCAGCAAAGACCTCGCTGGGAAGGGCCTGGAGGGCCAGTGATGCTCAGGTCCTATTAGCCTGCAGCCCTGGGCCCTTGTGGTCTGGCAGCAGGGTGGGGCTCCCCAGGACACCTGAGTGAGGATGAACTATGGGCTCATCACTGGAGGTGTGAGTGCAGAGGGCTGGGAGTCTGGCAGCCCCTCTGGCCTGGCCCCTGGGCACAGTCCCCACCCTATCTCCTGCAGCAGATGGTGCTTTGTGCATACCCGATTCCCTTTCATTTCCACCTGCAGCACCTTGAAGCATGCTTTGCACAGCATGGGTCAATGAGGATGGGTTTGGAAACTGGGTGTGCAGCCCCCAGCCCACCTTGGTGCTGGTAAACACAGTCTCACTACAGTGCAGTCAGACAGGAGAACCAGTGGCCTCCGCGAGGACTGAGCTCCCCGTCTCCTGAGGTGTGCAGACAGGGCCACACAACACTGTCAGGGATGCGGCAAGGGGGTCTTTCCCCATCCTGAGTTGTGGGGAAACCCTTGGAACCAGGGTCAGGCCCACATTCTAAGCAGGTGGCCCTTGGCTCCACCCTTTTGTTAGCAAGGTGTCCACCACCAGGTGAAGGGCGGGGCCTCTCCTGGCTGTAGTATAGTCTCCCCAAGTCCTGCTGCCCTCCTTGGCCCAGCTGTGCCTGGGACATTTGGAACAAACCCAGGCTTCCAGTACCTAGATTTTTTTTTTAATTAATTAGAGCATTAAATGGTAGCCCTGTGGGAGACTCCCACCATCTGGCCCTCACAGGAGAGGCAGGAGAATCTATGCATATCTGTAGTGTGTGAGCTTTACAGGGAGTCACCTGTGCCTGCGTGGGTATGTGGCCTGTGTGCTGCAGTATGTGCCCAGAGTGGCTGTGTGCCTGCATGTGTTCAGGATGGGGTGCACGTCTGAGTGTGCAGGTAGCAGTGTGTGCCTCTCTGGTTGCACGCGTGCCCATCTGCACAACATGTGCTGTGTGCCTGAGCCCAGGGCCTGCGCGGCTGCCCGAGCACAGTGCTGTGTGCGCGCTCTGTGCCCATGCCTGCCTTGGGAGTGCGAGAGTCAGGCTGGGCCGTGTGCCGAGAGGGAATGGGCCTCTGGAGCCTTCCTGGCAGAGGCAGTGGTCACAGACGGGCTGGACAGAAGGTGTGAGGGGGTACGGTTGGCAAGTGCACAACTGGCCTGGAGAAAGAGTGGTGGTGAAGGGCAGGAATCCTCCTCCTTGTCTGACAGATGGGGAAGCCCAGGCCTGCTCAAGCACAGGGCCTGTGGGGGTGGGGGCCAGACTAGAGTCCAGGCCCTGAGGCTCCCTGTGTGGGGCTTTTTCTGCTCCAATGGACCATTGTCCTGGTCAGCACTTTGTGCCTTTGGCATCTTTTATGCCGATAGATTATCAAGGAGGCTCAGGGAGGTTCCGGAAAGAGTATCCTCGCCCATTGCTCTGACTGCCCTGGGCAAGTTCAGAATTCCCACTGCAGATCCTGTGTTCTCATGGAGGAGGCAGCTGCACTGCTGGAGAACACCGGGCCCAATGTCCACTCACTTGCTCTGTGACCCAAACCTATCCTGTCCCTCTCTGGACCTCACAGGGTAGTTGTAAGCACTGCAGGAGAAGACATACTCGAAGGGCTTTGTTAGCCACAGGGTACAGGGAGGTGGACACATGAGCGCCTGGCCCAGAGTCAGCCTTCACTGCACGATCAGGGCCAGGGCTAGGGCCCCAGTCCATATATCCCCAGAGTTGCCTGAAGAGCAGGCAGGATGTGAGGCCCAGGATGTATGCAGGTACCCTCCCAAGCCTTGTAGCGTGGAAATGAACTGGTCCCCAGAACTGTCTGCCCCGATGCTAGCGCTCCAGCTTTACCCCTGACATGGGTTCAGCCCCACATGGGGCTCGTGGCAATGAACTAGCGCAGATGGCTCAGAGACCGGTGGGACTCACCTCCTCCAACAGGCGGTGACACTGGGGCCCAGAGAGTGCATGTGACTGGCTGAAGGCCACACAGCCGCATAGGGGTAAAGTTGGGACTGGAACCATAGCCTCCTGGCCCCTGGCTCTGTTCTCCTTGGCACCATACCACTGTCTTTGGAAAGGGAGAAAGGGGATACAAGAGGTGGCTGGTTTACCTGGAGGGGAGGATGTGGGGTGCCATCCAGCTGGAGAGAACTTGGAAAGGAAGGACCAAGGCCACAGGTCACTATGCATGGGTAAAAGATTTTAAAGCAGTGTTTTAGTGATGTCTTTATTACGTATGTGAAATGCTAGGTGGTAAATATAGATTGTATCTTTAGCTATAAATTCTGCATGGATAGAAAAGGCCCAAGCCTCAAATTGCATGTGTGCATTCACTCATGTCCCACATCCTGAAGCCTCCCCTTGGTACCTGCTCATGCAGACCTTGTCCTGTCTCTGCTGAGCTACCAGTCTGGCAGGGACAGACAGCTGAGTGACAGTAACATAGGCGACAAGATGAGGTCTCTGCCATGTAGAGCCACGGGAGGCTTCCCAGTGAGAGGAGGAAGGGGGTCTTCCACTCTCGGCTCCCAGGGAATGAGAAAGCTCTGCTCCTCAGACACACTGGCCTCCTAGCGAACTGGGCGATGCGTAGGTTCAACCTCGGGCAGGCTTGCCATTCACCCAGAAGTGGGAGGCTGGGCATGTTCCTGCTCCCCTTTCCTGCCCACGTGCTGTCCCCAGGCTCAGGCCTGCACATCTTGGAAAAGTCACCCTAGAGGACCTGGTTCTCTATGGGCACAGGAGAGACCAATGTGGGGCAGAGGTGGAGGCAGCCGGGAAGGCAGGTGATGGGATGTCCATGCACAGCATGTGCATCCAGGCCAGCAGGCTCTGTCCCCCTCAGAGTTATTGTCATTTTGGGCTTAGCCAGAGCAGCTGCTTCGGAAACCGCCCGTCCGTCCTATGAGCCCAGCTGGCTGCCTGGTGATAATTCCACCTACCTCTACCTCTCTCTCCTTTCTACTTTACACATGGAGAAAATAAGTCAGATGAGAGCCAGGTGGCCCAAGACTGCAGAGGCCAGGCTCCCTGGTGTCCTTCAAAAATAGCAACAGAAATGGCTTGAGTGCCTACTGTGTGTAAAGCCTTGGGGTATGGCTGCTGCTGTGTGGCTGAGGCGCACGAGGAGAGACTTGCATCACTGAGAATTTCTGAGGTGCCAGGCCCTGGGTTGTTGTTGTTAGGTGCCATCGAGTCGGTATCCAACTCATTGTGACCCTCATAGGGTTTTCAATGGCAGACTGTTTCGGGATTGCCTTGGGAGTGGGTTGTCAGGTCCTTCTCCCATTTTTGTGGTGCTGGGAATTGAACTCTGGACCTCAGAGACTGCAGAGCAGTGCTCTACCAATTGAACTAAATCCCAGCACAGGCCCTGGGTAAGACACTGATAAATGATCTCACAGTCTACCATCACTTTTAGGTGAGAAAAACAAGGGCTCAGAAAGGCCAAGTAACTTGCCTAAGGCCACATAGCTAGTAAGGGACAAAGCCATGTTTTAAGCCCTGGGCCCTTTAACCTGCTTGTGAGAGATTCTGGTCTCCGCAGGCAGCAGACTAGAATATCCCAAATCTCTCTGCTGAGAGGAACTGTCTGCCTGCAGAAAAGACCCAAGTGAGTGAACTGCACTGTGCAGCAGGCAGTACCCCCAGGGTGGGCTGCTTCCAAAGGGGCTTCCTCTCCCTTCGAGCTGTGGTGGCCCTTGTGGCTGGTGGGTACCTTGTGGTGTAAAGGACTCTGAGCAGAGGTGGAGGTGGCTGAGGTGTGGGCAGGACACCTGTGACAAGCGTGGCTGTGTGGGCATCTGGCCCCACTCCTGGCCTCTGCTCCCCTTCCCAGCACATCTGTCCCCTGCCCAGCTCTGACACTGTGCTGTGGCCCATGGACCTTAACACTGCTCATGCTGCTTGCCCCAGGGCTGGCCTCGGATGAGTGGGGGAGTCTGAGCCAGAGCCCTGAGCCCCAGCCCTCCCAGGACCAACACCCTGAGACAAAGAGCCCTCTGAAGGTTTTCTCTACCTGCAGGGGGCTTGCCAGCTCCTGGTAGGGGCCCTGGCACACAGTAGGCCCCCTGCTTGATTCTTTGGCTTCAAGCAGCAGTGACCTGAGACTTTGCAATTAGGATGGAGTTGGCAAAAGCTTGGTCCTCCCAGGTACCAGAACACGGGACCAAGGGTGTGCCCTAGAGAAGACTGGGTGAGGGGAGGCCCTCGCAGCCCCTGCACTGAGCTCTCCCTGCAGTGGGCCTGGCCATACCCTCCTCACTGAGCACCTGCCAGGCAGACCAGTGGCTGCTCATGGGCCCTCCTTCCCTCCCCCACTTTGGCATAGCTGTCTCCCAGGAAACGGGGAATTTCCCCTCATTCCCATCATTAGGGTGCCAGGGCAAACAAACAGCCTAATCCAGATGAGCCCTGGGCCACAGTCACACTCTTTTGGGGTTTTCTCTTTATTTCTAGCAATTTCGAGAAGCCTAAAGTAATTGGTATTCCACACTGGTTAATAGAACTGCTGCCTGCTCAGTATTATGCCTTAATTTCCTTTATCGCCTGGCAAGTTGGAATTAATCGTCCCTCTCCTTCCTTTTTCCCACCGAAACCTATTACCAGCCTGTCTGCTGGTTAAAGTCATTTCGTGGCAGCTCTTGGCTCCTTTCCACTTCCCTGGGAATCTTTCTGACCAGAGCCAAAGAACAAGGAGGGGTGAAAAATCCATTTGTACAAAGTGGGGGTCTCCTGTTGAGATCTTATTTCCCTCCCTGTTTGGGAAGGAACGTGTCCAGCCTCTAGCCAGCACAGCTGACTGAGGCCCCTGTGGCTGGAGCGTTCGAGGGCAGCAGGGCCATATGTCTGCAGTGGGAACAGGATTCCTGCGCTGGTGGGGAGTGGAGGGGAGGGGTGGCCTTCGCCACTACTGGCACCTGGATTAGATCCTGGGATATGGAGCTTCTGGGGCTCTGTTCTGTGTATGAGTCGGAGATTCCGTGATTTCAGAATTGGAAAGCTTCTGTGACTCTGTGGTCCTAGCCTTTCTGCCGAGTTCTTCTAGATTGTGCATTGTAAGACTCTAAGACCCTCCCTTGAGATGTGGAGATTGTGCTCTCTGGTTCTAGGGCTCTTTTATGATTCCACAACTCTCTTAAGCCACAATTCTGTTTTATGGCTGGGTCTTGGGAGGGAGAGTAACTGCCTTGCTGAGGTTGCCTTGGGCGTGTGGCGTAAAGGCAGCCCAGGCTTCTCTGGTCTCACTGGAGGGGCCTCCAAGGCCTGAGTTCCAGGTGTGTTGTGCCTGCAGCTCCTTGCAGCTCCTCCTGATCCTCCCTATGGTGCCCCAGGTGGACTGGCCTCTCCCCAGCACCTCATGAGACCGGAGCCAAGCCTTTTGTCCGCTTGCCCCCACCCCTCTCCCATTCCATCAGAAAGGCTCGCTAAGCTGTCCTCTGAAGCCCAAGCCGGGAAAGTGGAGGTGGTAAAAAATAGAGGATAACCAGCATCACTGACAAGGACTCCCCCTAACTTTGTGGGGACAATTCAGCATGTAATTTCAACATCCACCACCTGAGATTGTCAGTTCCACTTTATGGGTGAGGACAACTCCCCTATAATCACACAGCTTGTTCTTGGGCCATTAGCACAGCCATGGCTGCCTGCAGGCTGGAGTCTCCCTGGACATAAGAGGTCCATAGCTGATCGGTGTGACACAGGGCGCTCCGGCCTCAGGGCAGAGTCCTCCAGGAGTCTGCTGGTGAGTGGGGGTTGTAGACCACACACCCCCCTCTTCCCTGCTGGATCCAATTCCCAGGGAAGTTGAAGGGCTTTGGAAAATGGACCCCATTTTCTTCCAATTTGCAGAGACAGCCTTCTCCATCATCTGCTTTTAGAACCTACCTTTTCCGTCTGGATCAAGCATGTTTGCTCAGGGTGGGCTTTCCCAAACCTCACTGCGGCCCTCCAGAATCACCCCTTTCTTGAGGACCAATGGAAGGCTTCCTTTTCCAAGGGATGGTCCCTCCTCTCTCAGTCCCTCCTGCTGCTCTCTTGCAGAGCAAGGAGCTTGGAGACCGCTAAGTTCATTGTCCTTGTTTCCAGCTGGACACTGAGGTCCAGAGAAGGGAAGCAAGTGTCCTCGGCCACACAGTGACTTCACCACCTTTGATTCTAAACATCTTGTTCTGAGATGTGCCTGTTATATCTGGGGTCCTTGTTTCCTCAGCTTGGCTGTAAACTCTGTGAAGGGCGGTCTACCCCTTATTCTTTTCCTTTGGATTCAGCTGAGTTTCCCAATCTAACAGTCTCCTTGTCCCCCTAAACTCTCCCGTTATCCTCACTTCTGAGCAGAGGCTCCCCTGTTCCTGCCTTGAGGACCCATAGCTCCCTCTGTTGGATAGCTAACCCTAAGCCCCGTGCCTGTCTGTCCTCATCACCCAGCCACACACCTGCCTCCCCTGTGGAAGCAGGTGCTGACCACACTGGCCCACAGCACTCTGCCCAGGCACCCCACCTGCAGACCCCTCCATCTGTCCTCTTCACTCACATCTGTGAGGTGCCTGAGGTAGGCTCTCTAAAATGGTTCTCATGGAAAACCTGACTCCTATCTCCTCCAGTGACTGGAGGAGGAGACTGAGGCATAGGAGATGAGGGGTTTGTCAAAAGTCTCCCCAGAGGTCAAGGCAGCCTGGAGTAGTGGCCCGTGTTCTCTCTGTGGAACTCCGCAGAGAAGCCTCGTGTTGGGCTTTTCCACCACGGAAGGCCCTCCCTGCACTGGCAAGGGTTTATATCTCCCTGGGCCCAGCTCCAGGAGGGAGCGCTAAGCCATGTGTCACTGGATTGCTGAGCCACGGGGCTGACTTGCTGAGCCTGCTTATGTCTGGTGGAGGACTCCAGGATCTCCCCAGGCTGTCCACAGGGAGCTGAGTCTGTCTAGCAGGGCTGCAGAGCTGTATCCCAGCGGTGACAGCCAGGGAGACACAGCCTGGGAGGCTGTCCATGCCTGGGGCTGGCCTGCCAAACACAAGGTGGTGAAATAGCACCCAGTGGGGGAGAGGAGCCTGCTAATACTCTGCCCTTAGTGCTCTGGACCCTTGCAGGCCCTGGGCAGGGGGGCCCATCATTTCTGCTTTGTCAGGGGAGAGGGGCATTGTCAGGCACCATCAAGCTGACGCTTGAGCTGGCCTTCAGGAGTGGGGAGCTGCAGGAGTCAGCTCCCTGGTGGGAAGACCCATGGTTGTCCACGAGTGTTGAGGGGTTATGGGAGGCTGATGGACAAGGGTCAGGGGTCAGCAGTCAGGACACTTGGGGAGTTCCTGAGTCCCCTGCAAAGGCCTTTGGCCATATTCTAAGGGCAATGAGACCAGCAAGAAAAGGAAAGCTGGCTCTCTGATTATGGAGAGGCCTTGAGGAGGGTTAGCTGCCCAACAGAGGGAGCTACGGGTCCTCAGTGGCTGCTGGCTGTGGGTTTGTAGTCCCCCCACCTGGAGCCACAGTGGTAGATGGTGAGGGCCTGGGGACGAAGCCACAGTTCCTGCCCTCTGCTGTCCTTGCCCTGGGCCGAGAGGTGGGTAACACCATGCTTAATAAGGAACAGAACTTGGAGTTCATCTTGTCTGAGCGATCATGCCATGGACAAAGAGAGCAGAGCACAGAAAAGGCAGAGGACTTACACAGCAGCCACAGAGTACAGCTGGGGTCCCTCAGGGTAGGGCAGGAGGTAGCCCAATGCTAACCTCATTCCCTAGAATTTTCTTAACCTCCCTCCCTGACAGCCAGCAGTCTCCCTGGCACAGGCCTCAGCAGCTTCACAGAGCCCCACCCTACCCTGTGGGCCTCTTGCTGGCACACAGGTGAGCAAAGGCTCCCTGGATGGTTAGTGTGGGGCTGGAGATGGGAGAGGGCTAATACCAGCTTCCTGGACACCACCTGCTGAACACTGGCTGGTGAGAGGCCTGGGCCCAGCACCATGAAATGGATTTCCCAACAACCGAGTGTCGCTGTCCATTTGTCACCGTGATGGACCCCCAGGACTCCTCTCAGGAATGCTTCTACCAGCCTAATTGGTGAAAGCATCTGCATTTTCTGCTTCGCCAGGGCTGTTTCCCAGCAGGAACAGCCATCGCCTCGTGGGTGGAGGGTGCTGCCTTGACATTACTGCCCATGGCAGGAGGCAGAGTGCCCTGACCGCCTGTGGGCGGGGAGGAGGAAGCCACTGCCCCTCCCACAGGCAGGTGGGGGCCATCACTCCATCATTTGGCATCCAGAGTGCCAGCAGAGGCAGGGTCTGCGCCTGTGGGTTCTTGGGTCCCTGCGGCCTGGCCTCCTTGGCCCTGGCTGCACAGTTCTGCTTTGGGAGCCCAGAAAGGCCTGCTCAGTGTCACCCAGCATATTGGTGGCAAGATTGGGCTGGAATGAGATCTGGAGGCTTTTCTTCAACTGCAGAGGATGCAGAAGAGCTTCCTGTCCTTCCATCAGAAATTGGTGGCAAGGGGAACGGGGCCCGGAATTTGAGGGGCCTTGGTGAGCTTGCATCAGGTTTGGCTTCTTGGCAGGCGCCAGCCAAAGACCCTACTGATCCCATCCTACCCACATCATTCCCATGCCTCCCTCCCAGCCCCCCAGCTGTCACTGGCTCAATACCTCCTGCATCCACAAATCACTGGGATAAGAAGACGCCTTTGTCGTCTGTCCCTCAGAGACGCTCATCTTCCCTATGGCGACAAGGAGTCCCACATACCCCAGCAAGGACTTGGGCCTCCCTTGGTGACCGCCGGGCTGGGATTGAGCAATGTCCGAGAGCAGCTGGGATGCGTTGTGGTCTGGAGGATGGATGGGCCATGGGAAGCCCTGGGTGACCCTTTTGGAGGGCATTAGAATGCACCAGGAACCACAGCCCAGCTGTGTCATGGGGTTACAGATACAGAATGTCAGCTGCAAGGGGTCCTTAGAGTTTTGCTCACTCAAGGATGTTGAGGATCAGCAAGGGAAGAGGTCACATGGCCTATTAGAGCTGTGAGGGTACAAATACTCTTTGAGGGCCCACTTGCTATCAGGTCCTGTGTCAGGGGTCTCCTGGGCTGAGGGCTTGGAGGAAAGAGCCCTGGACCAGAGCTGGGCACATGGGTTCAAGTTGCTCTCATCCTGCTGGCCGTGAAGTCCTACTCAAGTCTCTTCCCTTTCTGGGGGCCCTCCTGTCCTCATCTAGTGACAGCACCTCCCCCGAAGGGCCCCAGCTAAGGGTGGCATGAAGACCGTTTCTCTATTGGGGCATGGTGGCACAGGCAGCTCATGGAGTGAAATGTGTCCTCTGCCACGGGCACAGGATACAAGGTGATCCTGGCTCTTCCCAGCTGTGCCCCAGCCCAAGTTCTGCCTTCCTCAGGAGGGTGTCCCTGCAACTGTCTCCCATTTGTTCTCCTCTGGCCTCCTCAACGACTTTGTACTTCATTTTCACACCCTGGTGTTTCGGGTCCTTTCTTTGTCTCATCATGTGACCTGATTAGAATATGCAACTTATTAGTGGAATGGGTCAATAAAAGAAACAACCTAGAAAATATTGAGGAGCACTTTTCCTAATTTAAAAACAAAGAGGAAAAGCTGGGTGTAGTGGTGCACAACTGTAATCCTAGCACTCTGGAGGCCAAGGCAGGAGAATGGCAATTTTGGGACTGTCCTGTCCTATATAGAGAGAACTTATCTCTTTCTTTCTTTTTCTTCTTTCCCTTTCTTTTCCTTCTTCCTCTCTCTCTCTCTCTCTCTCTCTCTCTCTCTTTCTTTCTCCTTCCTTCCTGCCTCCCTTCCTCCCTCCCTTCCTTCCTTCTTTCCTTCTTTCCTTTTCTTTCTTTTCTTCTTTTTGCTGTGCTGGGGATCAAACCCAGGGCTTTAGTGTGCACTAGGCAAGCGGCTATATCCCTAGCCCAAGAGACCTTGTCTTGAAAACAAAACAAAACAAAACAAAAAACAACCACAAAGAGGGCTTCACTCCAAAGTGGTCCTCCCACTCTTTCATCCTCTCCCTCAAACCCTACCTGTCTGCCCATTCCTTGAGTACCTGAGGTGTCCTTCCTCCTCATTCCCCCCAGGTGGGATGGGAGGATGCGGGGATGAACAACTCAGATGTCACCTGCTGATGGATGGTGGTGGCCCAGCCTGCTGGGCAGCACAAAGCTGGGAGCTGAGCCACGCCCACTGTGCTGAATTGGCGTCAGGACACCATGGGAACAATGAGTAGCCTGTGGACACTGGGACTCAGGGAAGCAGTCCCTTGCAGGGATGCAGACAGCACCAGCCACAGCGTACTGACATCTCTGACTCTGGCAACTAATGTCATGGAGACCAATCACAGGATTTTAAGGTGTGCAAATCAGTGCCAAGGTCTTAGAACCTCAGGCCCTTAGAGAGTTAGAACCTGAGACACAGCGAAGGTGTTTTACATGTTGTAACAGGTGCAAAGGGTCTCTAAACCACGGTTTTAGAAACATCACCTGTCTGGGGAGGGATTAGGATATGAATCCTGCACTGCTGGACCCCAAAGTAGCTATGATGGGATCCAAGCCCTAGGGTTTCATGGAGGCCCCAGCCAGAGTGGGGTATTGGGGAAACAGCTAATGGGGTCCTCCCACCTCCCCTTCTGCTTCTAACAATACAGTTTCATTTTTATCTCTTTTATACATGGGAGTTTTACGTGGGAAAAGGGTTCCTCTGCTTAAGAATGAGCAATGAGATTTGCCAGCCCTTGCCTTGTGCCCCAGCTCCATGCCAGGACTGGTTGCGGCCTGAGGGGGTGGCTCTGGCAGTGGGTGGACTGAGGGCAGGCCAGGCCTCCTGGGAGGGGTGCAGGTTGCCCTGGGCCACCGTTTCCTCCCCCTCTCACTCCTGCTGCGTTGTTGCTGTAGCCAGAGAACACTCCGGGTCTGCTGGCCCCGTTGACTGGGGTGACAGTTTAATAGTAGCTTCCTGGGCTGTCCTTTAAATCTGCCTGCCAGGTTAGTAGGCCAGGGGCGGGCTGGCACGCCCCCTGTCCCCACCCCGGATCCTCGTTCTGCTGCAGCAGTCGTCTTGGCAACGCCAGGGCCTGGCGAGCTCTGCAGAAGGGTAACTGTGTGGGGAGCAGCCCTTTCATCTCCCCGCCTGGGGTACAAGTGGCCCGGCTGCCTTTGGGCTGTCTGTGGGCAGAGCAAGGCCAGCCAGTGCTGGCCCAGGCCTGAGAGAAGAAGCCAGAGCAGCCTGGTCCCTCTGCACCAGGTTCCAAGGTAGGGCTTTACATGTCAGCTCTTTCTCAACTACCCCAGGAGGGAGGGCACCTGCCCCAGATCACTCAGCAACTGATCAGCTGGAATCCTCCTTCCTTATAGCCTGGGCTCTGCCTTTCTCTGTGGCCCAGGCAACCAGAAGGCAGGCAGAGCCTGCATCCCTGACATTGCCCTCATCTCCCTGACCCAGGCAGCCTGTGTTGATAGCCTTTCCCCATTCTGAGCCGTCTTCCAAGAAGTCACTGCTCTGAGGCCTGGGGTCTCCAGTTTGGGTGAAGCTGTGAACACCTTCTCCTGTTGCTCACAGTCTGGTGGGCAGGCCCAGAAACAGGCATCTGGGTAGCAGCATCTGCTGGGGGGCTTGTATCCAGGCCTTCCTTCTGTAGGCATTCTCTTCTCATCTGTAGGAGGGCTTGCATCATACAGGGCTTCCCGAATATGGCTCATTGGGCCACTATTTCCGGGGAAATTAATAGGCATCATCAAAAGTGGAGTTTCCTAGTTTGTTGGAAGTGCTGGAAAAAACGGTCAATCAGGTATTACTGCAGGCCTTCTCAGGGCTTTGGTAAGCCAGTGGGCATAATGAATCTCCAAGGGGGATGTAGTGTCTGTGCCATAGACCTGGGAGGATGACCACTCCTGCTGTCTTGCACTTTACTCCTCTCTTCTTCTGACAGGGGCTGTGTGTCCATGTTGCACACCATCCCCAAATCTCAAAGCAAACTCTGACAGCTCCAAGCCATGGGTTTCGTTGGCTGCTGAATAGCAGTTCTGTGCTTAGCAAGAGGCCAGGTGGATGCCTGGGTGAGCTCAAGGAAAGCCTGGCTGCACTAGCCTCCGAGGGTGGCTCGGTGCCAGGCAGGGCAGGTTGGATGCTGGCCTGATGGGGTTCCCTTGCCCCAGGCCACTGGCCGCCTCCTCATCCTAAGACCACTGCGCTGGCTCCTCGCCCAGGCCTGTTGTCCCTCTCCCTGGGATGCCACCCACAGCCTCCCCACTCCCACAGCCTTGCTACTCCTCCTCCCTGAGCATGGCCTTCCTCTTCAGCCAGTCCTCCCCTGGCTTCCTGGCCACCCAGTGGGACGGGGCAGCCACACCTGAGCTCAGGTGTACCCCCCACAGGTGTGTGCCATGTCCTTGGGCTATCACTCCTCTGGGCCAGTAGCGTGGAGGGGCTCTGGCGTGGTGAGAAACGCAATGGCCCAGGAGCGGCTCTCCTGGGGAGCTGGGCTGAGCTTTGTTTTGCAGGAGGAGTGTGGGTGAGAGCAGGGCGGGAGGATGTGCATTGTCTCTGGGAAGGATGCCTCTGGGGGCGGGAAGCTGGCAGGTGCTGAGTGATCATAATAATCTCTCAGGATCATAGTCTGGGTGATGAGAGGAGCTTGAGAATCAGTCAGCACTGCACCTCCATCACCCAAGAAGGAGCTAAGCCCAGGCTGGTAGACTGGCCGGCCCTGTGTCAAACACGCAGCAGCTGGGGCCAAGGCTATGACTTCCTACTCCCCAAAGTGCACCTTTTCTCTTTCCAGTCCATAAAGCCCGAGTGCCATCCTTAGCCTAATTGCTCCTCATAGCAACGCTGTGTGTTTTGTGAGGCAGGGAGAGCATCCCCGAGTGCTGATGAAGGAAGTGAGGATCAGAGAAGTCATGTAACTTGGAGACACACTGCCCACGAGGAGCAGAGGAGAGTTGGGTTGATCACGGACGGCCTGACACTTTCCCCAGCCTGTGATCTCATTGTAAATGGCAGCTCCTACTTCTTTGTCCTGGATTTCCCACTCTCCCTTGCTCCTCCCTAGGGTCAGCCCCTCCTCACCACTCTCTGGAATCCCAAGTCCTTTGTGACAGTCCATCTGTTGCCATGGCACCAGATTATGATGTCGCAGACCCTGGATGACTATGTATCACTGCTGGGCTGTCCAGTACAGGGACTCACAGAGGTGGGCATTGTCCCAGGGGCAGACTGGCATGGAGGGACATAAATCCCTGGAAACCAGGAACCACGGCCTCAAGCCCAGCTGGGGAATCGCCCTGGGAACCAGAGCCAAGGGCGGGAGTGTGGGGTCTGGTGGGGCCTGCTGTGCTTGCCTCAGGATGACTACTCTGGCTCTTCTCTGGGCCAGATGCTGGAATCAGGCCAAGTGGCCTGATGCTGGTTCCTCAGGAGAGCCCTTTTGCCTTTCTTCCTTGTGGCAGGGCTGATGGGAAAGCCACGTCCTCATTGGCTCCAAGAAGAAGGGGACTTGCCCCAGCTCACCTAGCGGGGAGGTGGCCATGCCAGGATTTCATTCTAGCTCTGATGCCAAATCTTTCCATGTGGTTACGCTTCTGATGGGCCTTTCCAAGGTGGTTTAGTCTAGTTCCAACCTGAAATGACAATGCTGCCTCAGTTTCCCCAGAGCAGTGCATTAACAGAGCACAGGTTGTCACAGGTCAGATTTATTCTGCTGCACATTTCTGGGCACATTGCAGAGAATCACCTTAGGCTGGAGCCTCTGTGCTCTGTGATTTGTTCTTATCCTCCTGCCTGGCCTTGTGGTCGCTGGCACCTGAGAGGGATTTCACTGTGCTTGTCTCTCCGGGGTCCTCATTCCTAGCCTAGCCTGCCACCACAGCAGTGGTTGAGGGCCTTAGTGGAGAGCTCAAGCTTTGGTGCTGCCAACCAGACCTGAAATCTCACTTCTGCTGCCCACCACCCTCAACTCTGAGCCTCAGTTTCCTCTTCTGTAAAATAGATTCTCTACAGCTGCCAGCACAGCTGTGAGGAGTCCCTGGGATTTAGGGTGGATGGTGCCAGGCCAAAGTTAGGGTAGACAATGTTCAAATTGGCCCAGACAGTGAACAAATCTCTTCTGCAGAACCCCACCCTGGGACAGCCATCCCTGCAGCTACCATTTCCTGGACCTGGCTGTTCTCAAAACTGCCCTCCAGGATGGTATTTTTGGCTGCTCTATTCTCCTTGCCCAGTGCCTGCTTGGCACATGGAAGAGCTTCCAGAATACCCGGGAGGTAAGGGCCCTGGGAGGGTATCTGGCCGTCCTGTGCCCAGTGACAGTGCCCCTTCATCCCCACCTTCTGCAAGCCTGCCTTGCTCTCCCGGGCAATGCCTGGTCATACATCCTTGCCCGACTTACTCTCGTGCTCTGGGGACTGGCTGGCGCATTCTCCTCTGTGTTCCAGGACAGAGGCTCACTGAACTCCAACTGGAACTTCCCTGGGGCTTTCTCACTTCCATGGGGTCTTTTCTTTCACATGTATCACTGAGTGTAAGAGCAGGCATCTGACTGTGAGTTCAAATGGTGGCCATGGTCCACCCAGATGTGACCTTGGGCGTGTAACTCAACATCTCTAGGCCTGGGATTCTGCATATGTCAAGTGAGGGCATAACAGGCCTTTTGTCTGCAGTTTCCTGGGTAAAACACCTAGCACAGAGACTGGCAAGTAGGAAGCAGTGGCGAAAAAAATAGGATAGTTTGTTTTTGGTCCTAAGCTTGTGGGGGGAAATTCCTCAGGTGCTATGGCTCACACTGGCACTTGGATTACTATGATTGTGGACTATGACTTACCTACAGGTGGTATTTATTGCCTGCAGCCGTATCACTGTGGAGTCAGATTTCAGAAGCTAAGCAGGGTCGGGCCTGGTTAGTACTTTGATGGGATACTGCCTAGGAACACCAGGTGCTATAGGCTTAGGAAAAAGATCCAGCAAGCCACTCCACACAACCAATCTGCCATTGAAAACCCTATGAATAGCAGAGAAGCACTGACAATAGTGTTTCGCCTGTGTATATAGGGTTGCTATGAGTTGGATACCTACTCGATGGCACCTAACAACAGGTGGTATTGGTATTGGTTGTCGACAGCCTCTTGGTGCAGGGCTCAGGGAGAGGTTCTGGGGGTCCTGGGCTGGAGGCAGGGGTGCTGGTTCTCATCCCTGCCTTGCTGCATTTCCCTGGGCCTCTAGCTTCCCATCTATATTAGACTCTGATTCCTTGGGTTTCCTCTAGCCCTGCACATACAGATGCATCGAAGGAAAGTGTGAAGAGAACTCACTTTAGAATGCAGATGTACTGGGAGGAATCTGTGGAAAGGAAGGACAGAAGTGGAATGGACACAGAGGACCCAGTCTGTCTCCCCAAGCCCCTGCCAGGCAGCTGAATGACCTCAGAGGGAGCTTCCTGGGGAGAAGATGGGTCCGGGCCTGGATGTGTGGGGCAGAGGCTGGACATTTGGCTCAGTGTCCCTCTGAGATCTACCCTGAGTTGGGTCCCGTGCTGAATGTGCCACTGTCCTGTGCTGGAGAGGCAGAGAGGAAAACAAGCCATGTTGGACCACAGGGTCAGTGTTGATGGATAGCAGAGGTCACCACACTGTGGGCCACAAGCCAAGTCTGGCCTGCTACCTGACTTTATAAATGTACTTTTATTGAAACACAGCCCTGCTCATTCTTTTACCTATTGTCTGTGGCAGTTTCTGCCCCATAATGGCAGAGCTGAGTAGTGTGATAGAGACTGGATGGCCCTCAAAGCGAAAATATCTACTATGTGCCCCTTTTTGAAGGAAGTTGCCAATCTCTACTCTAGAAGGACATTGAGGCAATTGTGGGTGCTCATGGGTAGCCATGATAAAGCCATGATAAAGACTGGAGGTGATTAAGGAAGGCTTCTTAGCTGGGTGCAGTGTCACCCACCTCTAATCCCAGTGATTCAGGAGGCAGAGGGAGGAGGATTGCCTGTTCAAAGCTAGAGGCAGCCTGCACAACTTAGCAAGATTCTAGGGATGTAGCTCAGTGGCAGAGTGCCTACAAGGTATGTGCAGGGGCCCTGAGTTCAGCCCCCTAGTATCTAAAAAAGAAAAAAAAGGCAGGCTTCTTAGAGGAGGTGATATCTAAGTGTGTGTGGAAAAAAGGCAGAGTATGGAGACAAAAGACATCTTTTTTTTTTTTTAATGGTTCCTGGGGGTTGAACCCAGGGCCTTGCGCATACTTGGCACGTGCTCCACCACTAAGCTGCACTCTCTGCCCATTTTTAATTTTTTTTAATCTTGAGACAGTCTCACTAAGTTATGAAGGCTGCCTCTAGCCTTGAACTTGTAATCCTCCTGCCTCCGCCTCCCGAGTCACTGGGATTACAGGTGTGCACCGCTGTACCTGGCTAGACAGCACAACTAGAACAAGGTGCAATTGTGTAGTATGGGGGACCCACCAGCAGTTGAGGTGAGGCCAAATTGGTTAACATGGAGAGGGAAGAAGAGGATGGGGGATAGGCTGGGGCCAAGGGATCTCTCAGCCCCTGGGGAGAGGCAGAATCCAGGTGGCCCCTGGGGTACGTCCAGCTGTGCTGAGGATCCTCTGGGCTGGGAAGAGACCATCCCTTGCCATTTCTGGGCCTCTTTATCTGAAACTACCGAGGGGCAGAAAGGACTTGTGATTTGCTTGAAGAGATACAGCAAAACACCATAGCCAAGACTCAGATCCAGACCTGTGGGTCCCTGTGCAGAGCTCCTTCCCTCTGCCACCTTGCTGCTGTGGAGCAGCATCCAGATCCTCAGCCCAATCTGGGCAGGGTGTTTTTAAATGGAAGGTGGATTTGATGCGGAGGAACCCCCAGCAGCCCGAGGCCCAGGGTTGCTATGGAAGATGCAGGGAGTCGGGCTGGGTCCTCAAGGGCTCCCCTCCAGCTGCCTGGGTGGCCTGTCAGGACAGCGGCCCTCACTTTGCCCCAGTCTGCAGATATAGTCAGTGCTGGGCACCAGGACCACACAGAGCAGTAATAATGTGGGCACCTTAGGACATAGCCCTCTCTTGTCCCCTCTGACCCTGAAACTGTAGTTTCAGGACAGGGCACATAGGACAGCAGAGAGTCTTGGGCCAGGGCTGGTACCTACATTCTTGTCCCAGTTCTGCTACGGGCCATGAGCTGTCAGTCTGCAACATCCCCTGTGTGGGCACAGGACACCTCATTTCTTTCATTTCTAATTAACACTCCAACCATGAAAACAGTAATAGCCGCCACTCCCAGTAGAGTTTCTGCTGTAGGCCTAGTCTGTTGCGGCACGTTCCGCTGCATTATAACTTCTCACTCTCCCTCCTCACCACCTTTTGCTTCCTTCCCCCATTTCATAGGTGGGAAAAGGGAGGCTCAGGCGTTTTGTAATATCTTCAAGGTCATGCAGATGGAAGGACTCAGGTCTCCCCTGCCAGACCTCTGTAAGCGCCTGCAGAGTGGGAACTGATGCTTGATCTCATTCACTACTCTGAGCACAAAATACCTCATTAATCTTGCCATAAAGTAATCATCTATATTTAGGATTCATGATCATGAGCTCCCTGATGCTTTTGGAAGGGTCCTTGACCTCCAGACCAGTTGTGGGGTAGAATTGGCAGGTAAAGGGATTGAGAACTGGCTGAAGGGACTAAAGCAGCTGCCATAGGTGATAGGGTTGGCTTCTTGGAGGTGGTGACAAGGGAACTGGATTTTGAGAGAAGAGCTGGTGTGACAAGAGATGTGATGATTCCTGTCACCCTTGCTGGGTTTCCTTGTCTCCTAGCAACAGACTTGGAGGGCAGGGCCAGGGTGTCACCCTTAGCAGCACTATGGGGGGGGGTCATGTGGCCCAGCTTTTGGACCACCCACATTCCATTTACCCTTTTGCCACTGACTGTGTATTAGGAAAGCCTCCTGTGCCTGCCAGACTCCTCACGTTCTTCTCTCTGCCCTGCAGCCAGGAAGACTTGCGCTGACAGTGACTTTACCTGTGACAGCGGCCACTGCGTCCCAGAGCGGTGGAAGTGTGACGGCGAGGAGGAGTGTCCTGACGGCTCTGATGAGTCGGAGGCCACTTGCAGTGAGTTGGGCCCTCAGGCTGGGGGAGGGTGGTCTCGTCTCATCCTAGGCCTGCGGCCTCACCAGCCTTTCTGTGTCAGCCCATCAGCCGTCTTGCAGGTCATGAGGCTCACGTGAGGTGATCAGTCAAACACTATGCCAGGGGCTCCAGGGGCTCCAGGGGCTCCCAGTGAGCAGCCAGGCAGGCCTAGAACTCGGTGCCTGTCTCTCGGCTTTCTTCTCAGCCCTCCTGCAAGATGGAGCCAGGAACAGCTCACTGAGGCCTTCTGTCCAGAAGTAGCCAGAGTGCATCATCCAGGCCCTCGCTGCTTGTGTTCTTGAGGACTCTACTTGTGATTCCAGGAGCACTAATGGCAGCTCTGTGCCTCTGTGGTGCTAAGCTCTAGTTGTTGTTAGGTGCCATCAAGTCATGTCCGACTCATAGAGACCCTTACAAAGTTTTCAATGGCTGATTGTTGTTTGGGGATTGACTTGGGAGTAGATTGCCCCCACGTCCTTCTTCCATTTTTTGCGGTGCTGGGAACCGAACTCCGGCCCTCAGAGACTGCAGAGTGGCACTCTACCAGCTGAGCTAAATCCCAACCCCGCTAAGCTCTTAGTGTGCTTTAATTCCTTTAATCCCACTGCAGCCTTAAGGCAGGTGCTATCACTTTCTGAATCTGTAAGGGAGGACACTGAAGCTCAGAGAGACCGGGTGATTTCCCCGTGGCCACCCAGCCACGACTCTGAGGGCCAGGCAATTTCCTCTGCCCTGGGTGGGCTGAGCCCAGGAGCCCCATCCGCCATGGCCCGTTGGGTGGTGACAGAGGCGACAGGGGTGAGCTCTGGGCCCGCCTCCCACACTCAGGGCTTTGTCTCACCATGATTTCTTTTCTAGGCCCTAATCCTCAAAGCAAACTTACACATGGCAGGTCATTCCATGACATTTGTTAAATTAAAAAGGAGATGAGAAGCGGGTGGGGAAGGACCCAGCAGTCTAGAGGCAGAGCTTCAGCAGCTTGAGCCTGAGACAAAAGGCTGGGGGGGGGGGGGCACGTGGAGGATGGTGGGGCTGGTTGGGGGGAGACCTGGGAGCCCCTTTTTATGGGGAACAGTTGCCCCAGAGGCAGGGACAATGGAGGCCAGAGTCCCATCTAGGGCTGCGGCTGGTGATAACTGGGTTTCCTTGTCTCCTAGCAACAGAGCTACCAGCCTCTGTGTAAGAGAAAGAGAAAGGCAGAGAGAGAAAGGGAGAGCAGAGCGACCCCAGCCCCAGACAGGAGGCCCTTCGTTTCCTTGCACAGCTGCCCTGCCCTCCCCAGTCGGGGTGCAGACCCCATCATTTCCTCACCCGACACAGCCGCCTAACTCCATGCTGTCCTGGAGGCGCCTGGGCAGGAGGGGAGCCGGGTGCGTTGTCCTGAGCTCTGGAAGAAACAAAGCCCTGCCGCGCCCACTTGTGACTTTCATCCTCCTAGCAGCCTTGGGCCAGAGATGGATCCGACTTAGAGAAGGAAACTGAGGCTCGTGCTTGTTGGGCCACTGGGCCACAGCTGCCCAGTTAAGGTGGGGCAGAGTTATTGCCCCCTGGAGTGCATCTGGGGAGGAGGACCAGGGCCGCAGGGGGCTTCTTCCCCTGTAGTCAGCCAGCTCTGCTGTCTGTGTGCCACTGGGCAGAAAGCAGGGAGAGAGGGCCCTTGTGGAGCTTGTCAGTCGGGGGCTGCCTTGCCGCCCTAGGGCTGTGCTCCCCCTTCTGCCCACATCTTGCAGGGTTGATGTCACTTTTCATCTTCCTTCCTGCCCCCTTGGGACCCAGCCCTCCCTCCTTTGGTAGTCCCCCTACCTCCCCTCCTCAGCCACCCTCTCGGCAACCCCTGTCTCCCCGGCTCTGTCTTTCTCCCTCTTGCCCACCACAGCATTTACTCCCTCCCTACCCTGTGAGCTGTACAGGGCCCACCTGCCCCACTCCTCTTGCCTCCCAAGTCCCATTTTATCAGACAGTTGAGCAGCTGGAGGCCCAGAGAAGTTGATGGATTTGCCTCAAAGACACACAGCCTCTTCATGGCAGATCTCCCTTCCATGACAAAAGACAAACTCCTCAAGCTCTCCAAGGTTTGACAGGCACCCAAGGCTGCACCTTGGGAGTAGAAAGGCCTGGCTGTGAGTTCCTGCCTACCTTCCCACCCCAGCCGCACCCTGATCTTTAACATTCCCAAATTCCAAAGACTTCTTCTCCCTTGCTCTGTCCAGTGGGGCACAAGGCCCAGGATCCCCTTCCTATGAAGTTACTTTGGTCAGAGGGGGCAAGGCCTGTCGCTGGGGGCGGGGGGGGGGGGCAGTGCTGCCTGGAGATGTGGGCCAGAGTGGGATCTTGAGGGTCAGGCAGAATTTGGGGCATCAGGACCCGGTAGCAGGCTTGCTCAAAGCTTCCCAACTGAATGAAAACCTGGCCGCCAACCCGCTGTCCATTTAATTGGCGTTGCCATAGTAACCTCCATAGCCTCCCAGGTTTCTGGGGCTGTGCCAGCTCCCAGGATAAAGCCCCCCTCCTCACCCCCTAAGGGAGACATCATAGATAGTAAAGCATAGTGAGTTTGGTATCTGATATAGTTGGGTCAGGTCCCTTTGCCTATGGGACCTCGAGCAAGTTGCCCAGTCTTCCTGAGGCTAAGTTTCTTCACCTATAAAATGGCATAATGATACCTGCCTTACAGGGATGTGAGGCTCCAATGAGAAAACGCAAGGACCAGTGATGGAGCAAATGACAGTGTTATTTTTATTATTATGCTTGGACTCTAAGCCCTTTGGCTCCAACATAATGGTTTATTAGAATATTAAGATACTAAAATATTACAGTATTAGAATTTTATAAGTGAGGGGGTGTTGAGAGGGAAAGGAATATGGGACTAGGTCCTAATTCTTACATTTCCCCTATTGTTTTGTCTGCCCTAACTGGTCATGGTTTTTCCTAGCTCTCTTTCTCTCCAGTTTAAGTTTTTACTTGTCAAATATAGCCAGAGTCACAGTGGGAAAGCCCAGAACATTTGCCTAATGAAAGTAGTGTTCCAGTTCTAATTATACCTCACTTGATTGGGGACGGCTCTGACCCACCTTCAGGCATCTGTTGGGAGGAGGGTAGGCAGGGGGAGGAGAGCGTGGTTCAAGGAGAATGAATGACACTTTTAGGTGCTACTTACTGAATGAAGAATTTTTTTCTTGCATCTTAGAAACTGGAGGGGGCCCCTCACTGATTAACCAAGTTCAACTCCCTATTAATAGATCAGGAAATGGAGGCCCAGAGGTTTTCTGGGATCACTCAGCAGTGTTAGAGACTAATCTAGCTAGAAGCATTTTGCCTGGTCCCTGCTTCTATGTAGTGGGATGGTCCCAGGTGGTGTATTGTGGGGCAGGGGCCAGAGCAAGTGACACTGGTAGTTCCCACAGCCTGAGTCTTCTATCCCCTTGGAGCTGGCAGTCCCCATTTGGAGGCTGTCTGTCCTTAAAACTCATGTGATTTTGACACTAGAGACTTGCTTAATCAATGAGCAGCTGCCAAGTACTTTCATTCTTTTATTCAATAGACATTTTCCTTTTTGTTAATTTGTAAATTTATGAATTGAAGAAAGTACCCATGGATTTGGATTTCTGGGGCAGGATTCTCAGGAAATTAATAAATGCCTTCCGCTATTCTGGTGGAGTTTCAATCTCCCTTGCTAGTGTTGGAGAGTTCCTGTTGTCTGGCAGTGGGGCATTCTTCACTCCTGCCTCTTAGAACCTGGGGTACTCAGACAGTGAGCCAAATTGGGAGCTTCTGCCACAGAGGGAGGGGCTGTTCTGGGGTGGAAGCAGCATCATGTGAACCATGCAGACTCCTGTGCATTCCCCAGGAGTGACACCAGCCTCTCCACCAACCATTTGCCCTTACATTTCATGAAATAAAATAAGGACAATTGTTTCCTGAACTCCAGGTTTGTTCCAGACTTTTGAGTACAGGGATTTACATGTTTCCTCTTTTAAACCACTCACCAACCCTGGGAGATTATCAACCTCATTTTCAGATGAGGGGAGCCAGGATGCACAGAAGTTAAATATCTTGCAAAAGGATCTTAGGGTTAGTAAAGGAAATCTGGACCCAGATCTATCTGACTTTAAAACCTATGCTCTTCTCCATCATGTAGCTTGGGGGCCTTGACTTCAAGGATCAGACAGCCATCTTGCCCAGCCTGCCTGAGGAAAGGCTCAGTGAGCTGCTTTCCTCCAATGATCTTCTCCAGCCCAGACATGCTGGGGAGACCATGCACAATGGTTAAGTGCAAAAAGTTAAGTAAGCAATGTAGATCTGGGATGGAATTCTAGGTCTGCTTCTCACCATAAGACTTTGAGTAAATAGCCAGGTGTGGTAGTGCACTCCTGCAATCCCAGCAGCTTGGGAGGAGGAGGCAGGAGGATCACAAGTTCGAGACCAGAGGCAGTCTGTGTAACTTAGCGAGACCCTGTCTCAAAAAAAGTAAAAAAATGGGCTGAGGGTACAGCTCAATGGTACAGCACTTGCAAAGCATGCAAGTGTAAGGCCCTAGGTTCAACTCCCAGTACTGGGAAAAAAAAAAAAAAAAAGACTGAGTAAACAACTTATTCTTTCTGGGCTTTACTGTCTTCATCTGTGAATTAGAGGAAGTAATAGGGCCTGCCTCCTAGGGAGATACTGCATACCAGCATCCCTCACGGCTGGGCAATGGAAAGGCTTGAGTTAGATCCTGGAGAGTCACTTCAAGTCTTATCTTTGGGGAAGAACTATATCACAAGAAAGGCAGCTTCCAGGAGAGACAAGTATTTGGAACAACCTGGCATCCTGCCCCTCTCTGGACTTTGGGCTCCTGCCATTCCAGGAGGTGCTCATCCACGTGACCTCTGAGGTCTCTTTTGTCCTGGCATTCCATAAGCCTAAGCTTTGAGGGTGAGGGGGCTGGTATCAGGCACTGCTGAGTCCTTGAGAGCCTGTAATTAGAGCTGTCTATTTAGGGACACAGCAAATGTCTTATTAATTATAAAGAAAGGAAGCAGACGGATTGTTTAATCATTGTCCTTGCTGAAAGGTTATGCTATTAACTGTATAAATATTCATTAAAAGTTCACTTGGCCCCCTGCTGCACTGGGGTCTGCAGAATCAGGCCTCTGGAGATGGTGCATATGGCCAAGGGCCGTTTCAGTCCCCTGGGCTTTGGGAAGGAGAGTTTGGGGCTAGCTTAGAAGCATGCAGGGTTTAGTGGGGAGGGCAGGCTCTAGTCAGAGGAACCCAATTCTGTCTCTCTCTTGCTGTGCATGTTTGGGCCAATTACTTGGTCTCCCTTTACCTCAGTTTCCTTATTTATACAATGGAGTGCTTAGCTGCAGGACCACCGTCCTACTCGATCCAGGGGACACTACCAACATGATGATCTTTGTGAGTGGCGGCCCTGGAATTTGTACTCACAAACTGAAAGGCGTGCTTACCTGTCAGGCTGATAGTGATGGTACATCGTACCATATATTCTTGAATCTAATCCTCACTCTTTCAACAATTCTAGAGGGCTAACAAAATCAAATGTGGATTAGAATCATGTGCAGGTTTGATTTTATAGCCCTCTAAAACTGTTGAAAGGGTGCAGATTAAATTCAAGAATATACAGTCAGTTGGTTCTGGCTATTAAAACAAAATACCTTAAACTGGGTAATTTATAAGCAACAGAAATCTATTCCTTATAGTTCTGGAGGCTGAGAAGTCCAAGATCAAGGTGCCAGCAGATTTAGTGCCCGATGAGGGCCAATTCCTCATAAGTGGTGCCTTCTCACTGAGTCCTCATGGCAGAAGGGGCAGGAGGGCATCTCAGGCCTCTTTTATAAGGGCATGAACTCTATTCGTGAGGGATGGGCCCTCCTGACCTAATCACCTCCAAAAGGCCTCACCTCTTAACATTATCACATCGGGGATTAAGTTCCAGCATAACTTTTGTGCAGCATCAGCATTCAGACCACGGCAAGGTGGGAGGAGATAATATAAAACGCTAGGCATGGAGCAGCCTGGCTCACCCTCCGTGCTTGGTAAATGTGGCCCTTCCAACTCCCCTGGGAGTTCAGTTTCCTGAGGTCTGACTCAGGGATGAGTTTTTCTCTTGCCTTTATATCCCATTGCTCTCTCAGGGGCTCGCAAACATCTAGAACAGCTCTTTCACTTTTATTTATTTTATCACTTATATTTATTTTTTGGAATAACTTGTATTTGAAAGATGAAATATCCCATATCTTTTAGGTATGCAGAATGTTAACTCAGGGGTTCTCAAACAGGGGTGCCTGGGAGTCACCTAAGCTGGGGGTGGAGAGTTACTAAAATGTAGATTCCAGGGCTCTGACCTTGAAGTCTAGATCCAGTCATTATGAGATGGGGCCCAAGAGCCTGGCTTTTGACAGATCCCTCACCCACTACTGCTTAATGAGAGGACCCTCTGGGAGATGCTGGTCAGCTTCAACTCCTCTGTGTCCTGGTGGGGCCCCGAAGTATTTACTTGAGGTTTCTCAGTATGTTGATGATGGAGGTGCCTGGAAGGACCCTATCTCTACACTCTGAGTCCTCTTCCTCACCCCACACGACAGCCCCAGAGGACCTTTTGAAAAGGTCAGAGTGTCAGTGCTTTCCAGAGCTCTACCCAACAGTTATTGTAAAGGGCAATTTCTGTAAAATGAATCCTATATTCCCAGTGAATTATATACTTCATGAAATATATTCCTGGGGATGACTGTGGAGAGTCAAAGCCTGGTATCTCCTCCCACAGCATAGTATTGTGTGGAGACCTTGCCTTAGACACCTGTCCCCGACACCCCCACCCCACTTTTCTGTATTTTTTCTCCATCCATTGTGGCCTTTCATCTAAACTGTGGAAACTGGTCTGAGATGAGAGATCAGAGTGAAACATGAGTTGCCACTGCCTCTGGAGGTAAAATGGACTGTGCCAAGTCTCTGACATCAGACATTGATGCCTGAATCTTCACATCGGTTTTCACCAACTGTGTGATTGGAACTCAGTGCTTACTGCCATGCCTGGTTACCCTGTAGTGCTTAATGCTCACTGAATAAACAAGACTTGGAGTTCTCATCTATTATGTGTAGATAATACTAATAAGGAATATTTAACAAGCCTTGGGCTGCACGCTCTGCTAAATGTTTTACACAGACATTAACCTACTCATTATAACAATCCTACCAGGCAAGTGACAGAGATAAGGATTTTTGGCAAAGGCCACAGAGCCAGTGAGTGAATGTTATGGCAGCCAGGTTGCAGAGCCCATGGCCTCAGTCTCCATGCGGAAGCCACAGCATAATCCTAACTGGCCTGGTTATTGTAAAGATTAAATGGAAGTGTCTAGCAATGTGTTTGGCACATCCCAGTGACCCCTGAGATTGGACCTCCTGCACACTGTGAAAGGCAGTACGGAGCCAAACGTGGAGGCCTGAGATGCATCTGCCTAGGCTGTCACGTGGATCAGGGGAAGCTCTAGAGAAGAGCTGCCCCCCTACCCCGAATAGGGTTTTCATTCTTCCAAACTGAGAATCAACCCTGGGGCTTCAAGGCCCCTGATTGAGTCAGCCTCTGATTGCAGCTGCAGTAATTATAGCTGTGTAGTCCCGCTGGGCCCTGCCATGTGTTGGTTGCTCTCAGCAGCAGGCTAAGCACTGTCACCCAGGGAGGGGGCTAAGAGGAGGTGGGCTGGAGCTGTTGGGGCTTTGGTGAGCCCTCCAGATCTACAGGTTCAGGCTGGGCTTGGTGGCTCATGCCTGTAATCCTAGGTACTGGGGAGGTGGAGGTACTAGGTACCTCCTAGGTACTAGAGGGTGGAGGATCGCAGGATTGAGGCCAGAGGCAGCCTGTGCAACTTAGCGAGACCCTATCTCAAGATAAAAATATTTTTTAAAATGGGCTAGGTGTGCAGATCAGTGATAAAGTCTTTGCAAAGTATGTACCAGGCCCTGGGTTCAACCTCTAAGTACCACAAAAATAAATAAAAGAATCCTCAGTTCAGATCATAGAGTCACTGATCTGGAAAGCAAACTAAAGCCTAATGGCCAAGGGCACCCAGCTGGAAAATGGCAGGGGCAATGTAGCTCCATGTTGCTGGAGTGGTACGAAGTGTGGCTGGGTGAGGCCAGAAGGGGTCATTGGATCAAGCGGGGACTTGAGTGTCAGGGGCCTGGGGGCCATGGTATAATGCTAGGGCAATAGTAGGTTTAGATTTAGGATTTGGAAAGTCTTCAGGGCAGCCAAGGGCTTCAGATGAAGAAATTGAGCCACAGCTCAGGAGGGCCCTGCTAGACTCCCAGGGCTTTGTGCCAAGTGGCAGGAACAGGGTTGGGGGACTAGTTGGCACTATGCCCTGGATCCCGCCCTTGGCTAAGCCACACATGTCTGTCTATCTCCACAGCCAGGCAAGTGTGTCCTGCAGAGAAGCTGAGCTGTGGACCTACCAGCCACAAGTGTGTGCCTGCCTCGTGGCGCTGTGACGGGGAGAAGGACTGCGAGGGCGGGGCTGACGAGGCTGGCTGTGCTACCAGTGAGTCCAGGGTCAGAACTCCAGGGTCTGCTAAGCACGGCCACGCAGCCTTTCGAGGAGTAATGACCTCTTCTGGGGAGGGTCCTATTTCCCTAGGGGACTGGCTAAGTGGAAAGGAAAGGATAATGATTGGGACCTCAGCAATGGCCAGGCACTTAGGAGGCATTTTCTTTTTTCATCCTCACAACCACCTCATGAATAGCCATTATCATCCCCATTTTGTGGGTGAGGAAACTGAGGCTCAGATAAGGGAGAACAGGTGCCCAAGGCTGAGTAACGGAATTGAGATTCAACTTCAGCTTTTTCCCATGCCTGACATCTCATCCATTTCCACAAGTCTGCCAATGTCCAAGCAAGGGCAGGGGCACCAGGGAGCAGGCTGTATGGAGAAATGGTGGGGGCTTGAGCTGGGGCACTGGCAATGTTACGGGGAGGGGACATTCCTGAGGTGTGAAGGATGGCTGTTGCTGAAATCTCAGATTTGCGCACACATGTCACAGGGCAGGGAAGACAGTCTCAGTAGCCTCAGCAGGGACAGATGGAAATGATCATTGGGACAGTTCCACATCACTGAGTTTCAATCATGGAATTATCTCCTTCCCAGGGAGCAGACCAGCAAGGCCTGGGCCAGTGGTGACTGTGGCCTGGCCTCCTTCATTTCAATTCAGTGGGTACCTACTGTGTGCCGGGTCTGGAGTTAGGCTCTGGAAGGGACAATGGGGTGAATCCCACACAGTCTGCTCTGGGAGTGCATGACTCCAGGGGAAAATAGACTGGCTATGCTGCCAGGCACTTGCCCACTGCTGCCTCTCACCCCCGCTGCCCTCCACTAGCCTTTCTGCGTGGGTCCTAGTGGTCTCTCTGTCCCAGGGGAGAGGCCATCTCCTTGCAAGATGCCTGAGTTACAGCAGTCTAAGTTTGGATGGTCTGAAGCAGGAAGCATCTGGGAATGGGGAGGGGACCCCAGCTTCTATATACAGTTTCAAAGCCCTCATGACAGCCCTGGCTTGTTTCTGCAGCTGTGATAATTGTGGAGGACTCATGGGCCCTCCTTACCTACCACCCTGATAACCACATGGTCCCCCAGGATAGAGGCTATCAGCCACTCCTTCAGGGAGTAGGAATATCTTAACTAGGGCATGTTGGGACAAGATCATTCCCTGGTATTTATAAAAAGCAGGAGTGTTAGAAGGTCTCTGCTACAGCTCCCTACCGCAGGGGCAGAGGAAAGAGTCCTTCCTTCTCCCATCTCAGAGCCTCTTCCATTTGTGAGTGTGGGGAGTAGGGTCCCTGGGCCTAGGTAGTGTGGATCTTAGAGTCATCATCAGCTTCAGCAGCTTGGTGAGAACTCAGTGTGAAGAAGCACTTCCTGTCAGGACTCTCAGAAGGCAGTGAATCCTCCCTCCCCACACCCACATTTACAAGCTGAGTATAGACAGGCAGGAGGGAGCTAACCTAGACATTAGCATCATCTTGAAGGGCTACAGCACCCCACAGCATGAGATTTTCCCACCAATGCCCTGACATCTCAAAAGCCCAGAAGGAGAAAGAATGCAACTGTCGGAAACATGGTAGAGCTGTCAGAAACACATGACATGAGCTACCTACATCATGAAACCAAAGATGTCACTTTAAGTTCAGTAACAACGAGAATTAACATTTTCCCACCAGAAAATAGAAACACAGACTTTGAGCGCCCCCACGTGGAGAGAGCTGGTGCCACCACTGCCCTGGTTACCTGTGTTCATAGTCACTGCATCCCTGGTCCACCTGGGCCGTCAGGTCAATTCTTGGCCAATGTCTGAAGACATAAAGGAGGGAAGAAGGCAAGGAAGTTGCTACCCTGAAAACAGCTTCTGCCCCCAGAAGGGAGAAGAAAACCAGAAAAGCTGACAGGAGGGATCATAGTAGGAAGGAAATGCCTTCAACCTCAGTTCTGGTTCTCTCGCCACCATGGACGGACTTTGTGACCCTGGGCAAGTTTTGTCCCTCTCTGAGTCACAGCTTTCCTCACTGTAAACTAGCAATTAGGCTGGCTGGTCTCTAAAGTCTTCCCTGCCTCCAAGCTCAGACCAGCTCACCAGAGTGAGGAAGCATGAGGCCCCCCACAGGCCCATGACCCGATGTCCTTAATTACTATACACCCATTAATTAATCCACACACCCCTTAATTACTGCACACACCCCAGAAGTCTGTTATTCATTGAGTCCACCTCGTCCCCTGCTAGGAGATCTATTCTAGGCCCTCAGGACAAGGGCCATCCCCAAGCCATCTGTAGCCATGGGGTGGATGGAGAAGGTCATGACATCCAGATACCTGGGCTTTCTGTCCCGCGCAGTGTGCGCCCCGCACGAGTTCCAGTGCAGTAACCACTCCTGCCTGGCGGCGGTGTTCGTGTGCGATGGCGATGACGACTGTGGTGACGGCAGCGATGAGCGCGGCTGTGCTGACCCGGCTTGCGGGCCCCGCGAGTTCCGCTGCAGCGGCGGCGGTGCCTGCATCCCCCAGCGCTGGGTCTGCGACCGCCAGTTCGACTGCGAGGACCATTCAGACGAGGCGGCTGAGCTCTGCGGGCGCGCGGGCCTGGGGACCACGTGGGCGCCTGCAGCCTGCGCCGCCACCGCCCAGTTCGCCTGCCGCAGTGGCGAATGCATACACCTGGGCTGGCGCTGTGACGGCGACCGAGACTGCAAGGACAAGTCGGATGAGGCCGACTGCCGTAAGCCCCCTCCGCATCGCCCAACCCCAACCAGGGTCGGAGGATCTGGCCATCGCTCTGCCAGGCGCAGGCTTGCTTTCCTTGCCTTAGGCCGAATACTTTATCCTGGGAGAATAAAGTGACTTGCTTGAGGTCATGTGGCCACGAAGCAAGCTCAGGTCTGAGCCCAGATGCCAGGTCTGTTCACTGGTACCTGTGTCTCTGCCCTGTGGCCTTTCTGTTCATACCTCCATGGGCTCCCTTCCTTGTTCCAGGCAGTCCACGCTGTAGCCCTCTGCCTCTCTACCCCAAGACTTTGTGTGCTCAGGAGCCCCTCCCATTGGCCTTCCCTACTGTCACACTCCCCTGAGTGTCCCAGCTGAGTTGGGAACCTCCAAAGGACTGCCTGGCTCCCTGACGCCCTCTCTTACAGTACCTCACATTGCCGTATCCTGATCTGTGCACTCCTCAGCCACCCTCTGCACCTGACTTCCTAGGGAATGAGAGCGCATGGTGGTCTCTGGGCTCCCCACCCCCACCCAGCATAATGCCTGGCTTCTGAAGGGTCGACTGAATGAACAAAATCATTAAGTCATGAGTGCCAGGATTCAACAGGCCACATGTTTGTTTTGAAGAAAGTTAGTAGACAAGGAAACAGAAGACATGAGTTATAGTCCTGACCCTACCAGCCAGAGTGCTGTGTGACCTTGGGCAAGGCCTTCCCCCTCTCTGAGCTTCAGTCTCCCCATGTGTACACTGGAGGTGCCTTGGCCAGGTGTCCTTTGATGACTCCTCAGCTCAGTCACTGGGTTGGTTCTGGCCAGGCGTGGATATGGCGTGGGGCTGTGGGAGAGAGTTGTCCTAGTGCCACAATGGTCCTGACCCTCTCTTGCCCTCTCCCAGCAGCACTAGGGACCTGCCGTGGGGATGAGTTCCAGTGTGGGGATGGGACTTGTGTCCTTGCCATCAAACGCTGCAACCAGGAACCAGACTGTCCGGACAGGAGTGATGAAGCTGCCTGCCTGCAGGGTAAGTGTGGCCAGGGCCCCGGGGCGGCATCCTCACGGGTCTGGGGAGCAGAGCTGGAGAGGCCTCCCCTTGGGCCCTGAGATGTATTTCCCCCACACTTCTATCACCTAGCAGCAGAACTGGATTTTTCAGAACTTTGTAAAAGCTGAGAGGGCTAGGGTGGGGTGAGGCATGCAAGGGCACTACAGGAAGTCCAGCCCTGCCATCTGTCTGTCCACACTTCACAGTGGCCCCTCACCAGCTCCCAGACGGAACACAGACTGAACCCGGCTCTCCAGGGGAGCCCCTTTAATTCTCATGCATCTCTTCTGAGATGGCTACCACCTGCCCTATAGGAGGAGAGGCCCTAACCCTCTAGTCATCTGGGAAAATGACAATAGATTGGGCTCCGAGGCAGTGTCTTTATCCAGGGTCCAGGGGGCAGAGGTCCCCCTCAGGAGATGGTCAGTCCAGCCTCTAAGGTGTCCACAGAGCTGCTGTACAGTCTGTCCCAGGGCCCCAGTGTTGCCAGATCAGACACAGACCCTGTGGCCCTGCCCAGCTAGACAAGACTTGGCATCCTACTTGTCCCTGGGGTCCTGTTCTGTGAACAGAGCTTCCACAGGCCCTGGGTTCAGCCATCTGTCCTGAGCTACCCTCTAGAGACCTGTGGTGGCTGGGGCTGGAACTCTGCTCATCTTCTGTGGGCCCAGCCTAGCGCCGGCCAGCCCTTCCTGCCTCAGCCTCACAGGCACGGTCCACTCTCTTGTCTGACCCAACAGAGTCAACTTGTGAGGGTCCCCTCAGATTTCAGTGTAAGAGTGGCGAGTGCGTGGACGGCGGGAAAGTGTGTGATGCTCAGAGGGACTGCCGGGACTGGTCGGATGAGCTTCTGAAAGAGTGTGGTATGGTACCTGTCTGCCCTCTGCGGCTGGCCTAACCCTCCTGCCATGCCCTTCCTGGTATCTGGACTCCAGGCCCTCACACGCCCTCTGCTCTGACACTTTCTGCTTTGACCCTCTCATGGGACCTGTGTGCTGGCCTGTGGCCGGCCTCAGATGGGGCTCTTTACCCCCAGGGCTTTTTGTTCTGCATCTCTACAAAGTTCTTAAGGACCTTTTCTTTCCAGCCCAGATGCTCAAAAATTAGGCTGCTTCTCACAAACTAGGCCTCTCCTGCTCATTCCTCCCTCATTCAGATCTCTGAAAGAATGTTCTCTGCAACTTACTCTCTTTTTCAGTGTTACTGCTCTGCTGGTCTAGCCAGAACCCTGGCCTCTGAGGCCTTCTGGCCCCGTGCAGGACACTCTATAGAGGGAAAGCAGTGGGGAAGAGCAGTGAGGCTAATTGAGGCACATTCCAGACCCAGGCCTAAGTAGGAGTAAGGCAGTTCACGCAGCTGGATGGGGCACCAACCTAAAGCCCTGAGGAGCTGGGACTTGCTGAGGAGATCCGACTTGCAGGCTGGACTAGAGTGAGAGATGGAGAGAGGCAGCTGTCCTGATTGCAAGGGCTACTGGATGGGTCCCAGGTTATAGTGAACAGAGGCTCTGTGCTATAGCGGGGGTGAGCATCCCAGAGAACATGCTGGGAAGCCAATGTGCCCTCAGGAGGATTCATAAGCCATTTCCCTGATGATCCCAGGTCAGGGGTTCAGGAGATTTGGATGGAGATGCTCTAGGAGAGCAGAGCCTAGGCCACCCCCTCCCTCCTGGGCACTCAGGAACTTCCTGCTATGGAGCTGCACAGGATCAGCATCTCTCCTCCCTTTTTGAAGATTAAAAAAACAAAAAGAGACAGAAAAACCAAATTGACTGTGTAAGAAAGAGTAGCTGAGTGAAGGTTGCTTAGCCTCCACCTGAGCTTGTGGGAGACAGATGCCCCCACCCCCAGGCCTTGCCGAGAGAGGGTACAGAAAAAAGTACCTGTGGAGAAGCAGGATGGGAGGCAGGAGCAGCTGGGCCTGGCCTCCCTCACATCCAGATTTGCAGTTAGCCAGGGACAACTAACCTGTTAAACTCTCTCTCCTCTCGTCTTTTGCATGACATGCCAAAGAGAAGTATGTACACGTGCATTCTTGTCTCCTTGTGTCCTTTCTGTCCCTGTGCCAGTGAGAGCAGTGTCAGTATCAATGTCACCTCTGAACTGCATTCTCACATCTTTGCGTGTGTTCCCATGTCTGTGTGAATGTGTCAGTAGAGTCTGCAGCCGGTCTGTGTCTCTGCACATAAGCTGGTGTGTGAGTGTGTGCATGTGTGTGTGCAAATATGTGCATGCAAGTGTGTGCATGTGCTGGGGAAGGTGGCAATACTGCTTCCTTCCATGGAAGAAAGCCTCAAATGCTACTCAGACCTCCCTGGACCAGTACCCTCTTCCTTCCTCTCCCACCTCCCCAGCAGAATCACCTCTCAGTTACACATAATAAGGGGAGGGCCACAGACTTCAGGCCTTCCAGGGAAGGTGGACAGGGATAGACAGTTGGGGCCTGCTAGCCTTTCTCTTCCCCCAGCCTACACATGCCACTCCATCAAATGCTTGGTGGATAGAACCCTGGAAGAGTAACTCTGCTGTTATCTGCAGAAGGAGAGGAAGGAAGTGAGTGGGTGCATGGATGAGGTAGTGAGTGGATGAGAACAGATGAATGGATGGTGCTTGGGGAATAATATAGTACAAAAGAGATCAGGGAGGGCATGTAGTAACAGAATGTTTCCTTATGGTGGTGCCCCCCCCAGCCCCCACAAAGTACTCCAAAGCTACCAGAGTTTGGCCCACCCCCAAGAGTCTGGGGCTTCCCAGGACTGGACCTGGCTGAGCTAATCCTGGACCCCTGAGTCACGGGGTTGCTGTGGTCTTGTTCTTCTAGTTGCATCAACATTCCAGGGAAACAGGAGGAGGCCCAGGGGTAAAGGGGACATTCCCTAAGCATGGCTCCAGCTGGAGGTGGGGACAGCCCACAGTTGTGCATGGCCTGGGGTGGGCAACTCAGACCAGCTGTAATGCATGGCCATGGATGACTTGGCTCAGCTCTGCTTGGCTTGGCTGGAGTGGTGGTGCATGAGCCCGGTGGGCAGAGGGGTGGTGCAGCTTCCCTTGGCTTGTGGAACTAACTTTCTGTGATTCTAAAGCTCAGAAGATGCTGTGAGAACTTGGTGAGCTTTGGTCCTGGACTCCCTGACCTCTCCAGGGACCGTCCAGAAGGTGGTGAGGAGTGGAGGATGGGAGAACCAGACCCAGATGACTTCCTGGCATCCCTTCTTCCCTTGCAGCAGTTGGCAATCCTGGGACCAGGCCTATGATGAGGTGGAGAAACAGGGACAGGTGCCGAGAGGAGAGGAGTTGAGTCCATTGTAACAGTTCATGGTAGGAGAGAATTGAGAATTGACTTGTCAACAGGTTGTATAGAAAAAGGCCTGGTCTGGGAGACTTAAGTAACCACAAGCTCAGTGGGGGTACCCTGCTGTTCGACTTCTGGCTGGGAGACTAGCCCTGGACCTTGGCCAGACAGGCACATGGACAGATGGAGTATGTCCCAAGAAAGGCACCTGAATGGCAAGGGGCCAGAAATCAGCAGTATAAGGAGGCTCTGACGGAGCCTGGCCAGCCCCACAGAGCAGAGCTGGAGCAGGAGCAGAGCTCCAGGAGGGAGATCCTGTGAGGAAGAACTTCATAAGGAGTGGTGCTGCTCCAGAGTGGAGCCAGCTGCCCACTCTGGAGGGAAGCGGGCTTCCTGAGGCTGGAGATGTATACACAGGGGCATTCAGAAGGCATTCCTGGGATATCCCAAGGGTTGGATGTTATACAAGCAGCCTTTTCAACTTGGAGGTCACAAGGAAGGAGCTGTGAGAAATGTGTTTGTGAAAGACCTCAGGCTACCAAGGAAGGCCTAACTGCCTCCAGCCTGGTAATGGACAGAGCCCTGGCCTGGAAGGCCAAGGACCGGAGCTCTGGTTCTACTCTGTCCCTGTCTTTGTTGGGTCTGACCAAGGAACTCCCCTCCCTGAACCTCCTCTTTCCCAGTCACCTGGTTAATGAGGCTGAGGCTCTGCTTCCGCTGTGGGTCCTGCCTCTGCCCTGTCCACATCCCTTCTGGGCTACTGAACCCTCAGGAGCCTGTCTCCCACCCCAGGGCTGAATGAGTGTCTGCACAACAATGGCGGCTGTTCCCACATCTGCACGGACCTCAAGATCGGCTTTGAGTGCACATGCCCAGCAGGCTTCCGGCTCCTTGACCAAAAGACCTGTGGCGGTGAGACCTCCCCCATCTGCCCAAGCTGAGGCACATCCTCCTGCCAGCTCTGACCTCTGTTCCTCCCCACAGACATTGACGAGTGTGAAGACCCGGATGCCTGCAGCCAGATCTGCGTGAATTATAAGGGCTACTTTAAGTGTGAGTGCCACCCTGGCTACGAGATGGACACATTGACCAAGAACTGCAAGGCTATAGGTATGGACACCTCAAGGGTAGGGGGACGTCTCTGAGGGTAAAGGAAGCAGCATGCTTCCACATATGTGAGGAGTAGTTGTACACACACACACACACACACACACACACACACAGATAGATAGAATGCCAGTGGTACACACAGTCCTCAAAGTATGACTATACACCAAGTACACAATGCACTGTACAATAACACCCACATAGACCCCACAGCCTGGGTGAGTACACTTGCACAACACAACATATAGACACAAGCTTGTACCACATGCACAGCATAGGCAGCCCACATGAATAGTGTGACATGTGTGGGCATGCACACTGATCGATTTGCCAACCAAATTAATTCATCTCATTGAATTCTTTAACTGAAAATCTCATATTTTTATAGGCACTGGAGATTCAGCAGTAAGCAAAAGAGACACAGATCCCTGTCTGTCCTCATGGACTTACATTTTAATAGCTGAGACAGATAAGAAGTCAGATAGATAAATAAAATACAGTGTATGGCAAGTGGCAATAAGGGGTAAGGAGAAATATAAAACAGGAAATGGGGATAGGAAAGTCCAGGAGAGCAGTGGGTTATAGTTTTAAATGGAATGGTCATAGAAGCCCTCACTAAGAAGGTGACATTTGGCTGGACCCGGTAACACACACCTATAATACCAGCAACTTGGGAGGCAGAGGCAGGAGGATCATGAGTTCAAGGCCAGAGGCAGCCCACATAACTTAGCAAGACCCTGCTCAAAATAAAAAATAAAAAATAGTTGGGGGTGCAGCTTAGTGTTAGAGCTCTTGCAAAGTATGTGTGAGGCCCTGGATTCAACTCCCAAGTACAGCAAAAAAAAAAAAAAGAGGGTAACATTTGAGTAAAGCCCTAAAGGAGTGAGCCACCAAATTAGCATTCCAGGCTGAAAGAACAGAATGTGCAAAAGCCCTAAGGAACGAACATGCCTGGGGAATTGAAAGAATAACAAGCCAATGCACTTAGAGCAAGGAGACTAGAAAAAGATGAAGTGAGACAGGTGGCTCAGGGCAGATCCCAAAAAGCCTTCTAGACCACTGTAAGAGCTGACTGAATTTCTTGATAAATCTGAGGGAAGCCCTCAAAGAGTTCTGAATAGAGGGGGAACGTGGTACGACATTTAGGCTCCATCTGGCTGCATGTTGAGAACAGAGTGCACAGGCCAGGGAGGAAACAGAAGCCACTTACGAGGTTATTGCAGTAATCCAGAAGCAAAGTGATGTGGCTTGCACCAGGGTGGTCATAGTGAGGATACTGAGAAGTGAACAGACTATGGATATATTTTGAAGGCTAGTCAGCAGGACCTGCTTATAATTTAAATATGGAGTGTTAGAGAAAATGGAGTCAAAGATGACTCCAAGGTTTTTGGCCAAGGAACTGAAAAAATAGGATTGCTATTTCTGGACTTGCCTGCAGCCATAGCCCTGTGGCATCTGATCCCATCAGATCTTGGAAGCTAAGCAGGGTCGGGCCTGGTTAGTACCTGGATGGGAGACCGCCTGGGAACACCAGAAGCTGTAGGCTTGGGAGAAGGACCTGGCAACCCCCTCCCAAAAATCAATCTGCCATTGAAAACCCTATGAACAGCAGAGAAGCACTGACAATAATGTTTCCACTGTTGTACAGAGGGTCGCTATGAGTCGGATACCGACTCGACGGCACCTAACAACAACAACAAGAACAATTTCTGGACTTGGGCAAGATGGTGAAAGAGGCAAGTTTTGGGGAATGGTTAGACTTTTTTGGACATGTTAAGTATTAAAAAAACCTGTTTATGTGTTCAAGTAGGAGTATTGAGTAGGCAGCTGGATATATGAATCTGGAGTTCATATACACAAGTACTATACAACACATAGATTACAACACAGCAGCCACAGTACTTGATAGGTAGCCCATAACCCCCCAAAATACTACCCATATTATACACTGTATAACACACACATTCACATGTCATGTGTACCATGTAACCTGTTTTTCATCTCCACATAGGACATGTGTAACATGTAACATACTTTATATGTGCAGTAGAGACAACACATGTCCATCTTTACCCCAAATCCATACATATGAATAGCTACAAAATTGCACAAAAATTCAAATCATAAACACTCAGGGTCCTGGCTACTGTCACAGCTCTCATTAAAAATCACCTCTAACCCAGCTCCAGACTTCAGAGAGGTAGAGTGTCATTCAAGTGGGGAAAATCAGTTTGTTAGTGGCAGAGGAGGCTTAGAGCCTGGCTTTCCTCCTTCTTGCACTCTGAGCCCCACTTTCCCTGCTGTCTTTTTATATCATAGCCTGCCTGTCACCCTCCCCTGCCTTGAAATAGTCTCCATCACTACGCGCAGGTCACACACCCAACCCGAGCTCCAGCCCCTAAATGGCTCTGTGCTGAGGGAAGCCGTCAAAGAGTTTTGAATAGAGGGGGTATGTGGTATGACATTTAGGCTCCATCTGGCTGCATGTTGAGAACAGAATGCCCTGTTCTCACCCTGCCCCCATGGAGCAGATTAGCCTGGCACAGATGCACAGTGACCGGGACCAGGTGACAGGTGTCAACTGGAAAACAAGAGAGGGGAAGGGCACAGCTAGTTCCAGGGCAAGAGTTACCAAGAGCTGCCACCCAGATAGGATTAGTGCCTGAGAGTGGCCTGATACATCTCAAAACAGCCTAGGGAAGCCAGTGCTAGGCCCTCATGGGCCTGAGAGGCAGTGACTTTCCAGATGAGTAGCTGGGAATGTCTAGGTCACTGATGATCTTCCTAAAATCTACCCCTAAGTCTAAAAATGGGTTTTATGTGTACACGGGCGGTTGTGTGTTGTATCCACTGCATGTCTCTCCTCTGTGTCAGGCGTTACACATGTCCCACATCTGCCTTTGGCTCAGCATGAGCAAACTCACCCAGCCCACCAGACCCTTTGTCATGTGGCCCCTGCTGATCTCTTGCCATGTGCCCAGACACACTGTCTACACTAGACTCAGCAGCCTCCTGGAAGATCTGTTGTCTGTCACCACACCGAGTCATCTTTCCAAGGCATTCATTGCTTAAGTGGCCATTTCTTGCATCACAGCCATGAGGCCACAAGCAGAGAGGGTGGGAGATGCTGGGGAGAAATATATTCTGGGGATGGTGAAGGGGATGTGGGCAAAGGCCTAAGGCAGTAGAGCCCTGTCCTGTCTGGAGAATGATAAATAGTGTGGTATCTGGAATCCAAGCATGTCAGAGGGTAGGTGATGATGCTGGACAGGCGGGATGGGGTTACACCACAGAAGGCCTTAGTACAGGCCTAAGAAGGAAATGGGGAGTCATAAAATATTTGGGGGAACACATACCTAATAAAAAGAATAAAACTTTGTCACATGTGGTGCCTTGCATCTTGTTGTTGTCGTTGTTAGGTGCCGTCAAGTCGGTATCCGACTCATAGTGACCCTCATAGGGTTTTCAATGGCAACTGTTTTCGGGATGCCTTGGGGGTGGATTGCCAGGCCCTTCTCCCATTTTTTGCAATGCTAGGAATTGAACTCAAGACCTCAGAGACTGCAGCGCAGCGCTCTACCAACTGAGCTAAATCCCAGCCCTTGCATCTTAGGCCTCTTGTATTCATTAGTTCTTCTGTTCTTCTCTCCTGTGAAGCAGGGATAATCACCCCTATTTTATAGGAAAATGAGGCATCATGCAGCAGCCTAGTGGCAGAGGCTTGCTCTCCAGATTCCCTCCTTCTTGCACTGACTCTGTCTCTCAACTTCCCTGCATGGCAGCTGGAAAGAACCCATCTTTAATCTTCACCAATCGGCATGAGGTGCGGAGGATAGACCTGGTAAAACGGGACTACTCTCGCCTCATCCCCATGCTCAAGAACGTCGTGGCGCTAGACGTGGAAGTCGCCACCAATCGCATCTACTGGTGTGACCTCTCCTACCGAAAGATCTACAGGTGAGTGGCTGGCCCTCACGGCCAGGCCTGGAGGAGTGGGCGTGAGGGGGAGTGGACCGAGGAGAGGAAGGGTGGCCTCTGGCTCTCAGGTTTCTCAGGATAGAGTTGGGCTTGAGAAGGGATGCAGGATCACAGTGGCTGTGCAGGCACCAGGACTTTCTCTCTCTCTCTCTCTCTCTCTCTCTCTCTCTCTCTCTCTCTCTTTCTTTCACACACACACACACACACACACACACACACACACACGCACGCACCAACAGGTCTAGTCTGAGGGCTCTGGTAGGAGAGCAGCTTTGAACCCACCTGCCTGGGCTATGTCTGCCCCTTGAGGGCCCCCCAGGGAAGTGCAAGGCACAGGAAAGGGTCAACCAGGGCAGAAAGGAAAAAACCCTTGCCTCTCATGAAAACTCCCCAAACAGCTCACATAGCTATGTGTCAAACCCTGGGGACTCAAAGATAACTCAGACCTGGTCCTTGCCTGGAGGACCCCACTTACAACACCGTGGCATCCATTGTGGTTATCATGACAGGAAAGTACAAAGGATACCTCTGACCCAATTTGGGGGCTAAGAAACCTTCCTGGATGGCAGTACCTGAGCTATGCTGTGACCACAGCAGTGGACTTTGGCCCTTGAGAAGCTCCTTGCACACTTGCGTTTCTCCCCTAGGTCTGTCTCAGGTGCCACTAGCCTGCCTCCCTGCATGTCTAGCCCCCTTGGGAAGTTATGTACTTTTTTCGTCCTGAGATCCACTTGGCAGAACTGCTGATTGATTACCAGGCAGTGGGTAGACAGAGTCATTGTTGAAAAAATGGTGAGGTGGATGGAAGCATATGTGCCAAATGCTGCTCACTGACAATGAGGTTCCTACCTCCCCTCAGCACACAAACACACCAAGTTTACACCTGTCCACCCAGAAGCAGCTAGAGCAGAGCCTGTCCAACAGTTATGGCCAGAAGAGGAAGATTTGATGAGAGACTGAGTATGGGGCTGAAGGGGAAAAGTCAAAGTTAATTCCCAGGCTAATTTATGGGGGTCTCAGGTGTCAGCATAGGGGGTTTCATGAACAATACTGCCCTCTGAAATGGGACACACTGGAGGAGGATCATGGGTTAGGGGCTGGGTAGTCTGGCTGAATAGATGAAAGGACAGGAAGGGGAATGAGAAGTTTGGAACATGTTGAGTTCAAGGTGTCCATGGGACTCTCGGGGCAGTCAGATGGCATTGCAGTCTGGACCTTATGAGACCTGTCAGGACTGGAGAGTCAGGATTTTGATGGCAGCAGACACTATGGAACTAATCACTCAGAGAGAGACTGTGGGAAAAAACCTATGGACAACAGTGTTTAGGAAGCAAAGTCCTACTAATGGTACCTCACATGTATCTATGTATTACCAGCCCCTCTCTCCATCCTTCCTGCAAAGCCTCCCTCAGACCCTCTTCAGTTCATGCCTACAAACTGTAACTGCCTCTCACCAGTTTCCATGGCTTCATTCCCCATCCCACAGGTATCATAGTGACCTAACATGCCTGTTTGCCTTTGTTATTGGACCTGTTCAGTTACCTGCCCCGCTTTGCCCCAGGATAAAATCCCAATTCCTTAGCTTGGCTCTCAAGAGTCTATCAAGATGTGGTTCCTGCCAATACTTATGTCCAGTTTTACATCCCATACACCAGCTCTACCCCATGAAACATTGCATTATTCCAGAACATGCTCTGGGCATTTGTGCATGCTGACTCCTTTTCTGATTGGCTTTCTGTCTTTTGTACTCCTGGTAAACTAGTCGTCAGGACTCAACTACAAAGCCTTTCACTCTCCAGGATGATGTAGTCTCCATTTCCCTTTTGCTATAGCCTCTAATGCTTTCTCTAATCACACCTGGCCTTACACCTGGCTGCAAGCTGCTGTCTCCCACCAAGCCAAGCTCCGCCAGGCCAGAGACTGTGGCTGATTCAAGCCTGTATGCCTATCTTAGTCACCAAGAGAACATGTTGAGTGGGGATTATTCAAGTTCTTCTAAAATCTGCTGCTTTGGCCCAGAGGGAAGATAGAGAGACAGAAAGGGTGCACATGCAGCTCCACATGGGCCCTTGGGTGGAACATCTGCCCGTGGCCAGCGCTGGTTTCTTCTTAGTGCCTACATGGACAAGGCCAGCGACCCAGCAGAGCAGGAGGTCCTCATCGACGAGCAGCTGCACTCTCCAGAGGGCCTGGCAGTGGACTGGGTCCACAAGCACATCTACTGGACAGACTCAGGCAATAAAACCATCTCCGTGGCCACTGTTGATGGTGGCCGCCGATGCACTCTCTTTAGCCGTGACCTCAGTGAACCCCGGGCCATTGCTGTTGATCCTCTGCGAGGGTGAGTGTCCCCACCCAAACTTCCTATCCCCCAGCAGAGGTGCTCAGTCCTCATGTGTCTGTCACAAGAGCTGTCTTGAGGGCTCTAGAAGACTCTGGGCCAATAAGACACACGCCAAGGGGAAGCAAGTCCAGCCACAGCTCTCATCCCATTAATCACCTGCCAAGGCTTCTTTGGTCATTGGTTGCTGGGGTTCCCCCTAGTCTCTGCTTATTCACAGACTCTGAGCATCTCAGCATAGTGTGGGGTTCTTGAGATTGACTGGTAGAAGCTCATGGGGGAGTGGCCTTTTAAGCACTCTTAAAAGGACTCTTCCTACACTGGCACTCCAAGACTCTGATTAGAGCTGCTAAAAGTGGAAGAGATGGGCTCACTGGCCATTCAGCTGAGTCTGAGTGGACTCTGGGAGAAGCCAGGTTCTCAAATAAGATGATGGCTGTAGTGCCTACTAATTCTAATACTTGCTGATTCTAAAAGGTTCCAGAGGTCCTCCCATCTCCACTGAGCATAATCCTCAAGTATTTAGTGGGTCATTGAGCCTCTGTGACTCAGACCAACCCAATCATGTCCCCAACAACAAGCCAAATTTGGTTTTTCTTTTTTTCAGGTTCATGTATTGGTCTGACTGGGGGTACCAGGCAAAGATCGAGAAGTCTGGGCTCAATGGTGTAGACCGGCAAATACTGGTGTCAGACAATATTGAATGGCCCAATGGAATCACACTGGGTAAGCCCTGCTAAGCTCTCTGTGTTGGGAGCCTACTCTAACACCTGATTCTGATGACTGTCAGGAGCCCCATGGGTCTTGTTTCTGGGTCACTTCACGAGGCCAGTACCTTTATTCCCTGATGGTTCTTTCTGCAGTCTGGGTTGAGTCTGAGGCCTGGGAATGTGGGCAGAGAAGGGGTAAAGAGTAGTGGAGATCCAGGCTGCAGTTGCAGGTTCATACCTGATCTCTTCTCCCTTCCTCCTCAAGACTTGCTGAACCAGCGCTTATACTGGGTGGACTCCAAGCTACACCAGCTGTCCAGCATTGACTTCAGTGGAGGCAACCGAAAGATGCTGATTCTGTCTACTGACTTCCTGAGCCACCCCTTTGGGATAGCTGTGTTTGAGGTGAGCCCCCTGAGAGAAGGCATGGTCCAGCCAGGAATTGAAACCTAGAGAAGTCTTTTCCCTGTCCTTTGTCCAAATGAAAACAAGGGAACAGTGAAGCCAACTGTCATGTTTGTACACAAATTGAGAGCCGCCCACATGCAAAAGCTCTGCAGCCCAGTCTGCCTGGCAGCCTTTCCTGTGCTCTCTTCCCAAGAGCCCTCTCTCAGAGTACTTCTCAGTGCAGTACTCCACAACCAAATCTTCCTCTCTGCACTCAGAGCACCCTGTGCTGCATCTCATATACAGAAGCCACTCAATAAAGGAGGAGAGGAAGAAGGAACATATTTTTTCTTAGAATCATTTACTGTAGAAAATGGCCTGAGTGATGCCATGCAATTCAGCACAGTTCTATTGACCTTTGCTGGATCCTGGGGTCACAGGAGTGAATGAGACACTATCCCAGTCCCCAAGAGGCTTCCAGGAAGGTGAGGGAGGACTTAAGACCCTAGCAACCTTTCTTCTTGGGGAATGAGAAAGCCAAAATCTACCAAGATCTACACACCCACCTCTTCTCCAAAACTAACTCTGCTGCCAAGGGGAGGGAAAGTAAGGGGACAGCAGTCTAGGGTGGGCACTGGCAGTATTTTCTTGGAGCAGCTTCACTCAGCACTGCTTGAAACTGTGGGCAAAGCTCCATCTCTAAGTCCAGCCCTTACTTCAAAAGTCAGGTGTGTTTGAACATATGTGTATGTATATGTGATTGAGCATATTTGTGGCATGTGTAAAGTATGTGTATGTGCATGTGTATATGTAAATGCATCAGAGTAAAAGTGTGCATTCCTAGATGTGCTGGTGTTTGTGAGTATATGCATCAATATTTACAAGTATGCCTTTATGTGTACAGATGAACATTTGGGTATGTGTCTGGATCTGTGTTGGATGCACGGTTGTCCCTGTAGTTGTGGATTTGCCTACAGATGCACATCTGGGCTTGCATGGACTAACCATGTGTACTCGTGTATCTTCCCTGAGGCCGGGAGGCCCAGCAACAGAAAGCCTTTATGTATCTCCTCCAATCTTAGTCCTAGACCTCAGTAATAATAATAGTTATAGAGATTCAACTTTGGGTTTCCACTGGCTCCAGGAAGTAGGCCTAACTCAGCATTAGTAAGTTCAGTGGTGGCCTTTGGGTCACAGCACATAATCACCAAATCATCCTTGAAGATAGAAGGGAACCAGGAGAGTTGACATACATTAGAGGCTGAGAGTCCCCTGAGAATCTGTGGATAGGATAGCTCAAGGAAGGTGTCAGGGAAGTTCTCGTTAGTATGATTTGGGGCTGAGCCCTCAGACTGAGGTTAGGAGTTCAGACTCCAGGCCTCCTATCCTCCACATCTGTACCCCACAGGACAAGGTATTCTGGACAGATCTGGAGAATGAGGCTATTTTCAGTGCAAACCGGCTCAATGGCCTGGAAATCTCCATCCTGGCTGAGAACCTCAATAATCCACATGACATCGTCATCTTCCATGAGCTGAAGCAGCCGAGAGGTGAGCCTTCCCTGGTCCCCTGCCTGTGTCCTCTCCCACCACTAGACAGGCTATATTCACAGTTGTGTCATGACTCAGCATCCCCAGGAATAATAAGAGCAATCTCTCTTGTAGAGTGCTGTGTCATATTTTGTCTCATTTTGCCTCAAGCTCTTTGTGAAATAAGGCCAGGTATAAACAAATATATAAATTTCCTATTCTTTCCAATCCTGCAAAGTGTGCATATTGTTCTTCTCACTAAACAATTGAGGAAAATGAAGTTCACAGAGGTAAAATGATGTTAGCAGGTAGCAGAAGTGAAACCTAAACTCAGGTCTACCTGATTGCTAAGTTCCTTCTCCTTCTTGTTTGCTATGTGTACCCATTTTGCAGTAGTATATACACTTAGGTGCCCTAGGGCCATATAGTAGGTTAGCTTGTTAGTGGGAAATAGAATCCAGGAATCCTACTACTACATTGTCTCCTCTTATCAGTAGGATAGGCTCATTTTAACTGTAACTGAGCTGTTGGCTACCAAGGTGAAAGAGGGAAAGCAAAGGAGGGTAAGGAGATAAGATGGGTTCCTGGTTCTAGATCTAGAAATTGAGAGAGACATGGCATGTGACATGGGAAAACAAAACACAACAAAAACAACAAACCCCAAAAGATTTTGGAGTTCAACATTCCTCAGTTTAAATTCTATCTCCAAAAGCCCTAGAGACATAGATTGAAAAGTTTCTCTTCTTGGAGCCTATCTGAGACATAACAGCCACCTCTCAGAATTATTGTTTGTTATTGTTGTCAGGTGCCTTCAAGTTGGGTCCAACTCATAACAACTCTATGTACAGCATAATGAAACTCACCCTGACACAGTGCCATGCCCGGCACTTTGTCAGAGCTCTTCTGCTATTCTTAGGGTTTTTGATGGCTGATTATTTTGGGAGTGGGCTGCCAGGTCCTTCTCCCATTTTTTGTGGTGCTGAGAATTGAACCTAAGGGCCCCAGAGTGCACAGAGCAGCACTCTACCAACTGAGCTAAACCCCAGCCTCTCAGAATAATCTCAGAATTATTGGAAGAATTAAGAGTGACTCGGGATAAAATAGCAAGCACAGTGCTGGTAGGTGCCCAATATAAGTAGGGAAGGCTTTTTGAGCAAGCCAAACAGGAAAGGCCTCGTCTTTGGGAGGCAAAAATCCCTGACATGTCCTGTATGTGCCCTGTTTCCTGTCTGTGTCTGTCTGTCTGTCCGTCTTCTTCCCCTTCTTCCTCCTCCCCCTCCTCCTCCTCCTCCTCCTCTTCTTCTTCTTCTCCTCCTCCTCCTCCTCTTCCTCCTCCACTTCTTCCTCCTCCTCCTCCTCTCTTTCTGCCATTAGCTGCAGATGCCTGCGAGCTGAGTGCCCAGCCCAATGGAGGCTGTGAGTACCTGTGCCTTCCCGCTCCTCAGATCTCCAGCCACTCTCCCAAATACACATGTGCCTGTCCTGACACGATGTGGCTTGGCCCAGACATGAAGAGGTGCTACCGAGGTAAGCAGAACTTCTAGGAGGGGTGGCCCCTGGCAGTGACAGACCCTGCCCTTGACATCTGGAACACAGTATGCTCTTGGTTTTTCTCCATCTTCTCTGGCTACTTGTCGCTTTGTAAGCCCTTCTTCTTCTTCTTTTATTTTTTTACTTTCCTTGAATGCTCATGTTTCCAGGGGCCTTTCAAGCATTTCTCTTCTCCCAAGAAAAAAATGTACATATACATAAGAGGTTTTTAATTTGGTTTCCAGGAAGTTTCTGGAATCCCTTGAAAACCTCAAGTTAAGAAGAACCCTTGACCTCTATAGCTTCAATTATTATTTATATACAGATGACTGAATTTGCCTATTTCTTACCTAGAACTTAGCAAATCACGTAGAAACTCTTTTGAAGTATGGTGGGGACTAATAGATAATACTTCAACCACATAAATTATGTTTATTTCCCAATTGATTAACAGGCCTTTTGTTTGAGTGTAAGTTTGTCACATCATTTATGATTTCCAGGCTCACAATATCTGGGTAATATGTTTCTAGATTTATGATTTCTCCTACCTCTAGACTTTTGCAGTAGTCTTGTCTACACCTAATTCTACAGCATTGTTTTAATGACTCATCTTTAGCGAATCAAAGTGAAGTGCTTAGAATTCAGCTGAAGAGATCATGGCCCATTCAGGGGGCTAAGGGAAGGCTTTGCAAGGAGCCCTGATGATGAGCCCTGACATTACCTCATAGAGAAAATAACTTAGACACTAAAGTAACAAACTGCGCAGTCCAAATGACCTCCATGGCCTTTTCCCCCAGCACCACAATCTACCTCAACAACGACGTTAGCCTCTACTACGACAAGGACAGTACCTGCCCCTACAAGAGCCCCTGGGACCACCGTACACAGCCCCTCCTACCAGAACCACAGCACAGAAACACCAAGCCTGACAGCTGCGACCTCAAGCTCCGTTAGTGTCGCCAGGGCTCCCAGCACCAGGCCATCTACCCTAAGCCCTGCAACCAGCAACCACTCCCAGCACTGTAAGGAAATGAGCTCTGCGTTCTGTCATGACATGGGAGGGTCTGAGGGGACCCAGGATGGGGACTTTGTGGGAAGAGAGGTCCTAGCTGAGCTGAATACGGCACATCCCTGAGGAGGAAGCAGAGGGAAGTGGGTGCCAGCCTGGGACTGAGGAATCTTAGGTGCCCCTAACTTAGAGAGGGTCTGGAAGGAAGCTACATTCTATCTCTGAGACCCAGTTTCTTTTCCTACAAAGGTGAGATAATAACCCACCCTTCACTTGCTCCATAAAATTGTCAAGAGGGGCAAAGGAGGCAGCGTAAACAGAAGTGCTCACATCCAGCCCCTGCTGCCTAGCTGTACATCTGTGCTTCACAAGTTACTGATAGGCACAGGAGGGGGGGTCCCTGGGGCTTGGAAAGCTCTTGTCTCAGTTCACAGCAGCTTCAGTGAGCTGCCCACGTGATCACAGCCATAACTACAGTCTGCTTTTGCCTATTTCCCAACCCTGGGACAAAAATAATTAAGTTCACCACTTATTAAATCATTGGGAGCAGTAATTGTCACTACTAGAACTGTTCTATCTCATTAGCCAGCAAATACCTTTTTAATTGAGTTACCTGCCAGGGGGAGTTCATTTAAAAGGATAAACTATCTTTTACATTTTTTTCCCCATACACGATGGCCCAGAAACCAAGCATCCTGGTGACACCTTTCTGACCAGGCCAGCAGAAGCTGGATTCTCAGAGTTCAGCACTCACCCTAAAGTTTGGAAAGGCAGGTGAAACACATGTGAATTCTAGTTCCTCTCGTGTGGGGGCAGAGCTTCCAAGCAGCCTTTCCCCAGAGACCTCATCCAGCTGTAGGTTTAAGATCAGCCCAAAGCGAAAGGACAGCAGCACTTCCACAGTTAGCTTTGCAAGCAGTGCAGCTCTGTCCTCCCCTGAAGAGTTAGATTTGTTGAGGAGACTTGGAGAAACAGACACACTGTGAGAATAGAATGGGGGCCACCGCCAGCAAGCAGTCATCTTCTCTCTTGGAGCAAATGTAAGATAAGAACTTCGCTTCATACCTCAAAGGGTTGTCATGTGGACCTAAGGGGAAAATACTTTCTAAAATGCAATGTGCTATACAAATTTTAGAAGGAAGATGGTTGTAAGAGTGAGAAAGATGGCACAGCATACTTTTAAAAAAATATAGTACATTTTCCAAACACTTTTCAGTTTAGAATGTACTTTTCCAGATCTTTTTTAAAGACAGGGTCTTATGCCGGGCCTGGTGGCGCACTCCTGTAATCCTAGCAGCTTGGGAGGAGGAGGTGGGAGGATCACAAGTTCGGGACCAAAGGTAGTCTTTGTAACTTAGTGAGACCCTGTCTCTAAAAGTAAAAAATTGGGCTGGGGGAGCAGCTCAGTGGTCCAGCACTTGCAGAGGATGCAGGCGCAAGGCCCTGGGTTCAACCCCCAGTACTGCAAAAAAAAAAAAAAAAAGAAGACAGGGTCTTACTAAGTAGCCCAGACTGGTTTAGAACTCATGGTCCTCCTGAGTGCTGGATTTCAGGGATGCACTACCATACCTGGCTAACATACCTTTTTAAATTTGGGCCTCACAACAACTACCTCACTCACCACCCTCTTGGAATGAGGCAAGGCCATGCCAGGCACTATACTAAGCCTTTTATTAAAACTACCTCATTTAATCCTTATATATCCCTAGGAGGTAGGTAATCACATTATCCTTATTTTTAAGATAAAGAAATTTAATGTTACATGTATAATACACCTGCAGCTATAGCACTGTGGCATCTGATCCCAGCAGATCTCGGAAGATAAGCAGGGTCAGGCCTGGTTAGTACTTGGATAGGAGACCGCCTGGGAACACCACGTGCTGTAGGCATGGGAGAAGGACCTGGCAACCCACTCCCAAAAATCAATCTGCCATTGAAAACCCTATGAATAGCAGAGAAGCACGGACAATAGTGTTTCACCTGGTGTATGTGGGGTCGCTATGAGTCGGACACCGACTCGACGGCACCTAACAACAACGTATAATACATACTAACTTGCCCAAGGTCACACACGAAGTGAGTAGTCAAGACGGGGTTTGAACCCAAGAAGTCTGAGCTAGGAGCCTGTGCTCTTGATTCCACTATACTGTACCCTGTCTAATTTTAATAATTTAGGAAAAATAAGCTGATAGTGCAGATGGATAGCCAGACCACCAAATACAACAGAGATATTGCAATAGATACTGGCTGAAAAAGGTAACTGACCCAATCAGTCTGCAACATGAAGATCTAAATGCTCACCTGCCATGCACAGCCCCCAGCTTTCTACCACCACGATGCTGCAGGAAGTGTATGGGACTTGAGTCATGAGTCCTGAGTTAAAGTCCTACCTTTTTATTTACCTGTAAGATTTCATTTTCCCTTCTGTGAAATGGAGATAACCTCTGTCCTGCTTAGTCCACAGGAATTTTGAAGGAGTCTGGAAAGACTGAATTATCACGCATTAGGTACAATCATCATTTTAGAGTGAGGACAAGAACGGTTTGGGTAATTCTTACTGCTGGAGGCCAATAAGGGCTTGGATTCACATTGACAGAGCATCATTCTGTAAATGTTTGTGTTTTGCAGATGGGAATGAAGGCAACAAAATGGGATCAACAGTCACTGCTGCTGTCATTGGGATCATTGTGCCCATAGGTGAGTGTGGCCTCATGTCATTGGGAAGCAAAGAGAGTCCCTACCTAGGGCTTGGGGAAAGGCACTAGGATAGAGAACTTGGCACACTGACCTTCCCTCCTTTTGCCCTGGCAGCCTTCTTGCCAACTCCCACACCCGGTTTAATTTTGTTTCTTGGGCTGGCACATAGGACTCTCAGCACTTGGCCCTAAACGACCTCATTCACATTCTACACTCACGTCATGTGAAGACCAACTGAATGCTCCCTGGGGACAGGGCTGGTGGCTCTCTTGCTCACCACTCTCCCCATCTCCTAGTAATGACTGGCACCTGATAGGAAACTAAATATTTGTTTGCCATTCCTTGAATAGGTCATCCTGTCTTGCTTTATTTTCATTTGGTTTTTGACAAACATTTATTGAACAGCTAGTATATGCCAAACTCTGTGATAAGGGGAGGGAAGAAAGCTAAAGATGAATAAGACATGGTTGTATCCTACAAGAGTTTAGACTTATTGAAGAGACACATACAACACAACTAAGTTTATTATGACACAGTGAGTCCTAAGAATAAACTGTGCACACTGAGTTTAATGGAAGTGCTGAGGAAGGACTGAGCTTACACTAAGAGGGCATGATGGCAGGCAAGGTTTCCTAGTAGAAGTGATACCTAAGCTGAATCAGCCAGTGAGTATCTTAAGGACAGGAACTTTGTCCTTTTATCCTGGGAATCCTCAGTATGGTGGTGAGTTAGTGAGTGAAAGTTAAAAAAAAAAAAAAAAAAAAAAAACAACAAAAAAACCTTCTCCCTATGCAAGACACTGTACCAAATGCCAAGAATGCAAGGAAGAAAAAAAAAGACCTTCAGAGCTTTCAGTCTGAGTATTATTTCCCTGAGAGGTAGAATATCTTTTCATAAGCTTATTGCCATTTATTAACATGAATTGCCTATTCAAGGTCTTCTTTTCTATTGGTTACCTTATTTGTAGAAATATTTACACATAATGAAGATTAAAACCTTTATAATATATGTGATAAATATTTTCCACCAGTCTGACACTTGATTTTTAAATTTGTGGTACCTTTTGCCATGCATAAATTTAGGTTATTATTTTTTTAATAAGTATCAGATCTGTTCATCTTTTTGTTTCATGAGTTCTAGGTTTTGAGTCTTGCTTAAAAAAGCCTGCCTCATTCTGAATTATTACAATATCTCCTGATGTTTTCTTTTACTAATTTAAACTTATTTTTAGTATTTAGATATTTCCATTTGGAATTTATATAGAGTATGGTATGAGATAGTGATTTAACTACTTTCTTTTCTACATACCTATCTAGAGTCTCCAAAAACATTATTGAATGGCCCATCATTTCCTTCTGACTTGAATTGTCATCTTTATTATAAGCTACATGCCTATACATACCAGGCTTAATTCTTCACCCATTATCTTGTTTATTCCTACAGACTAGTAGCACTTTGTGCTACTAGTGTTAGGCTCACAACATTTCCCAATCTACTTTTATTTAGTTTCTCTTCTAGATGAACTTTAGAATCATCCTGTCAATTCTATAGAAATTATGATGGCATTTTCACTGAGATTGCTTTAGATATGGGGAGAATTCACATTTTCACAATCTTGAAGCTTCATCCAGGAATGTGAGATCCAGTTCAGTCTTCATTTACATCCTTTAATAGAATTTTATAGATCACATAGGACTTGCACATTTCTTGTTAGGTTATCCCAGGTATTTTATAGGTTTTGTTGGGCTATTATTAGTGTGTTCTTATTCCATTACATTTTCTAATTGGTTATTGCTGACTACAAAGGAAGTTATTAATTTTTTATGTTGATTCTTGGTGAACTGAAATTATTTCTAATAGTTTTTTACTTGCTTCTTTAAGATTTTCTAAACATACAAATATGTTAGTACCAACAGCTTGGTTTCTTCCTTTCCTATGTTTTTCCTTTCCTTTCCTTTCCTTTCCTTTCCTTTTTTCTTGTTTTTTTCTTTTCTGTAGTAGGGGTTGATCCCAGGGCCCCACGCATGCTAGGCAAGCACTTTACCACTGAGTCGCACCCTCAGCCCCTTTTTCTTTTCTTTTCTTTCTTTTTTATTTTTATTTTGAGACAGGGTCTCATTATATTGAGCAGGCCCATATTTATACCTTCCAATTTCAATTTTGTATCTGGACTTAACAGCACACAGCTAAATATCTAGGACTATAAAGAAAAGCAGAGAAAACAAGCATCCTTGCTTTGATCCTCTCTAATTACTCAAACAGAAACCCCTCTATAGCATCCTAGATAGGTGATAATATTCAGTGTCCACTGAAATGCTCAGAATGATTGCCTTTCAAGCCCTTACCCCTATTCCTGCCCAGCTCTTTTGAAGAGAATGTCCTCCTTTACTCATTAACATACACCTTTATTCTAATCCAGAGCTTAGGTTGCCCTTCTGTATCCCCCTCTAAAGATGCCCCTCTTCTGATGGAGCCCCAGCTTTAGAAAGAAATGCTCCACCTGATAATCTGGAGAAAGAATGGTTTTGGGGATCCACAGAAGGAGCAGCATTGGGGCAAAGGTGTAGGAAAGAAATTCATTCATTTGTTGAGCATGTGTCACTGAACACCTCCTCAGTGCTAGGTACAGAGACAAATAAGCACCATCCCTGCCCTCACAGACTCAGTCTAGTTTGTAGCTCAGTTATGTAAAATACTATGGCCTGAGAGCACCATGAGGGAGAACAATTTCTGCATCGAATAGCTGAGGAAGACTTCACATTTAAAGGATAAGTAGTTAATGAAAGATGAGATAAGAAAACAACTTCTAAGCACCAGAAAAGGAACATGCAGGGACAGTGCCTAAGGAGAAAGGGACAGTGAAGTTGGAGTGGGGGCAAGATCTGCATTGATGTTCAAGCAGTGGGTGGGAGCCCCCTGGATGGCCATCGTAATGTGTCCCTTCTTCCAGGGGTAATAGCTCTGCTGTGCACGAGTGGCTTCCTGATCTGGAGAAACTGGAAGCGGAAGAACACCAAGAGCATGAATTTTGACAACCCAGTGTACAGGAAAACAACAGAAGAAGAGGATGAAGATGAGCTCCATATAGGGAGGGCTGCTCAAATTGGCCATGTCTATCCTGCAGTAAGTATTACTTGCTGGAAGAAATTCTTCATTCTCATCCTTCCTTCTTCCCACCCTCCCTACTTCCTTTCTCCCTCTTCCTCCCTCCCTCCCTCCCTTTCTCCCTTCCTTTCTGCCTTCCTTCCTTCCTTCCTTCCTTCCTTCTACCTTATGAAGAACCTCCCATGTACCAGGCACTGTTCTAGGCCCTGGGGAGCACAGACATGCTGAGGCAGGAGGTTGGGGTAGCAGGGTATCAAGACTTCCTCATACCTAGAGGATTTTCCTAGTGATAAAGAAGCCAAATGTCTTTCTTCCTGCTGAGTAATTTTCAGAACTTTTAGCCGGGAAGCATAACTGTGGCCATTTAACTTGAATGTATTCATTTCAACAAACACTATATACGAATTATGTGCTAAGCATCACATTAGACATCAAGTATTCAAAAGGAGATAAGGAATGTACTTGGTCCCAAGCAGCTGGTGGGGGTGTTAGAGGTACTAACATTCAGTTGTACAACTATGTGCCAGGTGCTATGGTGGAAGTTCAGCAGTCCCTCCTAGAAAGTCTTCCCCAGCTTACTTTGTTCTCTCACAGTCCTCTAGGTCTCTCTCCATCCCAACACCTGTCATACCATGGTACACTTGCCTGTTACTTAATGGTCTCCCCACTAGACCTTGAAGAGATCCTTGAAGGCAAGATCTGATGTGATTAGTCTGTTTTCCTGGTGTCTAGCACAGCATAGCCCACTTCTAACAAATATACATTTGTTGAACAAATGGTATGGAAACATCAATGAGGGAGCTATTATGTCTGGGGAATTGGAACTGTGTCTTTGAAAGATTAATAGCAATTTTCTAGGTAGAGCAGGAGAGAAATGGCATTCCAGACAGAAGTATGTGCAAAGGCACAAGACAGCATGACCTGTTGGGGAGCAAGGACCTCAAGGTGGCTGAAACAGGTGTCACTGTTATATAGCAGAGTCAGGGGGCTGAGTGTGACCTCAGGGGTCATCCAGTCCATCCCCCTGTCAGGCAATCAGCAGCTTTGATCGCCCACTGTGGGCAGAGCCCTGTCTTGGGGAGACCAGAGAACTGGAAGACCCAGCCCCTGCCCTCAAGGAGCTTTTTGTCTTGCCGGGGGAACCAAGGTCACAGCTGCACCAGCTCCCGAAGAACCCTCTTTCCGAGCTGCCTGTCGTCAAGTGCAAGGTAGGGCAGTGCCACTCTGAGCCTGAGGGGCTGGTGAGTGAGGGCCTGAACCAAGGCAGGTGCAGCCAATACTAGAAGGCTTTTTGGCTTTGGAAGGCTGCAAACTGTAAGCTGGGTGTTGGGACAGTGGAAATATGGGTTAGTCACAGACCAAGGAAATGGCATGTGGAAGAAAGTGACTGTGGGGCAGACAGAACTGCTACTGAAGCAAATTGTTCATAAAGGGGAGATACGGGTGATGAAATTGAGCAAGTGGGGAGGGTTAGCAGTTGGTCTTTAGGATCCTTAACCTTGACCATGTAAGAAAACAGTTGCTTGACCAATTTTCAAAGGTCAGACAAGGTACAGTGCAAGAAGCATTGAGCTTGGAGTAAGGAGATGACTTCCAGTTCCACTATTCTATAACCTTGTAATCTTAGTCAATTATCTCTACTTACTTTTATTTGTGAAATGAGAATAATAGCCCCTATTCCATCCATCCCCTGAGTCTAGAAAGTGAGCCAGCCCATGCAGGAGAGCACTTTGCCAAGTACTAAGCACTCTACACTTGGGAAGTGGCATTGTTTCCAGAGAAGGAAATGACCCCAGGGAGTTAATCCTGATGAGTCTGAGGCCCCAGTAATAAGCTCCTGCCAGTTGCAAAGAAATAGAGTGAGAAAATCAATTTCACGAGTACCTACTAGGTGTTAGACACTGTTCCCAGTGTTTTACATACATTTTCTCATTTAATCTTCACAATTACCTTACAGAGTTGATATTACTAGCCCCATTTGCAGATGAGAATACTGAGACTTATAGAAATTGAATATCTTACCTAAGACCATAGCCCAGAAGTGATAGAACCAGAATTCAAACTCCAGTGTATTTATACACAGAGGCCCATGTTCTTTTCACTATGTCTTGGGGTAAATAGTCTAAGCTCTGGAAATCAATATTCTCAACTACTTGTACTCTCGTCCCTTTCTCAAATAGCTTTGCCATCACTCCTGGGGCCTGCCTTTGACCTAAAGATCTGTCTTGGAGAGAGTGGGAGGGTGGCTACACTAGAATAAGACTGTCTTCAAAATCTATGGTACTAGACCATGGTCATGGCATTCGTGGAAAACTATGAATAATGCAATGATGACTTCAAAGGCAGTAAAGTTTCTTTTTATCATATATAGATTATCTACAGATAGAAGAAACTTATGTGAGTTATGTTGGTCCAGAGTGCGCCAGACCTCATATGTGTTAGGTACTATATTAAAAACTCTACGTGCATTATTTCATTTGGTTCCTATCCTATGAGGACGGGTCCTTGTCACATTTGACAGATGATGAAACTAAGGCTGGGAGAAGTAGCTAGCTCAGATGCACAGAGCCTTGAGAAAGATAATGAAAGTAGAGTTTGTCTAAAGGAGGGCATCTGGGAAACAAAAGAGTGGCAAAGAAGATTCTATCAAGACCAGCTGGGGAAAGCGAGATGTGTATCCTGGAGAAGAAAACAGAATGAAGAAAAGGGAAATCACTGTCTATAAATTTCAAGGGCCTGCAGCCATAGCCCTGTGGCATCCGATCCCATCAGATCTCGGAAGCTAAGCAGGGTCGGGCCTGGTTAATACTTGGATGGGAGACCGCCTGAGAACACCAGATGCTGTAGGCTTGGGAGACAGATCCAGCAACCCACTCCCAAAAATCAATCCTCCATTGAAAATCCTAGGAACGGCAGAGAAGCACTGACAATAGTGTTTCGCCCATTGTAGGTAGGGTCGCTATGAGTCAGATACCGACTCAATGGCACCTAACAACAACAACAAATTTCAAGGGCTTTTCTGTGTAGAACTCTCTTTGAGTGTAGGGCAGTATTGGGGAATGAGAAGATAAAAAGAAACAACCTTCACATCAGTATAGGAAGGAATTAAAATCCACTGTCCACAAGGGAATAGACTGGCTTAGAGGTTAGTGGGATCACCACCTAGCAGTCAGACATTTGTGGCGGAGGGGAGTTGAGCATCCAGTAACTGGAAAGTAGGAATGAGGGAGAGTTGGCTTGCATTGCCTTCCAATTCTGTTTAATCAGTTGGGAGGTGTGTAGCCTGATTAGCATCCTGGAGACAAGTCACTAATAGCCCAGGATTTAACATTTGATGGAGCTAAGCCACTGAAGTTTTCCCAACCTAAAATCCTATAAGGGAGGAAAATTTAGGTCTCTGCTACCTTTCTTTACAAAGTGACAGAACAGAATAATGAAAAGAGCTCCAGGGCTGGATTTACCCAGACCTGGGATCAAACTTAGGTCAGCTACTTGCTGTATGATCCAGTACAAACATTAAGTAAGCACACTGAGTCTCAGTTTTCTCATCTGTAAAATAAATCTCTTGGCATAATTTGAAGATTATGTGAGCTAATACCTGCAGAGTAATAGTATGTTTGCTACTTTGCTGATACTCAGTAAAGACTACCTCTTCTGGATCTAATGATTATTTCTTTGGTCTATCTCCCCAGCGAGTGGCATTAAGTCTTGAAGATGATGGACTGCCCTGAGGATGGGACCACCCACTTCGTGCCTCATGGAGTTCAGTCCCATGCACTACTCTCTCTGGATGGTGTATGACTGGATGGATGGGTTTCTATATATGGGTCTGTGTGAGTGTGTGTGTGTAACTTTTTTTTAATTTATGTTGCGGAAAGGTAACCACAAAGTTATAATGAACTGCAAACATCCAAAGGATGTGAGAGTTTTTATATGTATAATGTTTTATACACTTTTTAACTGGTTGCACTACCCATGAGGAATTCATGGAATGGCTACTACTGAGTGACTAACATGTATATAACCAAATGGGGGCCGATGGTACAGTACCTTACTCATCACTTAAAGACTATATTTACAGAGGATGTTTGATTTGGGGGTGCTTTTTTAGGTTTGGGGTTTTGGTTTTTTGTAAATAGAATGATGCTTTGTGGCTATCCATCAACATAAGTATAAAAAGAAAGAACACTTCGACTCCCTCCCCCATTTAGATTATTTATTAACATATTTCAAAAATAAGATTAGTTCTATAAATAATTTAGAGAAGCGAGAGTATTTATTTTTGGTATGATTGGCCCACCACACAGACTCTGTGTTGTTGTTATGTGTGTGTTTATGTATGTATGTGTGTATGTGAGAGAGAAAAATCTGTAGAGAAGAGGCACATACACCTAATGGCTATTGCTCAAGTACACAAAGATAAACTTGTTTAAAAACAGTCCATGAGAGGGGTAACTAGTTTTCAGAGAAATCTTTGGAAACTTGGCTCAGAAAACAAGACACTATGGTTTATGCAAACATGTAGTGGAAGAGGCAAATCTTTTCACCTGTGGCTATGCCTGCAGGCATAGCCAGGAAAAGCTATCAGCTCACCATGGCCTCCGTGACTCCCATCTCGGTTTTCTTGTCTGTGGCCAAGGTCAGTGTAGAGAAACAGTGCTAAAAGCTCTCATGAGCTTGATACCACCACCTAAACCTGAGCAAGAGCTTATTTTATATTTCAGCTCTTTGGGTAACATCTTCAGTTTCCTTCAGGATTCAGGTTAAATTCAGTAAGCTTCCTCCCACGCACCTAAAGAGTACTGTCCTTACAGAGCTAAGTAGAGACACTTTCAGAACAGCCCATTTGCTACAGGGACTGGTTCAGGCGCTGAACCTCTTGAGACATGGGGTGGATGAGGATGAAGATGGTAGAATAGGTTTCACATCTCTATTGCTTCCTTCCCCTCACTCTCTACCATTTCCTTTAGGGGGGGGGAAACATTTTAAATTAATAAATAGGTTTCTTACCATCATATGTTCATATAGATAAAACTAAGTCAGAAAAAGTGGCCAGACCTCAAGTCATATTTGAGGGGATTTTAAATCAATGCAGTAGTAAAGCATATTGGCTATACATGTTCACACAGAGATTTGGTTTACTTCTTTGTAAATAAAAGCAAAAACTGGGTATATGTATAGATTTTTCTTTTCATTACGGACCCCTTTGCTTTTCCTGGGCCCAGAGGGAGGTGGGGAGAAGAGCTGTTTTCTGTTTGCGGGGTCTACCATTGGTCTACATAACCTTATAGTCCTGGAAGGAATTCAGTCCCTACTAGGTTTCTCATCCAAAGTATGGTCTTTTCTTAACTCTGCTGTTCTGCCACTTCACTCCTACTCAGTACCCAGGAACAAGTGTAACACAGAAGTGTTTGGCTTAAGTATAAATTGAGGACATGTATCTAAACTTCATATACCTGGAACTTGACACTCTTAAGCCCTACTCCCACCCTCCAGCCACTTCCAACTCAGTGAAGCTTGGATGTCTCACCAGCTTGACACTCTCTGAATTTCTAGGCAGACAATCTGCAGTTCTGTCATCCTGTTCCTAGGACCTTGCTCTACGGCACTCATGGTCTACTAACCTCTAAGAAAACAACTGTGTTCCAGAGCTTGGGCATTATGTTTTACAACTTCCTTATGGTATGCGTGTGTTGATGGTCTTGAGACATTCATTGAGAGGGAAGATGCAGTTGAGCTAGATTACCCATAAAACAGAATTTTATAAACAGGTGGCCAACTCCTACAGAGATTACTCACTACTATTCTTTTAAGAATGGAAAGTAAAAATATTTTTGACTGAAGAAAAATAATGAAAGTGAAAAACACTGAAATTTACACAAAATAAGAGACCTTTTCTGTAATCTGCCTCCCAAGAAATTGAATTCCCTGGAGAACTAAATGACAACAGTGGTAATGTATAGTTTCTAAACTTTCAGTCAGAGCCTGGCCTTCACAGAAAAAAAGAAATTATTAACGTCAGGACATAGGCCCCAGGATCTCAAAAAGATGATGAAATTCACAACTTTCTCAGCGACACCCACCATCCACGTTTTCCTAATATGCTGCAACTACAATTTGAAAGAGGAAACTACGGAAGCAACCTATAAGAAACAAATTGAAAAATACATGTTGCCTAGCAGTAAATCAAATGAAATCTGAGTTGTCGGATCCACCTTCTTCCTATTGGAAGCTTTCTGAGCCGTATTTTGAGGTGTAATTATATTTCTGTTGCCTTTTGCCCCTGTCCCAATAACATCATAAAGTCATTGGTCTACAGAGCTGGAAGGGAACGTAGAGATAATGCCAAGAAGGCAGAAAACTTATCAGACAATATTTACCTAAAAGAAGCCAGCCCAGTCCTTTTCTTCCCCTTCCTGCTCTAGGAGACAATTTTGGGTTGTCTGAATGTGGTATCAAACCTGCTTCCTGTCCTGTGGCTATCTTTCCAGTGGATTTTCCAAGGCAGTGGCAGAAATGGCCTCCCAGAAACAAGGAAAACTAAAACCTTTTTACTCCTGATAGCATGATCATATGTAAAACAGACTGAAATAACCTATAACCTCAACTGACAAAAAGAATGAGATGGGACATGAATTTATGGCAATAAGTACTACTGATCCCTTCCATTATCTCAGTATGATTGTAGTATATTCATTCCCTAAAACAATTCACTGGGTGCCAACTGTGTGCCAAGCACTGTAGATATAAAGGTCCAACAAATGATTTCTGTCCTTTCAGAGATCACAGTAGCAGCAGAGGAAGATACATGTGGAAAAGATTTACAATACTGTCAGGACACAAAGAAGAGAGAGTTCACTCTACCTGAGGAGATGAGGAATGGTGTCATCATAGAAGTGACCTTATGCTAAGTCTTAAAAATTAAGAAGGCATGTCTAGGCTGCTTCTGACAGAGAAAACATGAAGACACAGAGGCATGAACCATCAAGAGGACTTGAAGAAACTGCATGTCGTCCATTATAACTGGGAAAAAAGACTCAAAAGGACTTAGCAAGAAATGGAAGCTGGTTGGAAAGACAGGTTCAACATAAGCACTTTATAAAATACTTATATTTAACTTCTGATTTAAGCAGGCATTTCTTGGTGGTTTATTGTGTACAGGCATCATGGAAAACTTGGGATGCTTTGCCAGCACTTTGCAGACGTGACATTATTCAGCCTCAAGCTTTCTGATGGCCCTAGAGAAATGTTGACTGCTTTTCATATATTTTGAGTCAGATTTTTTGATATGGTTGATGAAAACTAATATAAGGGCAGTGGGATTTTCACAGGAGTATGCCATGTTGTCAAGAAACTCTTAGATATTCTCAATTGTGGCAAAGAAAGTAGAAATCTTAAAGATGTGGAGTGTGGAGAGGAGAACACAGTCACTGTACAATGGGTGCTAGTGGGAATGGGAAGGGGTCATTTGCATCCCACAGAAATGTGACCTACCTCCAAACTCCAGCAATACCCTTATTTCACAGAATAGCAATGAGTTAGCAGTTAAAAGTTTCAGAAAAAATAATTTTATTTCCCATAAATGCATGAAAATAGAGTATCAGAGTCTTACACTATATTTTAGAGTACTGGCCATTTTCAGAATATGAAGACTTGAGACAGTGGAAGAATTGCAGCTTCAAATTTTCAGTTAATAGAAAAAACCAGGAAGCTCTTCATTCAGGCTATGCACCATGTGCACAATTCAAGAATCAGCAGAAACTCCATTTGCAAACACTTTATGCTATAAAAAGTAATTTTTAAAAAGCTACCTGTATAAATATGTATATTTAAAGATAAGGTTTTGATACTTTTCTTTTTACAAAAACTTCAAGAGAAAAAACAACAACCCTCCTGCTTTTAAAATAGCATTTTGTTCTACACAAGCAGTTGTTAATTTGGGGGTAAAGGTTTGCAAACGCCATCACATTGTACAGATTTTCTTCGTTTCTCTCCTGCCTCACCCCAGATTACCATATTTGATGTAATAGTCAGGCATGTTAGAATGTTGGGTGGCACTAACCCTTTCTACTCTTTTTGTCTTGTCATTCTGAGTTCCATTAGCCTCTGTACTTGGTGTCTCTGCAGTCTGGCTTCTCTTCTAGAAGCAGAGGGACTGAAGGTGATGTGCTGCATCTCACTAGCTGTACTGACATCATCTTGGTGAACTGAAAACCAAATGTGGACATTTGTAAAATCAGTACACTGTTTCTAGAGAGAGATTAAATTCATTTATTTAAATCTGTTAAGTATTGTTGCACTGTGATGCTTGAATGAGGGGGGACTGAGCTATCGCTAATTGAGTCCTTAATGTGTACCAAGTGTTCTACATGAATCATCTCAATCTTGGCAACTATCCTATAAAATAAATAAATACTATCAGAACTTCCCATCCTCATTTTATAAATGAGGAAATGGGTGAAGTAACTGCCCAAAGCCACATAGTTATTTTTAGTAGCCCCAAAGAGCAATCACAGGTGTAGTATCCTCTGCCTAGATTTTCTTTTCCTGCTTTTGTCCGGCTTTCCTTGAGTATTCCACTTAAATAATGCCTCCTCCAGGAAGCTTTCTCTATTCTCAGTTTGGGTTGTGTAAATCAACCTAATGCTTCCATAATAATTTTTGCATACTTGTATCCCAATACTTCTGCTCTGCCACTCCCATGCCGCTGAGGTTGTTTTTACCAAGGTCATGCGGGACCTCTTTTATTATAAATCTTGTAAGCACTTTCAGCCCTTATCTTTTCTTTACCTGGAAGCAGTATTTAACACTGTTGGCCACTCTTTTCTTGGAATATTCTTATTTTGGCTTCCATGACACCATACTCCTGCTTTTCCCCCTTCCTCTCTGACCACAGCTTAGTCTCCTTTCCCTACCCCTAAAATATGGGATTCCATCTCAAATCTACTCATTTTTCTATTTCCATTGCAACTACCTAAGTATGGCTCACTATCATCTTATATAACCACCCTCATGGATTGCTTTAGCACATACTTATCCCAATTTCACTTTCTAGTCTATCTTCCAATCCAGCCTACAACGTGATGGCTAAAGTTCTCTTGTTAGCAAGGAGATGCAGGAAGCAGGTCCTTCCCCAGAAGCAACAATTACCTTAACTCCCCAGCAGCAGATACCTCAGTTCATCTGTGTTTCCCTGCATAAAAGAATTTATACAAGACACAGAAATTATAGAGTATACACTAAGTTTGGGCTGGGATTTAGCTCAGTTGGTAGAGCGCTGCGCTGCAGTCTCTGAGGTCCCGAGTTCAATTCCCAGCACCGCAAAAACGGGAGAAGGGCCTGGCAATCCACTCCCAAGGCAATCCCGAGACAGCCATTGAAAACCCTATGAGGGTCGATGAGTCGAATACCTGACAACACAACACTAAGTTTATTAAAGATATAGATTATAAGGAGGGTACTTCCCAGGTCTAAGGTCAAATGTGTCTTTATAATGAAATTTGGGTCTTATGGGAAGGGAGAACTGACCTACACCTGATGTCTTTGTTTTGTAAAAGGATTTAATGGACCTGTGGAATACATTCAGAAAAAGGGGCCCACAGGTGGAAGTCCCAGAATATTCTGCCTTTGTTCACATCCAGGCAGGCATCAGTCCTGGCCTAGGGTGTGGGGCCCATTATAAAGTGTCCTTCGAAAGTCCTCAGGGACATCTATATGGTGACTGAATGGCAGTAGTCAATTTCAATCCTCTTTTCCTTCCCATTGCTAATGCCTAAGCTAACCTGCCTAACAATCTTTCTACAATGCAATAGGTCACGTCACCATCACCTCTTTCTATTTTCCTCTTTAAAGCCCTTCAACTCTTCACTTGTATTAAAATCCAATATTCTTGAGTTTGCCCAAATTCTTTAATATGGCCTATAAGGGCCTTCATGATTTGGCTTCTGCCCCTTCTCCAACCTCATCACTCATTACTCTATTCCAACCCTATAGTTCTGGGCCTTATGTCTAGAACTTTTCCTTTAGGAAACCTTCTCTTTGCCCCTAGACTGGATTAGGAGCTGCCCTGTGTGGTCCAAGATATTCTGTGTTTCCTCTATTGGTTACCCTTATCCCTATATTGAAATTGCTTGTATACTCTTTACTCACCTCCTATGCAAGCTCTATAAATACCTTTCTCCAGTTACATTTCCAGCATTTGACACAGAGTTGATGCTCAAATTATGCTGAATTCAGGCACTGCAAAGATACACCCCATCCTCTTTCAACTATACCAACCTGTGCCTCATATCCAAAAATCTGGATTGCTTTACAGCCTGATTGGATGCAGTATCCTTTAAATTTCTCAGCACTTTTATTTGCCACATCTGTAGATGCCCAGAATCACCTATTACAATTTTTATAATTTCACTTCTTAAACAATAGCCTTTTGGCAATCACCTGATGTCTCTATATACTTAATTTCAATTATCATTTCAAGAATATTGTGATGTTCCAGAGGGGGCACATGCTTATAATCCCAGTACTTGGATTATGAGTTAGATCCAACGTGGGCTACATAGCCAAGACCCTGTCTCAAAAAACAACAAAAATATTGTGATGATTCAAACAAACAAACAAAAAGCACATGTAAATGGGCTAGGCCTAGGGATGACATGTATTGTTGCTAGGTGTCCTCGACTTGGTTCCACTCATAATGACCCTATGTACAACAGATGAAACACTCCTGACACTGTGCCGTGCCCAGCACTATGTTGGTGCTTTTCTGCTATCTACAGGGTTTTTTGTGAGTGGGCTGCCAGGTCCTTCTCCCAAGCCTACAGCACCTGGTATTCACTGGAGGGCTCCCCTCCAAATACTAAGTAGGCCCTACCTTGCTTAGCTTCTGAGATCTGACGGGATCGAATGCCAGTGTGGTACAGATGCTTAATATCTGGTAATTGCTTTCTCTTTATACAATTTCCTTGTTACCCCTCATATCCAGTGTTTTATAACTTTAAAAAATGCCTTATGATTCTACAGCAATTTGCAGCTAGCAACGCATTTTTCAAGATACTGTTATCCTTAATACAATATTCCTAGGTATACATTATTATGCCCATTTTATCTTGTTTTTGCAGTGGAGGGGCTCAAACCCAGGACTTCCTGCGAGTTAAGCAAGTGCTCAGTGGGAGAAGGACTTGGTAATCCACTCCTGAGGCAATCCTGAAACAATCAGCCATTGAAAACCCTATAAGGTTGCTATGAGTCAAGCTACACCTCCAGCCCTATTATGCTCATTTTAAAGATAAAACAACTGACAGTAAAAAGTTCAAGCCATTAACCTAAGGTCACAGTGGATTACTGTTAAAGAAGGCATTATTTTAACCCAAGTCTCCAGTGATTTGTTTTTCCCCCAGCACACCCACTTTACACTCTGCTACCAATCCTTTCTCAGGAAGAACCGGATTTAGGTTGAAGAATGGGAATGAGAATCAGACTACTGGCCCGATTTACAGGATAGTAGAATGTTGTTACAGTCTCTAGGTCCCAAGAATGATGTCATCTCAGCACTGCTGAGGTCCATTCTTTCTGTGGCTAAACTTAAAGGAGCTAAAGCAGACTTCTATAATTAGGATTTTGATTGTCCTTGGCCTACTCAACCATAAGGTGTTCCCACACCCAGAAAGCTTTCACAGAGTTAAACAGTTTTGGCCTAAAATGACGACTCCTGGACAGTGTGGTCTTCAACCCCAACTCACCTGGGAAGCTTTCATGGTTTGGGGGAGTGGCCCAGACATCAGTATTTTTTAGAGGTTCCAATGCAACGTGATTCAAATGTGCAGCTATGGCCAAGAATCACTGCTAGGTAAGTAATCTGATAACAACAACAACAACAATAACAATAAAACTAAGTCACTAAACAGCATCTATCTGAGATACCAGGTGGGGCAGAAATAAAAAGCAGAGATAAAATAGGGATGAGTTCGGGCCATCTCCGCTGCGGATTCGAGAACGCGTCACTGAAAACGGCTGTCTTAAACACAACAGTCAACACCAACTTTTTTTTTTTTTTTTTTTTTTTAGTGGTACTGGGGTTTGATCTCGGGGCCTCACGCCTGCATGCTCTGCAAGTGCTGGACCACTGAGCTGCACCCCCAGCCCTTTTATTTTTTTCCTTACTTTCTAAGACAGGGTCTCGCTAAATTACGTAGACTTCCTCTGGTCTCAAACTTGCTATCCTCCTGGCTCCGCCTCCCAAGCCGCTGGGATTACAGGCGTGCGCCATCACGCCCAGCTGAACACCAACTCTTGACACACACCACCTTGTGCAGCATTCTCCTGGGAGGCCAGGTTATTACACCCTATTTCACTGTGGAGAGGACGTAGGGCCACAGTCAGTGAAGAGTACTGCCCAACTCACACAAGTCTGCGTCCTGAAATTGAGGCTGAGCCTGGCGGGACGCAGGCTAGAAGTGTTGGTCCCGAAATCTTTAAGCGAGGTTTCCAGATCCGGGAGTGGATCCCCAGAGGCCAGCCAACTACTTGCGGGACAGTAAGCTCCGCTAGCCTCTGCCTCTCCTGCGCTTCAGGGCGAGGGCGGGGCAGCCTTGTTACCGCCCCAAGGTTAAGGGACTTGGCAGTCTTGGTCCAGCCCCAGGACTAGAAGTCTTGGAAGCCCTGTTCCCGCCCCAGAGCAAGAGGGCGTGGCAACCTCATTCCCACCTCCGGATGGCAGGAAGCTGTGGGCGACGCCGTTGTTTAGGCGTCACTTCCGCGCGCCCCTATAAACGTCACTGTCCCACGCTGACTGTGGCGGTGCAGTTTGTTCCCAAAGTTCGCCTTTGGTTTCCTTTTGCGAGCCATGGAGAGTGACTTTTATCTGCGTTACTACGTAGGTCACAAAGGCAAATTCGGTCACGAGTTCCTAGAGTTTGAGTTCCGACCCGATGGTAAGAACGGCCTCCCGCCAGCAGGGAGTGGGGAATAGGCTTGGGGCTAGCGGGCAGGGAGGCCAGTGGTGCGGACTAGGCGGGGAAATAGAGAAGGAAGGGACTGAGACCAGTTCGTTTAGGCTCTGAAAGGAGCGTACCTTTGTCCGTTCCATGGGTTCTTTATGTCCATGTGCGAGGGCTTCTGTTTAGTGACTCTTTTATACCAGATTGCTTACATTTCAACAAACACTGGTTGGACGCCCGCCTCATGCTAGGCTGTGTTCCACTCTGTAGGCATGGAGCCGCAAAGGCAGACAAACTTTGCCTCTCATGGACCTTGGGGTTCAGTGCTTGGAAAGACCATAAACAAACAAACAAAAAAAGATGATCCCAACTACTGATGAGTGATCAGGAAAAAAAAAAAAGATAATTGCTAAGTGGACTGCTTTGAGGTAGGATACATTTTAGAGAGCTCTCTGAAGAGTGGATATTTGAACTGAGCCTTGACTGACAGTAAGGAGCCGGCCTTGTGAAGCTCAGAAAGAAGACCATTCTACAAAGGGAGTAGTAAGTGTCAAGGCATAGGACAGGAAGGAGCCAGGCATGTTTCAGGTAACCTATGCATAGCTGGAGAGCAGTGAGCTCTGGAGGAGAGTAGCAAGAGGTGATGTCAGATAGGTAGGAGTCACACCATGGTATGTGTTTTTAAGCATGGTAAAGAGTTTGATTAGGTATGTCAAGTCGAATCCGACTCACAGCGACCCTCACAGGGTTTTCCTTGGCTTATTTTGGGATTGTTTTCAGGAGTGGGCCGCCACATCCTTCTCCCATTTTTTGCGGTGCTGGGGATGGAACCCAGGGCCTCAGAGATGCAGCACTCTACCAACTTGAGCTAAACCCCAGCCCAGAAGAAGGCAGGGAACCAGGGGCATCAGTGCTGATGTCAGATGTATATTAGCCCAAAGCAGAGAATACCAGAAAGGTATCTATCTGTGTTTTATTGATTATGCAAAGGCATTTGACTGTGTGGATCATAACAAATTATGGATAACACTACAAAAAATGGGAATACCAGAGCACCTAATTGGACTCCTGAGGAATCTGTACATGGACCAGGAGGCAGTTGTTCGAACAAAACGAGGAAACACTGATTCACTTAAAGTTGAGAAAGGTGTGTGTCAGGGCTGTGTCCTTTCACCATAATGCCTCCTCAATTTCTGTGCTGAGCAAATAATCCAAGACACTGGACTTTATGGAAAAAAAAAAAAGTGGCATCAGGATTGGAGGAACACTCAATAACCCATGTTTGCAGATGACACAACTCTGCTTGTTGAAAGTAAAGAGAATTTGAAACATTTCCTGATGAAGATCAAAGAACACATCCTTCAGTATGGATTGTGACTCAACATCAACAAAACGAAAATCCTTACAATTGGATCAGTATGCAACTTCACAATAAATGGGGAAAAGATTAAAATTGTCCAAGATTTTGCTTTACTTGGGTCTACAATCAACAACCGTGGAAGCAGCACTGAGGAAATCAAAAGATACATTGCATTGGGAAAAGCTGTGGCTAAAGATTTCTTTAAAGTATTGAAAAGTAAAGATGTCACATTGAAGATAAAGTTGCGCTTGACTCATGCCTTGGTACTTTCAGTTAAATCATGTGGCTGTGAAAGCTGGACATTGAACAAGGGAGACAAGAGAAGAATTGATGCTTTTGAATTATGGTACTGGAAAGGAATATTGAATATACCATGGACTGCCAAAAGAACTAACAGATCTGTCCTAGAAGAAGTGCAACTAGAGTGCTCCTTGGAAGCAGGGATGGCTAGACTATGTCTTATATATTTTGGACATGTAGTCAGGAGGGACCAATCCTTGGAGAAGGATATCATGTTTGAGAGCATGGCAGGTCAATGAAAAAAAGGAAAACCCTTAACTAGATGGATTCACACAGTGTCTGCAACAATGGGCTTAAACATAAATAAGATCATGTGCCTGGCGCAGAATTGGAAAGTGTTTCATTCCTGCTCTACATAGGGTCGCTATGAGTCTGACCTGACTTGACAGCACCTAACAATGACAACAAAGAGTTTAGATTTCTAGGTACAACAGGAAGCAATTACAGAGTTTTAAGCAGAGAACAGATGTGATTTCTTCCCAAAAAAGTATTCTAGCTGTTGAACACAAAATAGGCAAGAGAGGAAATGGGATACTCATGTCCTTACTCTCAGTAAGCTAATGATGCTTATTCATGTGGTTACAGCTGTCAAGACAGAAGGGATGTTGGCTGAGACTAGGATGATAACAGAGATGGAGAGCACTTTTAGGATACTGTTAGAGGTAGAACCAGTTGGACTTGGTTGGTTGATAGTATTTGAGGAGGGTACGCTGTGTTGAAGAGGAATCAAAGACAATACAAAACTGGGACTGAGGCAGGGCACCATGGCCAACGCCTCTTATCCCAGCAACTTGGTTAATTAGGCTGACACAGGAGGATCGCAAGTTGAAGGCCAGAGACAGCCTGCATAATTTAGTAAGATTCTGTTTCCAAATAAATAAAAAATTAAAAATGAGCTGCAGTGGTAGAGCACTTGGAAAATATGTGTGAAGACTGGGTTCAGCTCCCAAGTACAAGAAAAAAAAAGAAAAAACTGTGACTTAGGACACAAAGATAATTCTGACAAGCTCCAACTGTGAGGGAGATAGATTTGTAAACAGTGTGTTAGGTGTTAGGTAGAAAGAAACAGGAAATTTTGAAAATAGAGGCAGTGTCTAATCTAGCCTGAGGGTAAGACTTGCTGCATAAGGTGACTTGGGGTTGTGGAAGGATTGCAGTAAAGCCTAAGAGTTGATTAGGAGACCAGGAATCTTCAAAAAGTCTTTTGGACTGCATTCACAGCAAAGAGATTGAGTGAAAGGTAAAAAGTGCATGGGATGTTTCAGGCAGAAACAAAGTGGGTTGATTGACTTCAGCTGATTGCAGAAGTGAAGCTTAACAATAGGCAGGATCTTAGCTTTGCTGTATGCCATGTTAAGAAGTTTGGATTTTGTCAGGAAGGTAGAGGAAGCCATTGACAGTATCAGTATTGTTGTTGTTGTTGTTAGGTGCCGTCGAGTCGGTATCCGACTCATAGCGACCCTCATAGGGTTTTCAGTGGCTGACCATTTCAGGATTGCCTTGGGAGTGGATTGCCAGGCCCTTCTCCTATTTTGGGGGTGCTGGGAATTGAACTTGGGACCTCAGAGACTGCAGCACAGCTCTCTACCAACTGAGCTAAATCCCAGCCCCAGTATCAGTATTAGAGTAACCTAATTAGATAGATCTGTTTCACATTATCGTCTCCATGATATGGATGGAGAATGAACTGAAAGGGAAGATATTTGAGACAGAAAAACTGCAGAGGCTGTTGGAATAAATTATTTGGCTCTTTTTACATGTGTCTTCTACAATGGAAAAACATGTCTTCTGTTTTATCTTCTTTATCCCCACCGTTTACCTACACTAGTCTGTTGGTTGCACATGTGCACAAAGAGCCATATGAACCAAATGTGCTCAGTGATAAAAGCACAAGTTTTCTATCACAGAAATAGATCAATGTTGCAGGGTCATGAAATATATGTAAATGGCATCCTGCAATTTTCAAAATACTTTCACAACTCATGCATGTGTAGGTAATTTATCAATTACAATCCGGATTTTCAACTGAGGACATGAGCAGAAATGTGATTTGCCAAAGTTACAGAACAGCCTGCCTGTGCTTTTTTTTAACCACACCATAGTTGCCTTTTGATTGAACTGTAGTTCAATGTCAGCTGTATTTTTAGCTGGTAGGTTGTATAATAGCCTAAAGTGAAAAAGTGAAGACTCGTTTTGTTGAAACACTAAAGGCATAAGTAGTAAATCTATTAGACAATTTGAAGAACAGGATATTTAGGCAAAGCTGATAGTCTCAGTAGGCTAATGATGCTTTGTTCATATGTTTTTATTGTACATTGCATTTGTTTTTTGCTCCTCTCAGGGAAATTGAGATACGCGAACAACAGCAATTACAAAAATGATGTCATGATCAGAAAAGAGGTATGAGCCTTTCACTCACTACATTTAGCCTTTTGTTTTGTTTTTGTTCTTTCCGCTAGTATTCAACATAAAGAATAGAGAAATAGGCATCTGTAAACAGCTAGATTATGTCTCAAATCTTTTGGTTTGTGTTTTCTTTTATAATGCAGAATCAATTACTAGTAACTATTTGAAGTCTGCTATACTTTGGTTTGAACTCTCAATATGCTGCTTACTAATCAGATGACCTCAGGGAGGTTTCCTGGCTGAACTTGATAATTATCATCTGTTTCTTCATCTCTAAAAACAGGGATAATAAAACCTATCCCCCATTACCAGGTGCAGTCATAGAATTAAACATGTGAAAGTATTGGGATAGCACATACCACTCAATGACGAGAGCTATTTAATTTTCATCTGAAAGAGAAACAGGAGCATGAGAAAGTGATTGTGATCATTGAATGTACATTAGCTGCTATGCACAGCACCAGCTATTTCCATACATGTATGCTCTACTTTAACTCTGATTATAAGTCCATGTGATGAGGGGTACTAGCCCTTTCCACATAAGAAAATGAAGACTCAGATATTAAACATGAGACTTATTGAAAGTCCTAGTAAGAGACAACAGCAGAAATTCAGGCCTACTGCATGCGTCAGTAAAGTCTGTGTGTTACATAGAACTGTGATTCCTACCACACCATTAAGACATTAAGGCTTCATCAAAGCTACTCTTTTAACCACTTTGTCACATTTGAAAATATCTTAACAGTCAATATATTTTCATACTACTTATTATATTTATTATTTTTATTTAAATCAAACTGCCTTTTTTTTTTTTTTTTCAGTATTGGGAGTTACTAGGCAAGCACTTCATTATTGAGCCAGACCCCCAGCCCATTTTTCTATTTTGAGACAGGGTCTCTCTAATTTCCACAGGCTGCATCTGGCCTCAAACTTGTGATCCTCCTGCCTCAGCCTCCTGAATAGCTGGGGTTACAGGTATGGACCATGGTGCCTGGCCTATACCCTTGAATTAAGTATAGATTTTATGCTTATCCACATGTCATCATCTTTGCTGCTTTTTTTTTTTTTTTTTTTTGTATGGGCTAGTACGCAAAGTGCACTTTGTTTATTTTTGATACTAGGGGCTGAACCAGGGTTTTCATGAATGCATTGCAAGTGCTCTGCCACTGAGTTTCACTCACAGCCCATTTTTTATTTTGAGAAAGGGTCTCACTAAGTTACACAGGCTGCCTCTGGCCTTGAACCTGTGATCCTTCTGAGTTGCTATAATTACAGGCATGTGTCACCACACCTGGCTGCAAAGTGCACTTTAAAAGATATGTCTATACTCCTCAGAAGCATGTTACTTACTTAAGAACAAATAGGATGTACTAGTCATCTTTTGTTACTAAAATGAAGTACTTGCACAGGCTATTTACAATGTAAAGAGGTTTATTTGGCTCATAGTTCTGGAGGTTCAAAATCCAGAGAGCATTGTGCATACTCTATGAGGGCCACCTCTTGACTGCATCACCTCATGGCATGGATATCAATGACAGGAGCATGTGCACAAACAAGTACTGACATCTTAAACCAGGAGAGAGATGGACTAGGGCTCACAGTCCCAATAAACTATGTATGTTTCATTAAAAGTCCATACCAGTTCCTAGTACTGCTACCCTGAGTACCAAGCCTTTAATCACATGAACTTTTAAGGAGGACACAAATCATGTTCAAGCCATTCCATACAGTATGGATGTATTTCAGTCCATTCATACTGTCATATCAAAATAGATGAGGCTGGGTAAGTTAGAAACATTAGAAATTTATGTCTCACAGTGAGGTCAGACATCAGGGCTCTGTCAGGTTTGGTATGTGGTGAGGGCCCAGTCTCTTTTTCATTGCTGCATCCTCCAGAAATGACAAACTCCATGTCCTCAAATAGGAAAAGAAAAAAGAGGAGGACAGCTAATTCCCTTGAGTCCTTCCACCCTCGTGGCCTAAAAATGCCCACTTAATCATGTTGTATTGGGGATTAAGTTTCAACACCATAGCAAGGGTCATTCACAGATCTTCTGTTTGAGTTCAAGTGTGAGCTGAATATAAGGCCAGGAAGAAGATCCATGTGAAGAGGATGTGCCAATAAAGAGTAATAACTAGCTGGAGAACTGGGGTGTTGTCATTGGGTACTTCTGACCCTGACCCTCTTCTTCAGCATGCTGATATCAAGTATGAATGTCTTCCCACTTACAGAGGTGCCAGAAATAGGTCTTCAGGAGCAGTCATTATTATCTCTCATCACTTTCTGAGTTAGAGTATTGCCTAGGGATACAACCTAAATTCTGTTTTTGAACTTACTTTCAGGCTTATGTACATAAAAGTGTTATGGAGGAACTGAAGAGAATAATTGATGACAGTGAAATTACCAAAGAGGATGATGCTTTGTGGCCTCCTCCTGACCGAGTAGGCCGGCAAGTGAGTGTTTTATTGACTATATTTGTAGTACAGAAATCTTGCTAAGATGAGATTTACTGTGTGTGTGTGAGAGAGAGAGAGAAGAGAGGAAGAATGGGGTAAGCAGTGATTGAGCCTTACATGAAACGGATAAGCAATGGCTTGGCCTAAGGAAGCGTTAATTCCATAGGAGGACCAAGAGACAGCAGGTACTGGTGCTGGCCACCTAGAACCCAGCCCTGAATTTTTTCTTGCAACTCCTCCCGCTTCCGACACAGGCTTTTGCTATCCATCTTGCTTATTGAGGTGGACAAAGTATTGTGGAGGATACAAAGATAAATGTTGTTGTTGTTGTTGTTGTTACGGGCCATCGAGTCAGTATCCAATGGATAGTGACCCTATGTACAATGGGCGAAACACTATTGTCAGTCCTTCTCTGCTATTCATAGGGTTTTCAATGGTGGATTGAGTTTTGCGAATGGGTTGTCTTGTCCTTCTCCCAAGCCTGCAGCACTTGGTACTCCCATGCAGTCTCCCATCCAAATACTAACCAGACCCAACCCTGCTTAGCTTCTGATTGACTCGAGTCAAGTCCAACTCATAGCGACATGGAAAGAAAATCATACAATCAACCAAGTATACGTATTTAAATTAATAGATTATATAATCATTCTGAGGGACATTTTGGTAATTAAAAACTAAAGTCACTCATATTTGAATTAACAGAAAAGACATTTCTACCTTGACTGTTTACCATCCTAATCCAGACGAGATACATTGCATACCCATTAGAATCACAATCACAGCCAAAAGGGGGTAAAATCACTAAGTTTTAAGAAAGATATGAGAAAAGGGGGGCTGGGATTTAGCTCAGTGGGTAGAGCGCTGCACTGCAGTCTCTGAGGTCCCGAGTTCAATTCCCAGCACCGCAAAAATGGGAGAAGGGCCTGGCAATCCACTCCCAAGGCAATCCCAAAACAGTCTGCCATTGAAAACCCTATGAGGGTTGCTATGAGTCGGATACCGACTCGACGGCACCTAACAACAACAACAATGAGAAAAGGGGAGTTCATATACTATTGGTAGAAATAAAATTACCACAACCACATTAGGAAGCAATTTGGTAGAATCTAGCAGAGTTGAAAATACCTTTTTTTTTTTCCTTTGTGGATTGGGATCCAACCCAGGGACTTGGACATGCTACTCAAATACTCTGCCACTGAGCTCCAACCCCCAGCTCTAGAATATTCTTGAAGTGTCATTTATAGTAACAAGAATTGAGGACCTAAATCCAGTAAGAAAATGGGATACCCTAAAGCATTTAAAACTATTGAATAAGATCTATGTAACTCAACAAAGATAAATTTAAGAAACAGTATTGAGTGAAAAAAACAACAAGATAGATGTGCTACGGCCATTTATTTAAAAATTTAAAAACAAATTACCAAATCTGAAAACACAAGCAAAGGCCAATTGTAGTGGCTTATGCCTATAATCCCAGCATTCAGGAGGCTGATGTAGGAGGATCATGAGTTCAAATCCAGTCTGGGCTACCTAGTAAATTCAAGGCCAGTCTAGGCTACATAACAAGACCTTATCTCAAAAAAACAAAAAATAAAAACAAGTAGAAAGAATACACCCCAACTTTAGGTGATGTAAGAAGGGGAGTAGAATGGGAAATGGGTATAGGCTTTGTAGTATTTCTTTTTAAAAAGAAGAAAAGTAGGGCTTACTACAATATAAGTTCTACAAGGGTAGAGATCTTTATTTGATTTATTTGGTCTTTCTTATCTGTCCCAAGTACTGAACATAATACCTGGCCCAGCAGGGTGTAGGTATTTTTTTAAGGTTTATGGTACTGTGTCACTATTTAGAAATTAAGACCCAAGGTTATACAACCGGTAAGTGACAAAGCTGGTATCAAACCCAGTGTCTGGAATACTTTTCCATGTTCAGTGGAAGAAAGGTTAAATCTTTTGCTGTTTTTAAAATAGATCTATTCGTGGTACTCCACATTGTTAACAATGAAAAATCATATATGAAGTAAATGTCAGTTCTTGTAAATCTCAGAAATCACAATGCCTCAAGGACAACTTCTCCTATGAAGATGAGCTTCCTAAGGGTTAACCCAGTGTTGTCTCTGTTTCTAGTGCCCTGCAGAGTTTAGTGCTTTGAGTATGCTGCCCCTCTTTATGTGGTCATCTATAATATAATTTGGGTGCTTTGGCACATGATGAGTTTTTCTCCTCTGTGCTTGATGAACAATCCAATCCTTCCTTAGATTTTTTTTTTACTGTTTATAGGAACTTGAAATCGTCATTGGAGATGAACACATTTCTTTCACAACATCAAAAATTGGTTCCCTGATTGATGTCAATCAATCCAAGTAAGTGTGTATGATCCTTATATCCAGTTGTGCCTGTTTTGAAGCAGACTGATAAGAAACCCTCAACCAAGTTAGGACCATTAGGGGAAGGTGTGCAAATGTATGACACAAGTGGGCAGTGTTGTCCCTCTTATTAGGAAGGGATGCCAAATTGCATTCATCTCTCATTGTCCACAGGGGATTAGTTCCAGGAACCCCTCCTCCCAGAGACCAAAATCTATGGATGCTCAAGTCCCTTATATAAAATGGTGTAGTATTTACATATAACCTCTGTACCTCTTCCCATATACTTTAAGTCATCTTTAGATGTAAATGCTATATAGTTGTTATACTGTATTGTTTAAGGAATACTGTATTGTTTAGGGAATAATGACAAGAAAAAAGTCTGAACCTGTTCGCTGTAGGTGAAGCCATCATAGGCCTAACTATGAACCTATAGGTGCAGAACCTGTGAATTCAGCTGTATGTATTTTCAGATGTTTCTGCTTTTACTTTTAGTGTTTCATTCAGTCATCACTACTAAAAGCTCCTCTATGACAGACAGAGTAATGTATAGAAATATCCAGAACAGAAAAGGAAATATGGCCAAACAAGTGTCTCGAATAAACCATTGAGGCACAGAATCTGTACAGCTTTCTCAATGTTGACTATTTAGGCTAGCATATCTTAAAAGTCATAGTAACAGTTTGCGATGTAGCTCCATGGTAGAGTGCCTCCCTACCATATACAAGGTCCTGGGTTCAATCCTCAGCACTGCGAAAAAAAAAAAATTATTATTATTTTTTCTGAAATCTGAAATCTTTTAGTATCTACATTTTAAAGTTCATGTTGCTGCCAGGCACTGTGGTGCATGCCCGTAACCCCAGTGGCTCAGGAGGCAGGGGCAGGAGGATCACAAGTTCGAGACCAGAGGCAGGCTGCATAATTTGGTGAGACCTTGTCTCAAAAAGGAAAAAAATGGGCTGGGGGTATGTGGGGCGTTGCCCTGCTGCTGGATTCACTCCGGCCGTGAGCAAGGACCAGCAGCCAAAGACCCGTCTTCTGGTGAGGGGGAGCTGGGCACCCAGGAGCCGTGCCGCCTGGAAAGGAGGCTTATGCCCACGGCTGCTCTGAGAAGCCTTGTAAAAGGCAGGCTCAGAGGCTTCTGCCCATGGCTGCTCCTTGCTTCTTTTCTTCCCAATGAAGACTCCAAGTGCTCTGCTCCAACAGCTCTTTATTTCTTCCTTGTCTGTCCTGGTCAACGGAATGGACCCAGACTACTCTGTGTATCGCCCTTATATACTCTTTTGGGGCTTGCCGGGGACCAATCAGAGGTAGTTACCTCATATGGGTTTTAGCCAATCAGAGGGGATATTCAAATTTGGTTTTGTAGAAGTAGCCAATCAGGGGTGGTTCCAGAACAGTCCAATCAGGAGCCATTCTGGGGTTTGGAAACAGCCAATTGGTGTTGAGGGGGAGGAGGCAAGGGAATAGATGCCAGAGCCATCTGCCATCTTGGGGAGCTCAGATATAGGGCAAAGGTGACTGCCTGGGGAACAAGCCTCAGTCCTCCAAGGGAGCCTAGATAGGCCCTAGGGTGAACTGCCTCTCTAGCAGTGCCCTACAGGGCTACAGCTCAGTGGTACAGCACTTGCAAAGCATGCAAGTGCGAGGCCCTAGGTTCAACCTCCAGTACTGCAAAAAAAAAAATAGATAAATAAAATAAAAAATATTCACATTGCCAATATTAATACAGCAAATTATAATATTGAGACATGAATCTGTGTACCATAAAGAGTCCTTAGAATTTAGCAGCCTCTTTTGACTCCTGTGTTTTGAGGATTGGGAGTTAATTATGGCTCATTTCTAGTAAACACTGGGCATAATAGTCTTTCTTCAAATAGTGTCCTTGTTCTTAGCCAGTGATGCCAAGTAATCGTCAACCTGTTGGTCCTGCTTATTACTGCTTGTTTTTTTTTTGTTGTTGTTGTTCCATATAGTAAATTTTATTGTGTATAAATTAGAAGTAAAAAATTTTAAAGCAACAAAGGTACATTTTTGCTTATCAGATTACTAAAGATTTACAAAAAGAGTAAGGCCATATTTTGATGAATGTGCAAAGAAATCTTCACAGTAATACATTGTGTGGGAATGCGATTTGTATAACACTATTGAGAATAACTCGATAGCACCTTTCAGATTTACTAATATAATGTTCTCATCAAACAATATACTTTCAATTTTTAGACATTTATTCTAAAGAAACAGAGCTACACATAAAGAGTAATGTGCAATAATGCTCAATTACCTTTAAACTTTATAAGCAATATTGGTAATGTCCAAAATGTCTAGCAACATGGTATTATCTGAATAAATATCATTAGATCCATATACTATATAGCAGTTAATAATTACATGGAAACATATTTGCTAATTCTGAAATAAAAAATGTGCAGAACAAAACAACATATACAGTAGGTTGATTTTGTTATAAAATTGTTATATAATTTTTAGATTGAAAGGGAAATATATCCACATGCTATAACTTATTGCTTTCTAGCTTATAAAATTACATGTTCTTTTTTTTCCCATTTGCACTTTTCACTGAATTTTTTAATGACAATCATGCTACTTTCATCAAGGAAAAAATCCTTTTTCATAAACAAGCAAAAATAAACCAAACCAAAAAAACCTCAGTCCAGTCTAGTCAAGCCCATGATCATTTCATTTGCTGTCTTCACTCAAAAGGCCACTCTGTTGTCCACTGGGTGCTTGTTCTCTTGCTCCTTCAGGTACTGGACTCAGTGGTGAGCAACACCTGACTTAGTGAGATACCTGTTCCTTTGTCCAGATCACATTTTGAGAAATCAGTGGAAGAATTAATTCCTCCAAATCCTTAATCACTGAGAGGAACCCCCTTCTCTTCTGCCGCATGGTCATTCACACAGATGATCTGGTGGATTCTATAACACTTTTCAAAGATATCCTTCAGCGAGCCAGAGACATAGCTCAATGGGAGAGTGCTCACCTAGCATGCACAAGATCCAAGATTTCACAATGATTTTGAAAACCACATGCAGGATGCTGATTTGAGCCTTTCCCAATTCTCTAGTAACCTCACTGGACCCAGCAGGGCTCAGTATACCTCTCTATAAGTGATAGGGTTTCTGGTGGCATTTGGCATCACCTCCCGGCTGAATCGAGTGTTGTAGAAAGAATTCTTAGTGCCGAGACAGTGTGGAGAGAGCGGCAGCACAGACAGAGAGGTGATTGGATTGCAGCAGGAAGCCTTAGCGGCAGTGGACACCAGGAAGGAAACCTACCATGCCTTCCTTATTACTGCTTTTTTAAAAAGTTTTCCTAATTCTGAAAGTAATACATGCTTATTCTAGAAAATATAGGAAATGTAGAAAAGTAGGTCACTCATAATCTTATCAAGTAGACAATCATTGTTCATATCTTGAGATGTTTCTTTTTAGTCCTTTTTATGTGCATTAAAAATATATATTAACTAGGTATGGTGGCACACACTAGTAATACGAAACACGTGGAGGGCTGAGGCAGGAAAATAGCAAGTTTAAGGCCAGTCTGAACTATATAGTGAGACCCTGTCTCAAACACAGACACACACAGTTTGGGGGAGGGTGCTTGTTTTTTGTTTTTATTTGAACCAGTCTCACTGTGTAGCCCAGGCTGACATGCACCTTGGTATGTAGACCAGAATGGCCTTGAACTCATGTCAAACCTCCTGCCTCAGCCTCCAGAGTGTTGGGATTACAACATGTGTCACCAGCCCAGCTTTTACACACAGTTTTTAAAGCACAAAAAACAAAATTGAGATTTTAAAAAGTGTTGTTTAAATCATGATGTTTTCCCCTTAATTTGATGTATTTCCCCACTAAAAATAACATTTTTAAAAGACCTAATCATATTCTTTTAATATGTGATCTTTTCCTTTATGAACATGTGTTTGTTCAAAGTTTTAGTGTTATAAATACCTTTACAAGAAACATTTTGGTTTTGCCAGTTTTTGTCAGCTTTTTTTCTCTTATATTTCAGGGATCCAGAAGGCTTACGAGTATTTTATTATCTTGTCCAGGACCTGAAGTGTTTGGTCTTCAGTCTTATTGGATTACATTTCAAGATTAAACCAATCTAGGTCAAATATTGGTGTGGACATGAGGGGGGTAGGAGTTATTGTTTTTATTAGGAAATGTTTATGTATATTGGGACAATTTTTTTTGTAAACTATAAATGATTGTCTTTAACAAATATGTGATAAATTCTAATTTTTCTTATTTTCTAAAGAAAGACTTGAATTTGAATTTGTGAAATTTTCTCAATTTGTAAAACGCTAACATCCTGTGGTAGAATTGCCCCTCCCCCCAACAAATGTAACCAACTCCCTAAAAGCTACCATTTTATAGGAAATAAGAGAATGGAAAAGCATGTTTAAAACTGTAATGAGAATCCAATTAGCAATATTCAGAGGAGCTTTCCAGATGAGTGACCTGGTTTCTTAAATAAATTGCAAGGAAAACAGATGGTGTGGGAACCTATGAAAGAGATTTAAAAGACACATTAATTGCTGGAGGTGTAGCTCACTGGTAGAATACTTGCGTAGCATGCACACAGCCCAGGATTTGATCCCCAGCAATGGAAAAAAAAAAAAAAAAAGCAGGCATTAATCAAAGCAATGTTTGGACCCTATTGATCACAATCAAAAAATGTAAAAATGAAACCTTTAATGAAATTTGAACATTGCATATTTGAAATTTTAAATGAAGTATAACCCCCTGCCCAGTGCTAGGGATTAGACCCAGGATCTTGTGCATGCTAGGCAAACATTACCACTGAGGTGTGTCCCCACTCAAGTATTAACTGTTTAGGTATGAAATAGTATTGTGGTTGTTTTTTTAAAAATTATCTTTTATAGATAACATCTGTATTTCAGTTGCTGTTTCAGTGTGCAGTAAAATACTTTGGTTTAATGCATTTTAAGGGATAAAATGCCTAGTCTTAGAAACCAGTAATACATAAAAAGAAAACAAAAAACCCAAACCAATAGTCATTAAGAACAGACCAATTTGGTACAAATGATGTGGGGATTTGTTCTGCACAGGTAGAGAAATACGCAGGAACTTTTTCCTACTGCTAAATGAATTACATGGTTTCTGTTTCTTTTTCTTTAAAAATTGCATGGCTTCTTTAGGCAAATAACTGGCTGACTAGACTGCACCCACTGAATGGAAGTAGGCCTTGATAAGGCTCATTTGAGACGTGATCAGCCTAAATTCACACCTCTAAAGACAGGCTAGCTTGGGACAAGGTCCCAATTGTTCTGACTCAAACCAGTCCTTTTCCCATTCCACTCTTCCTCCTTCAAAGATTTTTAGAGCAAGTTAGGGGCAACCCTGGGATCTGACATGTCAAGATTAGTGATGGCACCCCCTTCTATAATGTGTATTTAGGGGCTATACTGCAATGTGGTGGTAAAGCAGACACCCAAAAGTCACTCCAGATTTAAATGACACATTTTATAAAAGTCTCAAATGGACTGTGCCTTCTAATGTTGATGCTTACAGTGCCTGTATGGTCCCAGTAAAGGTGAAATAAGACATCTGGGGAAGAGCCAGTTGAATAGGAAGGTCCCATAGTAGGGGCCACAATGAGAAACATACAGATACAGGGCAACCCTCTAGATGATGATGTTTGTTGTTAGTTGCCATCAAGTCAGGTCCAATTCATATGGGGTTTTCAATGGAAGTGGGCTCCCATTTTTTGTAGTGCTGAAGATTGAACCCAGGGCCTCAGTGCAGAGCGGTGCTCTACCAACTGAGCTAAACCCCCGCTCCACCCTCTAGCTGTTGTTAGGTGCTGTTATGAGTCTGACTCAGCAACCCTAGGTACAAAAGAACACTCCCTGATTCTATACCAGGCACACAGTCTTTTTTATGTTTAAGTCCACTGTTGTAGAGCCTGTGTCAATTCATCTAGTTGAGGGTTTCCCTTTTTTCATTGACCTGCCACTCCCAAACATGATGTCCTCCAGATAATGGCCCCTCCTGGCTACATGTCCAAAATATGTAAGATGCAATCTAGCCATCCTTGCTTCCAAGGAGTATTTGTAATACCCGTAGCATAGCTTTCAGCATCACGGAAACACACAAACCCCCACAGTACAGCTAACTGACAGACATGTGAGGAACGCTCTAGATAGGAGCTTAGAAACAGATTTTGTGGGCAAATCACGAAGGAGACCACACTAGGAAGACCAGAGACTCAGGAGGATAGCAAATTCGAGGCCAGAGGCAGCCTTGCATAATTTAGAAAGACCTTGTCTCAAAAAGTAAAAAAATGGGCTGGAAGTGCAGCCCAGTGGTAGAGTTCTGGCAAACTATGTATGAGACACCGGGTTCGACCCCTAGTACTGAAAGAAAAAAAAGATTAGAGAAAAATGCACCAAGCTAAATCTGTGAGGTTCCTCCTGGGCATGGGCGCCACGGAGATCTGAGAAGCCTCGGGGCAGCAGAATAAGCCAGATGAGAACTGAGGGCCAGAAGCAGCCTAGCAGAGGTTTCTAGCACGGATAACCATGCCTGCTTCGGACTTCCTCATGTCTTGTGGTTTTTCTTTAACCTGTGGTTTTTCTTTAACCGTTTCTTGTCTCAGAGCTTGCCTGCAGCCGTAGCCCTGTGGCATCCAATCCCGTCAGATCTCGGAAGCTAAGCAGGGTCAGGCCTGGTAGTACTTGGATGGGAGACTGCCTGGGAACACCAGGTGCTATAGGCTTGAGAGACGGACTTGGCAACCCACTCCCAAAAATCAATCTGCCATTGAAAACCCTATGAACAGCAGAGAAACACTGACAATAGTGTTTCCCCTGTTGTATGCAGGGTCCCTATGAGTCGGATACCGACTCGACGGCAACCAACAACAACAACAACAATCTCAGAGCTCAGATCTGGGTCGCCTTCATCTTTGCCCTCTTTATGAGCTTGTTTATCTGCAAGTTCCAGACTGTAGGAGTTGGTAGGGAAGCACAGAACCTATCCACTCGTGGTAGGCCCTTCCAGGCGCTGGCACAAAATCGGGATTCAGTAAATATCTGTGGCATCACTGCATCCCTCCGGGAGGCAGCTTCCAGCGGGTCTGAACACAGGGTAGTCACGAATTCAGCTGACCTCAGATTCCAGGATCCAGCCACAGGAGGAGTAGAGGCAGCAAAGCTCTTGCCCAGGGCCCCGCCTCTGGCCCGCACTGAAGCTGCGCAGACGGCACCTGCATTGTACGACTGGCCGGAAAGCAGCGGTCGCAGCAGGCGCATAGCTGAGCTGGGCTGCCATGGGGGTGAGCGGAGGCTACTTGTAGCCAGACAGTGAGGGTGGACGGGAGGTGGGGAAAACCTGGAAGACAAGCGGTCGCTACTGGAGAGACTGAAAGGAGTAGGGTCACACTGAGAGGGCGACAGGCAGAGCTCGCGCCGGGAGAATGGGCCCGGGCCGAGGCTGGGCGGGCGCGGGGCTGCGCAGGCGCAGCCGATGCTGCTAAACTGGCCGCCTTTTTCCTCAGAAAATCGCGCTGCAGTTCAAAGCCACGCTGGAGAACGTCACCAACCTGCGTCCTGTGGGCGAGGACTTCCGGTGGTACCTGAAGGTGTGGTGGGGGGCGGGGCCCTAGGAAGGTAGGACCCTCGAGGGAGGGGCGGCGGAGGCCGTGGGCGGTTTACAGGACTGGGGCTTGGGCGCCTGCGGGGACGAACCCTTGGGAAGAGGGTCTCGCTCTGGGCCGGATTATGAGCTAGAGCGCTCTCTTTGGCATCATGAGAAATGTTTAACCTGAAACATTAGTGTTTGGGTTTTTTCTTTGAGGTACTTGGAGGTTGAACCCATACATTGCAAGAGCTCTACCCCACGGTCAGGGTCTTGATAAATTAGGCACCCTGCCTCTAAGCCTCAAACTTGCAACCCTTCTGCCTCTGCCTCCCAAGTCGCTGGGATTATAGGCCTGCACCACCGCACCCGGTTTAATAGTGTTAGTTTCTTTTGGCTATAATTTTAGATTTTGTTTTTAAATTTGTTAGTCTTTAATCAAAAGTCTTGGAACTCTTTTTTTTATAATTTTTCCCTTAGTTAAATATTTTGTGATTTGTAAACAAGCATTGAATGAAATGCTACTTGAGGGGAGGGACTTTACGATTATTTAATAAGGTGAATAAATTTGCCTTTTGTTTTATTTGTTAATCTGGTTTTATTCATTGTGAAATAATTTAGTTTTATGCATGATCCGCCCTTCTTCATCTCACACTGGTAAACTTGGTACCCTAGTGGGGTGGTCTGCAGAGATCCTCGTACTGAAAAACAGTTCTGGCCCAAAGATTTTGCTCTGTTCTCCTAGTCTAAATCTCAGCACCCTTCCAAACCCATCTAAAGCCCTATTTTTTAGGAAGGCACAATTGACCACTTTTATTTCCAAATATTTTGAAGACTGAATTCCAGGGCTTATTTGAGGAATCACTGTTCTTTGGCTTCAAGAGGTAGAGTCTAAGTGGAGGAGACATAGAGTAACAACAGAGTGATGAATACTTAAACCAGGGACCACCAGAGCCTGTGGGAACACAAAGGAAGCTCCTGACCAAGCAGGATGACTAAGGGACACATTGAGGTTATTTCAGTACTACATAAGCCTTGAAGCTTCAGCCAGATGGAGCACTCCTTAGAGATTGGGTACAACAGCCTGAGGAACAACCTGACTTGTTCCTTGCATAGAGAGAAGGCTGGTTATATATTTGTTGAGACTGCCTATAAGGATGAAGTAAGTGCCAACAAGAAAGTAGGTTATGAGCCTGCCTACTGCACACTTACCTTTCCCTCACTGTTTTCCCAGATGAGCCGCTGCTTTACTAATATTCTTTTCTCCCCTAAGATGAAATGTGGCAACTGTGGTGAGATTTCAGAGAAGTGGCAATACATCCGGCTGATGGTAACTCTTCCCCCACCACCACCATACATATACTGACACACACATATACATACACCTCTGGTTAAGGATTGGGGGAAACTGGCCATCATCTGTCTAGTCCTTTAGACCCCATTGTTTATAGTTTGGGAGGACAGGCATCAGTGTGAACAGCACTGGGAACAACAAGCATCTTTGGACTATGAGGAAGAGTTCAAAATCAAGGGGGAACTCTTTCCTCAGTCTCCGTTCAAGAAGCGTCCTCAAGATTCCTGTTATTTATTTACTTATTTATTTTCTGTATGTGTACTGGGATGAATCCAGGGGTTTACACATGCTAAACATGTACTCCTCCACTGAGCTACACCCCTATTCCCCAGGATTCATGTCCTAACTAGTCACTCACCTATGGGTCTTGGTCTCTTCAACTGGATAGTAAGTCATATGATGGGTCTCTGCAACACCCTTGCATTCTAATTTATATGTGACTGGTGGTTCTGTTTGCTCCTTGCCAGGACAGTGCAGCACTGAAAGGAGGCCGCGGCAGTGCCTCTATGGTCCAGAAGTGCAAGCTGTGTGCACGGGAAAATTCCATTGGTAGGTCAGGCTGTGATTACTGAGTTCTACCAGGCTGGCCGACAGTGTCCTAGTACCAGACCATAAGCAGTCTCATGTTTCCAGTGGGTAGATTCAGCCTGAGGTGCTAAGGCTTGTGGAGCTGCCTCACTTTCCCAGGGCCACATCTGGGACCCTAGGTAGGACCAAGATATGCATTCAAGTCCAACTTTGTTTTCTCTTTTATGTTTCAGAGATTTTGAGCAGCACTATCAAGTCTTACAATGTAAGTTTGCTGCTAGAGTGACAACCATGGTGGAATCAAAACTAAACTTGGGGCCACGAGGCTTGGGTTCTAGAGTTATAGCTGCATCAGAGTGACCTAGTATAGGACATTGTTTCATGTATTTATTTATTTTTGCTTTTTTTTTTTTTTTTTGACACAGGGTCTTTCTGTGTAGCCCAATCTAGCCTCAAACTCTTAGGCTTCCTACCTCAGCATGTGCCTCCATGCCCAGCTACTTATTTTTCTGTAATCCATTTAACTCAGTTCATTTGCCCAGTCTTTCATTTATTCACCATATACTTAGTGCTGTTGCATTGCCTTCCAAAAAGTGCTGGGCTGTGGAACCTCTAACACAAGCTAGCCACTCAGTTTCTACAGCTTAGAATGCTTTCCTCATCTATGTCATAGGGCACTAGCAAACGTTCTCTGAAACCATGGCTGGGACTGTCCTTTGGTGCATCCCATCCTAGAGAGTGCCCATGATACTCTTACGTAGTTACAAATCAGTACATAATAAGTTAGCCCAAAGGTGAGGGAGGGGGTATGCTTTTGGGTCTGTTTAAAAAGGGGCAGTTATTTATATTCATCCATTCCTTATTTGTTATTTATTAAAAATACCTCAATTTTCTAAAATTCTCAGCATTGTCCTGAAATTAAAGATATAAAATAATTTGTTTTGGTTTTTGTGGTGCTGAGGATAGAACCCAGGTCCTCAGATATATGCACTCTACCACTGAGCTATACCCCCTAGCCCCTAGAGAGAGACATTAAATGAAGGCCTGCCCTAAAGTAAATCCTAATGTACTAGAAGATGCCAGACACGTAGTTGGAGTACAGGAAATGATTTTACAGTGAATAACAGGATGAGAGTAAATGTGTGGGCACAGCACTTTTGGGTCTTTGAGCCCAAGGGTAAGGTAGGCATGTATTTCCTGGCTACCCACCCCTAAAATATACCCCCTCCACACACAAAGACATCATGTTTCAAAGGCTTTAAGGCAGCCCCCTGCCCTCAGTATAATAGATGATTAGCAAAAGGCAATGGCTAGTCAGTTGTGGTGGCATGGAGGCAGTAGGCCAGCCTGGGCTACATAGTGAGTTCAAGGACAACCTGACCTATATAGTGAGACCCTGTCTCAGACAACAAAACAAAACAAAAGGCTATGACTGAGTGTACTGGAACCATATGGATGATCTGGAAATGTAACTTAGCATTCTTTTTCTTATTTTTGGTATTGATAATTCCATCTGTCATTTATTGAGTGTAACGTCAGGTCCTATGCTGGGCTCTGTACACATTTTTCAAATTCTCAAACCTATAATGGTTCCCTTTATTCCAATTGACAGTGTATAAATCTTATGCTCAGAGGAGACGAAAGAGCTCAGCCTGACATCCAGACGGGCTGACCCTACCCAGAATCCACTCTGTAGTGTCCATGTCTATAGAAGTTCTCATGGGGAGTAGTGTCCAAGGCAGGCTTCTTTAAGAAGGGGATGAGTTGTTCCTGGGTCCCATTGTAGACTCATAGGAGCAGTAAGGTCCCATATGACAGGAAGAACAGGGGCCATGAGGTCATGCTTAGAGCCCAAGTGGGCCTACCTTCTCAACATACTTCCTTTTTAGGCTGAAGACAATGAGAAGTTCAAGACGATGGTAGAGTTTGAGTGCCGGGGACTCGAACCAGTTGATTTCCAGCCCCAGGTGTGTGTGTGTCTTTTTGGGGAACCTGTATCTTTGGAGAGGAGATATACACACTGACAGCAGAACTTTGCTTCATACAGAAACCGTGGACTGGGAATTCTTATATTCTGCCCTACCCCCGACCCTAGTGCTGGGGATCTAACCCAGAGCGTTGTGCCTAGGATCTCTAGGCGCCATGCCTGTCACTTTTACATGTTACTTCATTTAATCTTCCCAGTAACCCTATGAAATGATTCATCCTATTTTTTCAGATGAGGAAAGAACTTCAGAGATTTTGTAGCTTGCCCAGAGTCCCACAGTTAATAAGTAATGGAGCTGCAATTTCAATCCAGGACTGACTCCAGAGCCAGTACTCATCCCTCTTCATTTGTGCAGAATTTTCACCTCACAACAAATCTGTGAGGCAAGGCAGAAAAGATGGTATTGTCATCTCATTTCATAAATACGAAAACTAGGCTCCAGAAAGACTAGCAACATGCCTAGGGTGCTTCTGCAGATCAGGGGCAGTGAAAGAGTTTACCCCACTGCAGCTGCCAGGTCCTGAAAGCTCAGGAGTTATTCCAGAAAATATTCCAGCTGCCCACATTACATCTCTGTCCTTCATCTTAAAAGCTTTCCTATAAAGCCAAATTCTGGGCAGTCTTCACATGCCAGCCCAGTGCTGCCTTTCACCCAGACTAACTGTTGCCTTCTTCTCTGCTGCAGGCCGGGTTTGCTGCTGAGGGTGTGGAGTCAGGGACAATCTTCAGTGACATTAATCTGCAGGAGAAGGTATGAGATTTTGGGCCCTGCAAGGTGCTATAGGGTACCTGGTGGGAATTACCCTTTGGGTGAACAAAGATTATCAGTGAAGAGCTGGCTCTGCGGATGATTTTGCTGTTTTAAGTGATAGCAAGTGTAGTGTTGAAGTACTGTCCAGTGTTTGTACATGCAAGGAAGCTCAGATGTGCCTGATACAGAAAATACATTAGATAAATTTTGTTCAGGCATTCAGTACTGTTGACTGTGAACTCAATGAATCAACAGTAGATATTAAATTATCCTTTTTGTTTTTATTTTTCGACAGGGTCTCACTTTGTAAGCCAGGCTAGCCTCAAACTTGGAATTCTCCTAACCTAGCCTCCCCACTACTGGGGTTATAGGCATGTGCCCCTATACAGAGGTAATATGGTGTCTTTAAACAAAAAGAAACACACTTAGAACAGTTATTTACTGATCAGTTAATGAAAATGTGACCAGAGGCTCACAGGAACCAAACCCTGCATTACCACTAGGAGCAGTGGTTCAAGTATTCACTAATTTATTGTTTGTAGTGATTTATAGAGTGTAACAAGTAATTGTCTGTATTATTGGACATGTTACTACCCTGTTGACAGAAAGAAAGGAAGGACAAAAACTGCATTCATTTGCATAGCACTCAATAACAACACTGGCTGGTGTATACCAAGCTCCTCTTTGTGCCTAAGTGCTTTACATATGTTTCCTCATTTGATTCTCCCAACATTGAATGTCAAGGCTGTTGTTTCCCTTTCTAAATAAAGGACAAAACTGAGGCTCAGAAGAGTGACATGACTTGCCCACAGGCATAAAGCCAGCAGGGCTGGAGTTCAGGCTAGAGTTGTTTGGCTCTGTTCAGAGTCATACATATTCATTAATATCTGAGTCAGAGCCTGTGCTGGGCTTTGTAGGTGCAGTTTTCTCTCTCTTTGTACAGTCCTGTTCTTCCTTGAGAGGTTAACACTGCCCTCTTTTTCATAGGACTGGACTGACTATGACGAAAAGGTTCAGGAGTCTGTGGGGATCTACGAGGTCACACACCAATTTGTGAAGTGCTGAGCACCCTTCCTGCACGCTTGCCTTAAGAACTGGAGAGAGACAAAGCCCCACATCCACAGCAGCTTCCACAGAGGCTTGTTCCCTTGTCTCTCGTCTCCTGGCAGCTGTACCAAGCCCTTGTAGTCCACATGCTGGCTCTGTCACAGTTCCCAAGTCCCACCATTAAAGCACCTATTCATGCCACAGTGGTGCATGAAGGCAGAATCAGGGAGCAGCCAACCTCTCCACAAATAAGAATGTACTCTAAAGGTTTCTGACTGCTTTTTGGTGTCTTTCTACAGTTTAAAACCCTGATCTGATCCAATTAGCAAAGTATGCAGGAGCACATAGCTTCTAAGGGCTCTCCAGCTCTAGAGGAGTAGACAGGTCAACCCCAAGGATCAAAGGGGTTAAGGCAGAGAAGCCCATGGAATGATGCCATGACCTCAGCAGTTCTGAGCCAAAACACTGCATTGACAAGCTTAGCTCTCAAGTAAATTCAGGCATTTGTGTTAGCTGGTATCACTTCACATCCCAGACCTCACTTCAGAGGTCAGCAGCCCACTTCTGGCATGTATCAGTCTTCAAAATTCCTGGCTGATCATCAGATCTCTCATCATTTGCTGTGATGGGGCACTCCCAGCCTGTCTGGAGAATCGGCATGAAAGTTCTTCCTTCTGCTAAGTCAGCCTCTGTTCCTTGAAGTTTCTCCTGCTGATCCTGCTTTGTCCCCTTGTGGCCACACTTACGTGTTCTCCTGTCCCCAGACTACCCTTTGGAATGGAGTGGACCAGGTTCCCCGCATCCAGAGATGCCCACATAGTGGACAGAGTTATTTAGTGCACTACTAGGCCATGAGACATGATGCTCATGCCTTCACACTGGGGAACCCGCCATTTGGGAAACCTATTACCACAGACCTCTCTCCATTGTTCTTCTAGAGCCTAGAATTCTTTGGAAATAAAGCTTAGTACCTTTGTTTACCCTTTCCAAGAGTGAGAAAGGATGTGTCCATCCCCATTCTGGTTATGGGATCTAGCAAGGGATCCTCCAATTTCAGGCAAAGCTGGCCATATCTAAGGAAAGTGAGGAGGTGCCTACCTTGTACCCTTTCAGGTCTGATAGACACACCATCCTTTAGGTCCCCTGTGTTCCCCACTCCCTGCATGTGACAAAGCAGGGCATGTTCGGTCCTTGCTCAGTCTCCTATCCACTGAGCTCAGTTCACTGCCTGACCTGGAAGCAAGTCATGTAGGAAACACTGGGCTGTGGAAGCATTCTTTCCTGTTTTCAGTCTGTACCAGCCAGTGTGTGTTAAGTTCATAAAATTAAACACAAAAGAAATCTCAAAATTATTGTCTTATCTTTCAGGAGGTAGGGGAACCCAAGTAGTCATTTACAGAGTAAAGGGAAAATGAAATAGATTGTTAATAGATGCACAAAAGGTACTCAGTAGAATTCAATACCCGTTTAACAAAAACAACAAACTCAGCAAACTAAGATATAAAAGGAAACTACTCTCACTTCCCAAAAGATACCTACAGAAAACCTAGAGCAAGTGCCATGTTTAATAAATGATGAAATGCTTGAAGATCAGGGTGAAATAGGGATGCCTTCCATCATTGTTTCTCTTCCATGTGCTGGAAATCCCACCAATGTGATAAGACAATAAAAAGTAAGATAAAATGATAGAAAACTCACTTTTTCACAGACTGATTTTCTACTTGGGAAGTCCAAAAGAATTAACAGGTACTCAATTTAAGATCAATATGCAGAAATTATGCATTTCAACACAATACCAACAAACATAATTCAAGAAGAGATACCTTTTTGTCTCTGTACTGGGGAGTTGAACCCGGGGCCTAATGCATGTTTTTGCAAGTGCAGTGACTGAGCTGTACCTCCAGCCCATTTTTCACTTTGTATTTTGAGACAAGGTGTCACTAAGTCACACAGTCTGCCTGTGGCCTCGAACTTGCAAGCCTCCTGCCTCTGCCTTGTAAGTCAATTAAAGATGTTCACCATTGCACCTGGCACAAGAAGAGATACTATTTCTAATAGTAACCAAGGGTTGTGGTGTGGTTCAGTGATTACCTAGAATGTGCATCGATCGGTTCAATTCCCAAGACTGCCAAACACAAACAAAGCAATCCAAAATTGCCCTTCCCCAAAAGTACCTAGGAGCTAATCTATCAAAAAGATTTATGACCTTAGTGGAGAAAACTTAAGCTTGACTGAAATGTGTTAAAACTTAAATAAAGACCTATAGGAAGACTTTGATACATAGATGCTCATTTTCAACCAACTGGTATTTACAAATTAAATCATAATGAAATTTAAACCTTTTTAGTAGAATGTAAGTTGATTCTGAACTCTGTGTGAGACATAGGTGGGAGACTTCACCTTACCAGACATCATGATATATTTATTAAAGCAGTGGCAACTAAGCCAGTGTGGTATTATTACTGTGATATACAAATAGACCAGGGAACAGTAGGCCAACAGACCCATTAGTGTATGAAAAGTGATTCTTGACAGATGGTGCTGCATATCAATAGGTTAATTATTAAACCATCAAAGAATGGTTCTGGGACAGCTGTTAAACTGCAACAAAATAATGTTGGGACCACACTTCACTCTGCATACAACACCCTATTCCAAGGATTAGTGAGCTTGAGTGCTTCGGTACATGGGAGAAGGTCCCTGGGCTCAGTGTCTGGTTCACTGTAAACCCTGGACAAGTGCCTCACAAAACCTCATTTTCTCCATCTGAAAAATGAGGGCACTTTCAGCTCTGAGTGTGTTACTCAGTGAGATCAGTCCAAATGGTGCCATGATGGGCCCCTGCCCATCAGCACCAGACCTAGACATGTATACAGTAAGTGAGGAAGAAAAGGTAGTTCTCTGCTGCACACCAGGACTATGGTGTCCTGCTAGGTAGAAATTAAAGCTACTGGAAGCAGGGATAGGGGAAAATGAGACTGCATGAGTCCTAAATTCCCTACTGGCTCTTGTTTGGCTATGCTATAATGGTTCTCAGTATGCTCTTAAATTGTCCCTGCACAGCTTTTTAAAAAGTACCATCTTTGTCTGAAATCATTTTTCTTAACTAGGCCTGTATGTAAAAACTTGGGCATTTGTGAATAATAATATTGTGAAAGTTGGGTAAGGGTAGGTGGTAAACCTTGTGTATGACCATCATTTCTGCTGTTTCCCAGAGAGGGAAGAGGCACCCAGGGATTCTGCCTAGCTAGCCACGGAAATCCTTTCACAGTACTTCCCTCAGTGAGCGGGTACAGCTGGGCAAGCCCTCTCAATGTTGAATCCTTCAGGGGTCCAGGAAACTGTTTTCATGCCTGGCCTTCAGAAAGCTTTAAGACTCAATACTGGATTTTGTTTATTTGGTTTGGTTTGGTTTCCTGGCACCTTTGGTGCATCTGAACGTTCACTGGGCACATCTTCCCTGAGGGCCTCTCCTGCACCAAATGCTTGAGAAAGGGAGCTGAGTCAGACTCAGACTCTCTTGTTCAGGAGCAAGGGTAAAGTGCAGTATAAGCCATTATCTGACAGTAGCTCCCAAAGGTGGCCATGCACTGGATCACTGGGAAAACTCTTGAAAAAAACCAAGTTTACTAGTTCTACTTCATTCCCATTAAATCTGCCTTTCTTCTGTTGAAGCCTGAGATTTTCTATCTAGAAGCATTCCCAAAGGAATGTGACACACCCACACCACCAGAATCACTCAACCACATTTCTCAGGATGCTCTCCAGGTTGCAGCAGGGATTGAATGAGATGTTGTAGGCAGCATGCCCAGCACATCAGGGCTCAGTGTGCAGGAGCAGCTGGAAGCAGTAATGATTTGATTAGAAATGCAGAGAGCCTGCATTGTTCTCATGGCCCAGGGCCCAGTTGTCCATGCCCTGGAGATGGGGAGAGACTGACTCAGCTATGCCAGGTCCTCCTTGTCAGCAAGTGCTAACTAATGCCTGCCATCCTGCTGTTCCCTAAGCATGCTAGACAGATCTGGCTCCTTCTTTTCAAATCAAAAGATCAAAACTTTTGCCCAACAGCTGCTTCTTGCATCTTCCTAAACTGGGAAGCAACAGTGAACAAGTCTGGGCCCACTGATGTCCATTTAGAAAGAATTGGTTTGGAACCAAAAGAAAATCTAAAAAGAGGAAATAAATGCTAGATGTTGATTATAACAACATTAGTTAAAGCTGGGTGTGGTGGTGCACACCTGTAATCCTGGCACTTTCCAAGCAAAGGTAGGCTGATTGCATATTAGAGGCTGCCCTGAGTTATCTAGTGTGACCTTGTCTCCAAAATACAAGGGGTAGTGATACAGTTCAGTGGTAGAGTGCTTGCCTAGCATGCACAAGGCCCTGGACCTGGGTTGGATTCCCAGCACTGAAAAAAGAAAAGCATTAAATTTATAGTCAGGACTGATTTACAATACAGAGGATGCCAAAAAACTATATACACATCTTGGGACAAAATCCTTCCATTTTGCTGTTTTAAGAATACGTTCATTTGATTACCATATCTTTTGAGCAAACATTATACTACACATTGCGACCATAGTTCAACTTCAAAAAGTAATGCATAGATAACATCTCTTAAAGTGTATACACATTTTTTGGCACCTCCAATAGTTCATG